>JAOSBL010000211.1:11365374-11377890 GCA_027568915.1 Erythroxylum roraimae | reverse complement strand
TACATTTAATTACAAAATTTTACAATTTTCTTATAATTAAATTACACATTTACCGTTTCGGGTGAACCAGGATAAATCTGCTATATCTACATTCTCTCAACTCTCAACTCTCTTACTTTGAAATTTTTATCTTACTGTTTTCAGTGCGAGAATTTTCGAAAGGGGATTAACGAAAAGAATACACAACTTAACCCCCCTTCTTGTACATTTGTATATCGTTTATTAAGTCTTGTATTAACGTGTCATTCACTTTACACATGCTCATCGCTATATCGACATGTTTTAAACTGTTCAAAAAACAGGTAACCATCCAGATGAGAAAATTGTCAGAAACAAATTAAAAATCTTATAGATTAAGCTATTTTTAAAATTTTATGTCATTAAAAAAAATTCTTACCCATTTCAATTTTAATTAAATGCACTGGACATTTTTACTGCGCATTTGCGCAGAGTTAATCTAGTCCCCAATAAAAGATCACTCGTGGATAGTACGCCATGCAAATAAAATAACCTAATCAACCACACGCATACCAATGGATAAACATGGTTTGGACGGTGAGACAACATATGGATTATCCATTTTCATGACTTCAAATTTGTAAGCGGCTCCGATCAAAATGTAGCGGTAGGCCATATTTTTCTTATACAGGCTTCTTAATTTATCAAAGCATCCTGACAAACAATTAAAGTAATCATCGTACGCTAATTTAAATGCAAAGGATACAAGAAACACTGATATTTGAGAAGGCCGGAGAGTTCATGGGACTAATCAGTACCTCAATGCTTGAATCATCCCCAAGGGCCCATGGGGAAGTAGACAATGGAAGGCCATCTCGATGAGAAAGTTCTAGAACTGAAAACCAGACACAAAAATGGATAATGGACTCCATCATATTTTCAGCCCAAGTCCTACACTACAAATACTTCAACAATCTCTGATTTTGGAAAATATGCACAAAAAGACCACATTTTTTGTAATGCCCAACTTAAATACGCTATTAAAGTCTCCGTCTTGAGTAGACGCCGAAACAGGAACGATAAACCAAAGCAAATAAAGAACAGGACTGAACAGAGAATAAAGAACAGGACTGAACAGAGACGGTGTTCCAATTCTTCATTCTAAGTCTTCTGTTTTCCATGGAGCATTTCCTTGTAACGCAGAAGCGAGTCAAGCCTCTGCAATCTTAGTTGCTGTTTGAACCTGTTGATAAAATCATCAGCTTTCTCATCCACACCATCGTCTCCGAAAGACACCTTTCTGTCTATCCTCGACGTGGCTGGTCGCCGCCGCTCCACTTTCTCTCTCTCCTCCTCCACGTCCTGTCCTACATCCTCCACCGCCACCGCCTTCTCGCTCGCTGACTTCTTCATTTTATCTCGCACCCTTCTCTCCGGCGCCACCCTACTTTCCGATTTGCTCCTCTTCACCTCGTGATGCTCTACGCCCACCTCCGAACCACGGTCCAGTTCCGTTTGCGAACCCACATCAAGTTCCTGCTCGGATCTGTAAAAAGATGAGAAATTTATGGACTTGACACGTTCTAAGAGAGAAGGAGCTCGCTCGAATTGTGGCGGGTCAACATGACTATCGAACTCCGAGTGTTCCGAGTGTGAAAGTGGAAATTTGTAGTTGTAGAAGTTGATGGACCTCACTCTGTCCAAGAATGAAGGTGCTCGCTCAAGTTGTGGCGGGTCAACATGACTCCGGTACTCTGCGGAGGTGCTGTGAAGAAAATCAGCTGTTGCCGGTTCTGAACCGATCTCTGAGTGTGGAAGTGGGAATTTATAGTTGGAGAAGTTAATGGACCTGACTCTTTCCAAGAGAGAAGGAGCTCGAGCAAGAGGTTGGTATTCTGGGTGGTGCTCTGAAGGTGGCTTCTTGTGAGAGCCAAAACGTGAGGTGACGGCAATAACGCCAATCACGAGATTGAGAAGCAAGAAGAGGGATGCGGGCGTTAACCAGCCCGAGAGAAGAGCCAACATGGAAGCTGATGTGTGCTCTTACAGTTAGAGCGTACGAGCGAGAAGATGAAAGAGGTGTTTACGTTGGCTTTTGGCTTTTAGAGGTGTTTATGTTGGCTTTTGGCTTTTAGGTTAAGGAGTCAGTCTTCTTGTCCAAATGGGCTCCAAATCCTGGGAAGTTAGGTTAAATATTATCTAAAGACTTAGAGCAAGGGTCGTAAAGTAACACGTGGTAAAAGAGAGGCCAAATTTTCAAGTAAGTGATGATTATGGATTGCTAAGATAATGATTAAAGAATTGAGACGAACGAATAAGTTTGAGACATGGGTCTGTTAGGTAGGGGTCAATTTTAGAGGCTCGTATGAACGTAGAAAACCGTGTGAATGGGTGGTTCGGACTCATGGGCGATGGGCCACGGCGGGCTGACTATCTTGTCTGATTCATGCATAGATTACTGTTCTTTTCTTCATGTTGTTTCTAATCATATCCTACAGTTTGAAGTGATGGACATATAAAAGAAATCTTGTGAAATGAATTGGTTATTGGTGTAACAATAAATACGGTCCTCCTTTCAAAAAAAAAAAAACAATAAATACGGTCCAATAAAATGCTACATAATTTGCCAGCTATGCTCCATGACAAAATTGTACGTCTGATGCTCAGTCAAGACTTTGATTTTATGCATGTCTCAAGCGAATTGCAATTTAATTGTGGGCCAACATTTCTTGATATTGGCATTGGTCAAATTATTAAACATAAATTTCAATCTTTTTGTTTATAGGATAGTTTAATATTCACAAATATGGACACCGTCTTTGGACTCTTAAAGGGTCTTTGCCGGCGATTAATTTTATTTTTACCCCCACAAGCAGTAATATTTTAAAAATTAGATTAAATGTTAAATCGATAAAACAAAAAATTTAAGATTTAATCGATATAAGATAATCATAATATAGGTTAAAGATTAAATAAAATTTAAAAATTTAAAATATAATTAAAAGAAATTGTAATTATCCATAAAAATTTAAAATGTAAAATAAAAATTAATTATTTTTTTAAGTTTATAATTGATTTACAATTATTAACTAATAAGTTGTTAGCAATAAGAATTATTAAAATAAATTAAATCAAAAAAATAAGTACTTCAAGACTTTTACAGTTGAATACGTCAAACCGATTAGGTTTTTTAACTATCGAAAAATACTCACTCATATAAATTTTAAATTAAAAAATATATTTCCAATTTGAAAATAGATTATATATTAGCTAAGATCCTCCAAACCTTGTAACAGATTCTCATTAGAAAAAAAAAAAAAAAAAAAGAACAACTTTTAATCCAGGGTTCTAATCTCTCTGCGTCCCCTTTTCAGCTTCTCTTTTTCGCTTATTGTTCATTTAAAATACATAGCTTCCCCACTTTCTAATACAAAATGATTGGTAAGAACCGAAACTCATTGGTGATCTTTTCACAAAAAGAACCCAACACCAACGCCACACAATAATGAAATATCTTTAATTGTGATGCAATCATCACATGAACCGTAATATGTACATATGCTAGGTAACAAGATTAGAGTTATGGAGTTCATATGTCACTCTCACTCACTGCCATGGATCAGTGGTCCTTCACCGTATCACTTCAGACAAAAATTAAAGTACGTATAGATTTGGCCTATTTTCCACATCAACCTTGAAATTTTTTGGTTTTTATGTTTTTATTATGTCTCTTTTCCCCAGGTTCGTACATTAATAAGATGCACATAATATAATGAAAAAAGAAAAATACATACACAATATTACGAAGAAGTATCCTACTTGTTCCTTTAATAACAAGTCAACCTTTAATAGTACAAAATGATTGGTAAAAAAATGATATGATAAAATCGACTATCCTTTTTTTTTATGTGTTTACTTTGAGACAGAGTAAAAGGAAGACAAAGTCCCGATTTGGCAATTAGTAGATTAATATAGATGATTTGATCCAAAGATAATATCAATTGTTTATTAAAAAATGTTTGATAAAATTAACTTTTTAGTATTAGTTGTTTATGTGTAAAATAACTTATAACGATATGACTTTAAACAAATTATAAGGACATAAGTATTATATCTTAGTATTTCTTTGAATATTCTCATAAGAATTTAGATAGAGCAAATGAAGTCAACACAATCATTTCAAAGTTAAAGAAAGACATATATAATGGGATAATAACTCTTTGTCTATTCGGACTCAAATTTGATATTAATTCAATTTCAAAAATTAAAATTAAAATAATAAATTTATTATCTCTATCTCTATCTCTATATTTATTTCTATCTTTTTGAGTGATTTGTAATAATTTTTGGATATAATGGTCTTTTAGTCTTCTAATTTTTCAATTGCTAGAGAAAAACACTCCTCATAGGAGCGTTTTTAAAATCAATGGATTGAGCTCAATCCGCCAACCCATTAGCTGATTATCAAACATAATTATCAACGGTTTGACATGGTCAAACAACTAAAACCTTTCAATCTGCCAAAAAATGATTGATAAGTCATTTACCAAACAAGGCCAAAGAAGTCATTCAGTAGCATATAAATGCATAAACAACTACTAATTTGTATGTAAAAATAAAACATTTAATAAAATGAATACATTTTTTAGTTTAAATATAACTTATTAAATGAATATATATTTTGTTTAAAAATTAAGTTGACACTTTAAAAATATAAGTTAAACACAACTAAAAGTTTCAAATATATAATTATTTAAATTTGAGTCAACTTATTTTAAATTTAAATCTACTATCAACAAGTTTAATAAAATACAATTTATGATAATTGAAACTTTAAACAATTATCGTAACTTCACTTGTTACTGGCAAATCATGAAAGAAAAAAATTAAAGGAGCTTTAAGAAAAATGAAATGTGGAATGACAGTAGGACCTGATGAATTATCTAAACACGTATAGAAGAACTTAGGAGAGGAGGGTCTTCTTTGATTTAACCCTATTTTTTATGTAATCCTCAAGTTTGTCAAAATGCTAGATGAGTGGAGACTTAGCATACTGATCTCTCTCCACAAGAATAAAGGAATCCAAAGCTGTAGCAATTATAGAGGCATCAAACTACTCAATCACACCATAAAATTATGGGAAAGAGTAATTGAGAAAAGAGTCAGAAAAGATGTAATTATCTTAAAGGACCAATTTGGTTTTATGTCAGAAAAGTCCATGCCAAAAGCTTTACACCTTATTAGATAATTAATAGAATATTATAGGGACAGACAAATGGACTTGCACATAGTTTTCAATAACTTAAAGAAGATTTATGACATTTAGGGAAGTCGTATGAAGGTGTTTAGAAGTTAAGAGAATTTATGTGACCTATACAATGGTTATAATAGATATGCACGAAGGTGTTAAGACTAGAATAAAGATGACGGGAGAATATACAAAACATTTTTTATCGATATCGGACTAAAACAAGGATCCCGTTGAGACCCTTTCTATTTACAGGAGTTATGAATGAACGCACTAAGAATATCCAAGGGGATGTGCCTCAGTCTATGTTGTTTGTTGATAACATCGTTTTAGTAGATGAAACAAAAAAGGGATGTTAATATTAAGTTAAAACTTTATAGGGATATGTTCGAATTAGAAAACTTTAAGTTGAGTAGGAGTAAGATTGAGTATCTTGAGTGTAACTTTTCAAGTTACAAGATTGTACCCAATGTGGAAATAAAGATTTGTCCAAAAGTTATATCACAAAAAATATTTAAAGTACTTTGGATCCATCATGCAAAGCAATGACGAGTTAGATAATAATATAGTTCATCGTATCAAATCAGGGGGGTTTTAATGAAAGCATGCATCGGGAGTTTATATGACAAAAAGATACCATTAAAGTTAAAAGGAAAATTTTATTGTTTGAAAATTATGTCGACTTGCTCTATAGAACAAAATGTTGGCTCATCAAATAGGTACATATTCATAAGTTAATGATGGCGGAGATAAGGATGCTCCATTTAATACGTAACTTTACAAGAAGAGATAAGGTCAAGGGTGTATTGGTAAGTGACAAGTTGGGAGTTATTAACATCGGTGGTAAGTTAAGAAAAACAAGGCTTATATGGTTGAGATATATTAAAAGAAGAAATATTGAGACTATAATGAGAAAATACGAGAAGATTATACTTAGGGACTGTAAGAGAAGAAGAGGAAGATTTAAGAAAAATTGGGAGGAAGTGATTAGGTATGATATGACCCTACTAGATCTTACTTAGGAGTTGACCCTCGATAAAAGAATTTAGCGAAATAAGATACAGGGAGATGATCTTATGTAAAGTGGTAATTTTCTTTTCTTAAAGAGATCTTTTTCTTTTCATAGGTCTTTTTGAACTTTTTCTTTCCTTTTTCTTCTTTTCCATGTCCTGTAATTACCTTGGATACTTTTGTTAGTAGTATTCGCCTTTTAGTTTAGTTTTTTTTCAATTCCGTATTTGTTATATTTATTTATTTGTTTTCTTTATTGTCTGTTCATTTATTTATTTACTTTAATATTTATTTTATTTTTGATTTTGATTTTTAATCTTTATTTTTTACTTGTATATATTTCTATTTATTTATACAATTATTTGTTTATGTATTTTGGTTATTATTTTTCTCTTTTTAAATCATTTTCAATATTTTTCTTTATTTTTTGTGAATTTATCAAAAATAGTCTCTTTAATAATTAGAAGTAAGACTACGTACTAATGAACCTCTTCAAATCCTGAGATTAAAGAGAGGTAAGACTACATACTAATAAACCTCCTCAAATCTTGAATCTCAGTAAAAATATGATGTAAGCAGGAGTAAGGATCACCATGGAAATGACATACGTGATGAAGGCGAGCTTGTCATTCCAATTGGACCTATGTCCAGAGTTAGGATCAAGAGATTCAAGGAGACTCTCTATGCAGATGGGGGCCAACTTGTGAAGAGGATGAAGCTAACTAAGCTTATTGGAGGAGAACTAGTTGGATCACAGCCCAAATTGATCCACTTGTCTCAAATCATTGGACCGGATACACTTGGAGCTTGAAGACAAGAAGACTTGGGCTATTTTAATGCTTCATCACTTAAGCCCAAGGAGTGTTTAATGCGCCACTTATTTTATTAGTGGGAGTGGGCTATTTAATTCACTTAAGCCCAAGAGCATATGGATCCAATAGTGGCACAACACATTAGACCTATTTATTTAGTTTTTGGACTTTGTTTTATTTTGAGTTTTCATGTATTTTAGCCCAACCTTTTATTATTTAACCTAGGTATAAATATGTGTCTTTAGGTCAAATTTTCGAAACTTTTAGATCAGATTTGGATTATTAATAAAATTTCAGAAGTGAGTTCTTCAAGGGAGGCATGAATGTCTTCATGGTTACTTCAAAAAATTGATTTGCATCAATAAGTAAGTACTTGCAGCGTAAATTGATTTATGATTTCTTTGGGATTGAGTCCTCAACTTATGATTTAGGATTTGATCTAGCATGTTCTTATAATAGAAAGATTAGGATTTTGATTCAATAGGATTAGGGAGTTTCAAGAACCTTGTTTTCTTGGAGTTCCCGTATCAAAATCTTCACGGAAATGTTGTTGTTGTACAATTTATGACAATTGAAACACTATAAAAAATCTTAATTAATTAAAATATATTTTCTTTTCATGTCTTAATGTTTTCTAACTCATACCTTACTGGGCGCAATTGTGCCACAAATCTTTTCCCGCAATAATTCAAAATTTCGTGAGGATTGTCATCCTTTGAATGCATTGAAAGTTACGTTTTAGTTAGCTGGGTTAGGATTAATACATGAATTGGATCATATCATATGGAAATATTAACCATTTAAATGGTGAATGTTTCCCCAACGCAAGTTAACCTCAAGGTGTCGGTGAGTTGGTAGGAGGCTCTCCTGACTTAAGTGAAGTTGCAGGTTTAAACCGCCCTTATGTATGCTGCCGTTTAAAACTTGGGGTCAGAACTTTATCTTTCTCAAACCTTCCTAAAATATCTCGTGAAAATCTTAAAAAAAAAATAAACCAGTAAACCTAATACTGGTAGTCTCGTAGGCTGACCTAATTACCAGTTGATAAAAGCATTTTATATCTTTATTAACTTTTAATTTAATTCGATTTATTGTTCAATAATCGGGTATTCGAGTCTGAAATGCAAAACCATTTTACCTTGTTAAAGTCCAACATGATTTCCATCATCGTCCTTTTTAATTAATTCTTGCAGGTGGAGCATTTCTATTATTATCGGATTGCTGAAATATGCTTCTTTTATAAAGTAACACTCTCAAAAGTATCCAATCTGACAGGCTGGTGACTACTTGGAACATTTTTTTGACCAATGTGGATACTCGGAAGTTGGTTTCACCAGCTAGCCACTTTAGGTTATGTATCTTTTGCTATACTTTTCAGTTTACAGTAATATTTTTATTAGGAAATTTCGTCGAGATGCGGTTAGAATAGAACAGGTTCAGCTGACAGGGATTGACGTCGACTAGACCGTCTCATCCTTATCTTTTCGTCTGAAAATATTTAAAGAAAAGCACTAAATGGGACTTCCACTTCCATCGGGCCGGTCATAACTCTCTTCCACTTTTTATCTGATTATCGTCAGGAGACGAAATTTTAAGGCAAATTATATTAATTATATATATATGTCATAAACTAAAGAATTTCTGGCATGTAAAAATCGTAACTTCAACAAACGAAAAAAATATTGGAGAGTAATATACTGTCGTCACACTCCACTCGTCATCAATGCATTTATATTAATATACGATAGACCAAAATCCTAGGTAAATCTTAATCCCAATATGAAAAATGGAAATCTGATTCAAGTCTTTTGATGTGTTATGACTTATGATTGTACTATATGGGATTAAAATCGGGTGTGCACAATGTCATAAACCCAGATAAACTATGACTATGAAAGTTATGGGGGATTCACACTACAAATTTATCCAATTTTATAGCTTTTTTTTGTGTAATTGCGATAAAACCAGTTTCAAGCAACTGGAATCCAGATGGATTTTCATGTCAAGAACTTCACTAAGTTAGCTCATTCTACAACTAAACTATAACAATAAGTTCATTATTATTACTGCTATCATTATTGTTATTGTTATTATTATTATTATAACTTTAAATCTAGATTCAGAACATGTTATAAATTTTCATTGCAAAAAATTGTTAAAAGAAAAATAAAAATCTATTTTTGGAACAAAAAGAAAGAACTGAATCAGGAATAAGTTAGTTAGATGAGTTGTACATAAAATAAGCGTTAGTTCAATTAGTTAAACAAGTCAATATTATGTTGTTAGGTGTAACTTATATCAAACACTTTGTATATATAGCTTAGTGAAATGAATGAAGCATATAGTCTTTCACGATTTTATTTAACCTCTTATTCTTCCTTCTGCACTCTCAAAAGTTCAAACATGGTATCATAGCTACTTGAATATGAGGTTTCAAGGATAGCTTAATCTACACCAAGGCTGCCTGCTATCTTTGTTTAGAGTCCTCATGTCAATCAGAGCCTAGCTTCGTCACAAACTTCATCACCAATGGAAGACTCGAACTCTCCTTCTTTCATTCATCCATCAGATAATCACAACATGTTGGTTACATTTCCAAAACTTACTGCACTAAACTATGCAACATGGAGGATATCATTTATTCTAACTCTTTCAATAAAAAACAATATTGGTTTCATTGATGGTACAATTTCTAAACCCGATATCAATGATCTACTTTACAATGTATGGATTCAATGTAAAAATTTAATCATCTGTTGGTTACTGAGTTATATGAGTCAGCCTCTAATTTCTACATTATTTTATATAAGTTAGAATATGTGAATTACTCAAAAAACTCTTTGGTCAACCTTATGATAGTCAAATATGCAGAATGCAATATGATCTATCCATGTTAAATCAAGGGAACAAATCTATTGATGTATATTATACAAAACTAACCATGATTCTTGAGGAGCTTAGATACTATAGACCTTACCCTTATTGCATGTCTGGAATTTGCAATCCACAATGTTTCCAACATTATGTGGATCAACAATTGAAGAATGTTGTTTTTAAGTTCTTGAATGGATTAAATGAGTCATGCTCTCATCATAATTTACAAGTCTTATTGATGAAGCCTTTTCATCCCTTATAAGAGGTATATAATATGGTGATGAGAGATGAGTCTAGAAGATTGATACAAGGTTTATCTCAACCTTTGATTGAATCATCTGCTCTAGCATATCTTGGAGAATAAAATAAGAAAGGGAAATCATAAAATTATGTGTAATCATTGCGGAAAGAAAGGATATACAAAAGAAAAATGCTATAGAATAATAAGTTTTCCTCCTGACTTCAAATTTAGCAAATCAAAACGACAAGGGATGACATTGGTTAATGGAGTTAGCTCCGATGGAAGTGAATTTGTGAATCCACTCAAATCCAAGAAACATTTCCAATAACACTAACCAAGAATTAGATGTAGAGACTATTAGAACTTCTAAGTGGACAAGGAATGGTACAAGCACAACAAACTATTTCAACAACTCAATCAGCAGGCTCTAACTATGGCGTACACAATACACAACCAAGAAATATGGGTAACACACACTATTCCAATTTTGCAGGTATAACTCTTAGCCTACTTTTTTCATGCACCAAAAGCATACTTAATGCATTTCAGGCTACTACAACATCATCACATGATAGATGGGTGTTAGATACAGGTGCATTTGATCATATGTGCAGTAACACTTCACTCTTGTATAATGTCAAGCTAGTGAACAATCTATATGTTCAGATGACAAATGGACAAAAGGCAAAAGTTACACATCTAGGTTTAGTATCACTCTCTTGTTCACTACATATACACAATGTTATATGCATACCCTCTTTCAAATTTAACCTCTTATCTGTTAGATATTTACAAAAAAACTCACAAGTGTTCCTTTGTGTTTTCATCTAAACATTATGTAATCCAAGGCTAGTGTCCCTAAATGATGATTGGTTTTGCTAAAGAGTAAGTGGGCTTGTATTTTCTTTAACAAGATCCAAATTCATTTGAAAATATGTCTGAAGTCTCTAGTACTATACATAAATTGATTCAACATTCATTTCCAATGTAAACACCAATTTAAAGTCATCATTGTTTGATATTTAGCATTATAGGCTTGGTCATGTTTCTAATGACAAATTGAGTGCAACAAATAAATCCAAACCCGATATAATTTCTCATTCCAATAAAGTTTGTGAAACTTGTCCTTTGGTAAAATAAATGGGACTTCCTTTTCCCTATCATGTCAAAAACACTGAGCACCCTTTTAAGTTACTACATTTTGATGTATGGCAACCATATTTTGATGCTGCAATCAGTGGTTTTCACTAATTCCTTACATTGGGATATGATTTCACTAGAGTCATCTGGGTTTATATTATGAGGCATAAGTCAGATGTTCAGTTTATCCTACCTGGCTTCTATAACCTAATTGAGGCTCAATTTGATAGAAAAATTAAACAATTAAGATCAGACAATATCCAAGAACTTGACATGAAACCATTTTTTGCTGAAAAAGAGTTGAAAGCAAACATCAACATTTGCTTGTTGTTGCTAGAGCTCTTATGTTTTTGTCCAAATTTCCTAAAAAAATTTGTGGAGAAGCCATACTTATATCCTATTATATAATTAATAGTATGCTTATAAAATCTTGCAAAATCTGACAGCTTATGAAAAACTCTCTAGCAAACCTCTTCTTTATACTGACATGGAGGTCTTTGGTTCTCTTTGTTTTGCTTCAACACTTAATAATCATAGACAAAAGTCAGAAGCTAGAGTAAGAAAATGTGTTTTTATTAGATATCCTATTGGCATTAAATGGTACAAAATATATGATCTTGATAGTCATAAACTCATTGTCTCAAAAATTATTGTTTTTCATGAACATATATTTCCTTTTGATTCCAATTACTTATCAGATATTAACAAGTGCAATGACCATTCTTATTCTTTCCTTGATACTGCTTACTATGACATTCCACAAAGTACATTAAATTTACATAGCAGTGATATTACAATATAAGAAAAATAGGTTTTTGCAACAGAAATTATCGACGAAAAGAAACATCAGAAAAACGGTCGTTGGTAAATTTAGCGATGGAAGTTTGTGCATCCGTCGGTACCTTTAGCGATGGAAGTTTATGCATCTGTCAATACCTTTAGCTACAGAATTTTAGATTTCCATTGGTAAGTTAAAGGAAATGTACTGACAGATTTATAATATTTCGTCACTACTTTGCGAACAGAATCCCAATATTTCGTCGATGAATTTGCCGACACTAAATCATAGGTCCATCGCTAAAGTTACCGACGGATATATAACAATTCGTCACTAAAGTTACCAATGGAAAAATGAATCATCGCTAAATTTTTACCAACAGACTGATATATTCCGTCGGTAACTTATATATATGCATCAAAACTGAATATGGCATATATGGCAATCACATAGG
>JAOSBL010000211.1:11352273-11365274 GCA_027568915.1 Erythroxylum roraimae | reverse complement strand
GCACACTCGCTTGGGAGACGCGTCTATGGTGGAGAGGTATCCTTACCTTTATAAGGCGTACTTCGTTCCCTTCTCCAACTAATGTGGGATCTCACAATCCACCCCCTCTTAGGGCCCAGCCCTCTTTAGGGCCTAACGTCCTACACTGGTACATCGGTTCAAGTACTAGCTTTTATACCACTTGTAACATCCCAGATCACCCGTTTACAGATATTGTCCGCTTTGGGCCTTGGCCCAGCCAAGCCCTCACGGTTTTGCTTTTCTCGAGGCCTTCCTAGGAGGTCACCCATCCTAGAACTGCTCTCACCCAAGAACATTTAACCTCAGAGTTTCGATGGGATTCGATGCATTAGGCCATGGAAGATGTACGGGAAAAGCAAAACCGTGAGGGCTTGGCTGGGCCAAAGCTCAAAGCGGACAATATCTGTAAGCGGATGATCTGGGATGTTACACATATATTGTCTGGAACTAACACATTCACATTTTATAATCATTCAATTCATAACTTAAACAAAACAAACAATAAAGGCCATCTCGGTCTACTTACAGTACGCTCCAAATTACCATTTCCTTCTAATTTCTGGAAACGTCTGAATACGGACGTGTATCCCTCACATCCAATTTATACAATACCCACGTTGCACACACATTAATAATTGCACAATTTTAAGCATTTATTTATGCACATTTGTGTATATGGACTATGTACAATGCATACTCAATGACAATCCCGGGTACTTTATCAAACTTCATAGCTTCTACTTATTTTCATTTCATAAATCAATCACTCATCATTTCTTTTCTAGCATTACTTGCTCTTATTATCAAATTCTCATTCACTTAAACTAGATACACCTTACTCCTCTTCTTTGAATCACAACCTCAATCATGTGAATATCTTTATTCCCAAACATACTTATACCTTTGGTACTCTGATGTCAATAATTCATTCACTAATTAACCAAATATTCACGTATGTGAACAGTGAAGAGGAAAAACAGAGTATCTATATATATATAACTATCAACTTTCCATTTTAACCCTACTGAAAGTACGACATCATCTCACTCTATGATTTCCTTAACTTTAAACCCATATTTTTTCATCCTCAAAATCCAAAAACATTCACGTCTGTGTGTATATATATATACATATACAAAGTTAAAAGGAAAATAGAGCATATATGTCCTTATCATTTTCAAAATTTCTATACTCTTCTCCTGTATGTATTCAATGATCTTTCTACTCAAAAATCATCTCTACACTATTATATCACATAAAAATCCTCAAATATGTAAAAACAACACATCTGACTTTTTATTTAGTTTGTACAGTATTCATAAAAATGGCCACCTTTTTCCATGACTATGTTATGTCAAATAAACCACCAAATTTATCTCATATTCAAACTTCTCATAAGGATTAACATGATACTTACTTGTTAAAACTCCAAAATCTTCAACTATCACAAAGCCCTAACTTTCATGCAACTCACGTACTTCATTGCAGAGGTTGGTAGATTTTGGTTTTCTTTGGGGCAAATGAAAGAAATAACAAAGTAGGAGTGGTAGTAGATAGAAGAAAACAAGATTTTACTCTGGTGTAGATTTGATGAGAAACTCTGTGTTAAAGGAGAAAGAAGCTTTGAGAAAGATGAAGACAAGAACAGTAACTTATCTTTCAAGGTTAAGAAAACTTAACTTTAAAACTTGAACACTAGTCCACTTCTCAGCCTCTTATCCAATTCCCCATATTAAAATTCACCTAAGTATAATTTATACTTAGGTTTATACCTCAATAAAACCATTGAAATCAAAATTTATAACTCATTGAATCACTTTCAGATTTTTCCATAAAAACTGAATTTCGGGTCTACTGTCCTATTTTTAAAACAGTATACTATGCACAACTTCATCTAGAAATTTGAAAGTTTTAGAGACTGAATCAAGATTCGACTTCTTCAGATGATTTGTAGTCCTATGACTCTAGTTTATTCAAATAAAAAATTATCTCATTTGGATGTCTAGAGAAGAATTTATGGTCAAAAGAAGCAAGACGGTTCAGCTTGAGTAAACTATTAAGGAGCACTGTAGCATGATGTGACAATTAAACATCACCCAGCCATTAACTCACGGGCGTGAGAGTGAACAATCACACCGGTGTAGGAGTCATGCCCATGAGAATAAATCACGGGTGTGAGAGAGAGTCATGGGTGTGAGAATAATTCACGGGCGTGAGAGAATAAGATAAAAGTTTGGGTTATAGCACACTCACTCCACCCGTCCCATGTTTTTCACTTAATCTCTCTCAATTTATTTCAAATGGCTATGATTTTTGGTGGAGAGGTAGAGCAATGTCTTATGAGTCCAATGATCTAAGTCTCATGTCATTTGGAGGTCAGACGAGGAAGATATTGCCAAAAACCTGTCAGATGTTCATCAGTTAACAACCCTCCAAAGTCGCTATCGTGCACCCTTAGACCTTCAATTCGCCCTTAAACTTCCAAAGTCACTATCGTGCATTTGCATGACAGCGATTTTCATTCCTTAGTCGCATACCCAACTTCAAACCTCCATAACTTTTGATACAAAACTCCAAAAATTGCAAACTTTATATCAATAAAAAGATAAAAGAAAGATCTAAAACTTTCATGAAGACAGTTTTGTCAAAATCGTCCTATATCAATACAGTTTAACCATGGAAGTTCAGATCATAATTTTACCTCTCTTTTCTCTTTTCTTTGTTTCATTCTCAGCCAACATCACTAATCCAACATTTCCATTTTTATTTCTAGACTTTCTACTCCATTTCCCTTCAACTCAATTTCAACACATTCATGGTACCCCTAAATATACAAATTTACTCAAAAAAATCTCTAAATCCTCAATAACCTGATATTAGTATGTTACTCTTTATATTCTGTATTTCACATTCTTTGCTTTTCAACCTCTTTATGCATTCTATATTTTTCTTCCCAACATTCACTTTTAACAATCATCTCATCTCTTAACATCAACATACACCTATCTCTTAACTCTAAAATTCATTCTTTTATTCATCTCTAATTTATCTCTAAAATTTACAATCATTCTCTCAAAAATTACTGAAGTCGACTTCCAACCATACATCAATTTACTTGCCAATTGGCATTTTTCCTATTACAAAAATATCCCACATTTTCGGACATTATTCCAATAATTCACCAAAATTCAAATTAACATTTACACTTACCAATTAAATTTTCAATACAATAGATTCACAATTCTCAACAATATCACATTACAATTCAATTATACCGGGAATGTAAATGAGTACAAGTACAGTAATTTTAAATGTTTGCATAAATCCAAATTTACGTGCGTGTATGCTAACAATATGCATGAGTATGAAAAATGCATTTTTTTTCTTAATCTCACACTTACCATACTTTTGGGTTCTAACTCTTAATATGGGGACGGAATGTTACAAATTTGGTTATCACAAAACAAAATAATGTTCTTTTGTTTGCATTCGAGTTCTTCCAACATCAACTTCAACTACACTACTTCTTTACTAGCTTGTGTAGCTGCTACATATTCTACTTCTGTTGTTGACATAGCCACAACTAAATGTAGTTTTGAAACCTAGCTCACAGCTCCTTTAGCTAGTGTAAACACATATCTTGTAGTAGATTTACTTTTATCAAGATCACTTGCATAATCAGCATCAACATATCCTTTGACAGTAAAATCTGATCCTCCATAACATAATGCAACATATGAGGTTCCCTTGATATATCTGAGAATCTTCTTAACAATATTCCAATGCTCTCAACCAGGATTCACCATGTATCAACTAACTACTCCCACTGCATGTGCAATGTCTGTTCTTGTACAAATCATAGCGAACGTTGAGCTTCCCACTGCTGATGCATACAGTACTCGAGACATCTACATCCTCTCTTCTTCATTGCTAGGACTCATACCGGAGGATAACTTGAAATTAACAGGAAGAGGGTTATAAATTGACTTACAATCTTGCATATTGAATCGCTGCAAGATCTTCAAATAATTATTTTGGGAAAGCCAAATCTTCCTATTACTTCTATCTCAATGCATTTGCATCCCTAGATTCTTGTTTGCTGGTCCCAAGTCCTTCATTTCAAATTCTCCAGTCAATTGTGCCTTCAATTCTTTGATACAATCATTATTAGGGCCTGCTACCAATATGTCGTCTACATACAACCACAAGACTATAAAATCATCTTTTTTAAACCTCTTGAAATATGCACAAGGGTTTTGCATTTAGTCTACTATATCCAAGGCTCAGGATGAAGGAATCAAATCTCTTATACCAACACCTTGGCGCCTACTTTAAACCATACAGAGATTTGTTCATCTTGCAAGTCAAGTTCTCTTTCCCTTTTTCTTCAAATTCTTCTAGCTGGAGCATATAAATTTCTTCTTCAAGATCTCTATAAAGAAATTCAGTTTTCATTTCTAACTACTCAAGATGCAAGTCAAATGTAGCATACATCTCTAGGACTACTCGAACTATGGCGAGTTGAACCACAAGAGAAAATATTTCGTTGAAGTCAGTTCCTTCCTTCTGAGTATATTCTTTTACCACCAATCTAGCACGATATCGCTCTACTTGATCGTCACCACTTCGCTTGATCTTGCAAACCCATTTATTGCCAATAATATTTCTTCTTTGCAGTAGTGATACTAGCTCCTATGTCTTATTCTTATGCAGAGCTTCAATTTCTTCCTGCATTACTGCCATCCACTAAGATGCATCTAAACTATTCATTACTTCTTGAAGAGTTAATGGCTCTCCATCCTCAGTTAAAAGACAGTATGCAATATTGCTCTCCATAATATAATCTGAGTGCCAGCTCGATACTTTTCTTATGCAAGTTGATCTTTGAGTATTTGAAACATCAGATTCGACTGGTTCTTGCTCCTCGTGCTCTGGTGTAGCTTTAGAAGAATCATTTTGATCAAATTCCCTTTCCACTTGTACTATTGTAGTCTCTAAATTCTCTTTGGAAGTGCTAAAATCTTTTGTTTGCTCTTAATCATTATCTTCCAAGAAAATAACATCTCTATTAATAACAATCTTATGGGAAGTGATCCCACAGACGATACCCCTTTACTCCTTCGGCGTATCCCAAGAAAATACACCTTCTGGATTTTGGATCCAACTTCATAATTTCTTGGGCATTATACATCACATAGGCAGGACTTCCAAATATATGGAGATTGGAATAATCCACTAGTTTACCAGTCCATATCTTCATCGGTGTCTTTAACTCAATTGCAGTTAATGGAGCTCGATTCACCACATAACGAGCGGTATTGACTGCTTCTACCCAAAATTTCTTATCTAAGCTTGCAGTTCTCAAAATCGCTCTTGTTCTTTCCAACAGAGTTCTATTCATTTGCTCTGCTACTCTATTTTATTGAGGAGTGTATACTGTCATGAACTGCCTTTTGATGCCTTCTTACTTGCAGAATTCATCAAATTATTTACCAGTATATTCGCCTCTATTGTTTGAGCGCAAACACTTGATCTTCTTACCAGATTCGAGTTCCACCCGCTCTTTGTAAAATTCGAAAGTTAGAAACACATCTGCCTTCCTTTTGATAGGAAACACCCAATATCTTCTCGAATAATCATCAATGAATGATATAAGGAAATTTTATCCTCCTAGGAACGTAACTGGTGCTTGCCATACATCAAAGTGAATCAATTCTAGAATTTCTTTGCTTTTGAACTTTGATGTATTGAACTTCAATCGATGCTGCTTACTCACAATGCAATGCACACAGAAGGGTAGTGATACCTTTGTGAGACCTAGAAGTAGATTCTTCTCTACAAGTATCTTCATTCTTTTTTCTGACATATGTCCAAGCTTTTTATGCCATGTCATTGTAGATTTGTCATCTAGACTAGTCACCGCAACGGATGCCTCTCCTTCTTGCAAAGTTACTCCCTTCAATGTGTACAAATTTGCAACAATCTTCTCTACTTTCATAAATACCAGCGCTCCTTTAATCACTTTCATGATCTTGTTTTGAATCTCAAATCTGAAATCGAGATCATCCAATTTTCCTACAAACAATAAATTCTTCTTCAGGCCCTCTACATGTCGCACTTTTTCAATATTTGAGTTGTCCCATCATACATCTTTAACTTGATGGTGTTGATACCAACGATCTTCAAAGCTTGATCATTACAGTTGTACACAGATCCCCCAAAGATAGATTCATATTGATGGAATCATTCTCTTTGAGAGGTCACATGAAAAGTAGCTACTAAATCGAGAAGCCATACATCAACAAATCTTCTATTACCTCCAATAGGCGTTGCCGCTTCACAGACCATTGCACCTCCATCATCTGAAGTATTTGACGCATTTCCTTGAGGAATAAAATCTTTCTTATTCAGATTCTAGCAATCCTTCTTCAGGTGCCTTTTCTTGACACAATTGTAGCACTTGAAATTCTTCTTACTCCTAAATTTTGATTTACCATGACTATGAATCCCGCTTGGGCTATGTTCCATTAATCTTTCTCTTGTCACCGCCAAGGCCTTTGCTTGTTACTAATTTTCCAGCCTATCTTCCTTACATTTGCGTCGACTCTCTTCTTCCAGAATAGCAGTTGCAATATTGTCAAAGACTAGAGTGCCTATTTTGTTTGTTAAATTGATGACGAGTTGATCATACGAATCTGGTAGACTTAGGAGTAGAAGTTCCGCACGTTCACTTATCTCTATTGTGTGCGCCAATGATGTGAGTTAGGAAAATATAGTATTTAAAGTATTTAAGTGTGTTGTCACCGAAGTGGATTCCGCCATGCATAAAGTGTATAGCTTCCTCTTCAAAAAACTTTTGTTGTGGAGTGATTTGACCTCGTACAATTTTGTGAGATGATCCCAAATCTCTTTTGGAGTCTTCTTCTCCTCTATGCTTAACAACACCCTATTTGCTAGTGCCAGATGAAGATTTGCAATAGCATTCCCGTCCATCTCATTCCACTTATTTTCACCTGTGAATGTTGTTGGCCTTTCACTGATGGCTGCTAAATAGTTATCTTTTCTCAAGATAACCTTTATCTTCAACTTCCACAGCGAGAAATTACTCCCATTGAATTTTTCAATTTCAAATTTTGCTGCCATTACTTCTATCACGAATAGAATTTTGGCTCCCACTATTTCACATGAATAGTACCTATATGTATGAATAGTAACTATATGTATGAATAGTTTTGTATACATATGTATGAATAATATTGTACATGTGAATAATACTGTATACTTGAATTATAGTAACTGCACAGTTTAATGCAAAAATAAATGCATAAACAATTATCACCTTTTGTGGTTACTGTTCACCAACTTTTACTGTGCTCACCCAAGCTATGAACGGATTACGTAAAAAAATCATCGTAATTTGCTCACCTCGTTCTGATACCAGTTGTTGTAAAAATCGACCATATTAGAGCAAGTTCGTTGGTAAATAGGATTGAAGGAATAGTAATGAACAGACAAATTTTACATGAAAAATCCCTAAATTAGGGTAAAAACTACAAGCAAGAAAAAGAAATTTCACTATGAATTTTAGGGCTACAAGCTCTCCCTATTTTACAAAGAGAAACACTAACTCTCTCAATAAATAGAAAAACTCTCTCTAAACTTTTGTGATGATTTTAATAGAAGAAGAGATTCTATGTTATATGAGAATTGATATGAGAAGGCCTATTTATAGGCCTCCTTTTTTTTTTTCTTCTTACTACTATTCTTGACTTTATGCAATCGGTTTCCTTCTTTCTTAACTTTGGTGCAGTCAGTAGCAACATCAATTTCATCACCTTTGAATCTTTTCCATTTTGATTCCTGTGTTTTTGGCTTGATTGTGTTAAGATATATAGTATATATCTTTTTATTTAGTTTTGGCATCTTATTTATTAATTGGACATATAAGATATTAATTGGAATGGGATTTAAAAAGATGTGGTTGTTACACTTATAGCTGTGAAAAAATCCTACATAATATTGAAGTCTATTCTTTGACAGATTTATGGTATATCACATTGACAATTGAATTGTGTACAGCTGGATTTTGGGGATATAAGATAAAGGTGCTCCTAGATTTTGGGATATCAGAAAAAGGCATGTTGTCTTGTGTGTGTGTGAAGGATTTTGCTAGTTAATGTCGTATATGTCTCTATCATATGGTAGAAGTGAATCATATGTGGGTGTGATATTAAGTGTTCAGTAGGCTTTAATTATATATGGGATAAAACGTAGCTGATGTGGAGTATATGTTCTAGGTTTATAAACACCGTGGGTTAACTTTTGATTTCTATGAGTTGTTCTTCTAGGATTGTGCATGAAATATCCATGGTGTGTGTAGCATCCCATATGGTAATTGGAGTTGTTGAAGTTGGACAATGTGCGTGAGTGAAGAACTTTGAGATTCTTATTCCGTTGGATTAACATATTGTTCGGAGGTCTTGTTTTGAAGCTGGCATGAATCAGTCCAACTAGTGGACAATTATTCAGATGTATTTTGGGAAGCTGAAACTATAGGGAAGTCCTTCTTTTATCTCAAGTATATCATTTTTTTATTCTTAGTTGATTGATTACTTGAGTTATTTTTATTAATTGTCGTTTAATTAAAAGTAATTTAGAAAAATCCTCTGATGGGGTTAACATGAGTCGATCATGTTATTGGGTGTGAAAATATTTCACGGAAAGTGAGGTTGAAAGATAGTTACAAGGATTGAGTGGTGTTGCTTTAATGTGACCTTGTGTAAATATATTGCACTTTCGTGAAAGTATTAAGCTGGGTGAGGGCCCAGCAGAAGTTGACAAGGTGTGCCGAACTGCGTTACCAAAATTTTGGTTTTTTTTATTATTTCCTTTTTTATTGTTTTTGTTTTCGTTTGTGCTAGAGACATCCACGATAAAATTGAAAAGTTTGCGAAACTACTACCCTCTTCGGTTTTCAATTGGTATCAGAGAAAGGTGATCGATTCAGAACTTGGTAGCAAGTTGGTGCGGGTCCAAGTTTCACAATTATGGCCATAAGAGAAGGGCATCAATTATCAGGCCACCGCTGTTGGACGGTTCCAATTATCCTGCATAGAAATCACGGATAAGAGTCTTTATTCAAGCACAGGGAACAAGAGCATGAAACTCGGTGTTACATGGCTGCACACATCCGATGATTACTAACGATAAGAGCAAGACAGTTATAAAAGATCTATCTGAATGGACAAGAGCTGAAGAAGAAAGAGCACTTAGAAACTCACAAGCATTGCATGCGATTTTCAGTGCTGTTGATGAAGGACGCTTCTCAATGATATCAGCCTTTGAATCAGCTAAAAAAGCGTGGGATACTTTGCAGACTATTCATAAAGGATCCAAATCTGCAATAGCGTCAAAACTACAGATGTTAGCAGTGAGGTTTGATGAACCGAAGATGGATGAAAATGAGACCATTGGAGACTTTCATGAAAGATTGCGAGATATAGCGAATCAGGCACATCAACTCAGGAAGAAATATTGCATTCTGAAACTAGTCAAAAAGACGTTGATATCATTACCTTCGAGATTTATTCCAAAAATTGCAGTAATAGAGGAGGCCCACGACATTAATGATCTGTCATTGGAGAAAGTAATTGGAATTCTTACAAATTTCGAAATGAATCTTTAAAGGGGTAAACAAGAAAGAAGCAAAGAATTGGCACTATAGGTTGAAACTGAAAAAGGTATGAATGATGTAGAAGATGAATCCGACGAGAATGAGGATATAGAGCTATTAACACGAGAGTTCAGTAAGTGGCTGAAGAGAGTGAAAAAGGACAGACCCAGTTTAGGCAAAATAGAGGAAGTTCATCGAACAACAACTCTAAACAACAAGCCAAAACTTAATAGGGAGAAAGAAAGGTAAAGAGAATTCAATGCCACGAGTATCAAGGCTTCGGACATGCTCAAGCAGAGTGTGCTAACATCTTGAAGAAGAGAAAAGGAAAATCCTATACGAGCACTTAGAGTGATAACGAATCTGGAAGTGAAGAAGAAGCTGTGAATAGTGCTGCATTAGTTACTTTATACAGCAAAAGCCCAGCTACTTGCTTAACAGCAACTGAGAAGGAAGTAACTGAAGACGAAAAAGGGAGTAAATCAAAAAATTTCAAGATAAACGCAGACCAATCAGCTCAAGGCCCAATCTTAGATTATGGTAGTGATGAAAGTGTTTCAGGTGATAAAAAGGAGAACATTTACGAGGCTTACGAATTAATGTACAAAAAAGGGTGAAAATATGTAGGAAGAATGAAAGGTTGAAGGAAGAAAACTTCTCTATGAAGAATACTATTCAAGATTTGGAGAAGACATTGATGTCAACTTTAGATGAGCTTGGTGAAGCTAGACCGAAACTAATAAGTACAGCAAAGGGATTGAGAATGTTGAATGGAAACATAGAAAAACTAGAAAAGTTAATGGAAATTGGTAAGGTTAAAGAGGATCTTCAAGGCATTGGCTACAAAGGTGACTGTTCCAAGGTGAATGAAGAGAAAGATGACCTATCCAGATCTGTCTAAGAAGAAACTTCGAAGAAGAATCGAAGGTTTGTACCCACATGTCATTTTTGTGGAGTTATCGGGCATATAAGGCCAAGATGTTACAAATAATGTTTCAAAGGGGTCAAAACTGAAAATCTAGGCACTCTCTATTAAATTTTCAACAGCAGCCCATGGTACCGAAACACACTTGGATTAGAAAGGGTCAATTACAGGCACAAAGACATTATGAAGGAAAAATAAGAAATTGTCTAGATTCATAGTTAGTTACTGCTTGTGAAGAAATTGTTCAAATAGAGGATAAATCAATTACTTCAGAAAAAGAAATTGATGACAAAGATAATATGACGAGGAATAAAGCTAGGTTTGAATTTCTTCGAGGGGCACAGGGGCTGTGTACTTTACATTTTTGAAGTATTTTTTTGTGTTGTTTAAAAAAAATGAAACGTTAAAAAAAGATTTTTTTTTAGTTCTTTAGTTTTTATGTTGCTATTGCCGCCTCATTTTTTTAGTAGTTTGCATTGTGACTTTCATTTGGCTCCATTGAAGACTCTTCAGCTCTCTCATCAATGTGAGTCTCTCTCTCGGGTATCTCTCTCTCTCACACAACACTGGAAACACTCATCTTCATTTGCTTGGGTTTACAAATTTGATCAGTCTTATGAAGATAGGATTGAAGTAAGTAATGATATGTTGGCATGTGTATTGATTGGTGGTAAATTGTCATCTTGACGTGCTTATAATTCTTTCGCTGAACCTACTACTGATTTTTATGTTTCTTTATTCGTTGAGATTGATTGTGTTGAAGGCATTCTTGGTTTTGACAATAATTTGTCCCAAGGGGAAGACGTCAGATTATTTATGGTGAGTGTTCCATTTAGGGGGAGATTTCAAGATATATGTGTGATTATTCGTCATACTTTTTGACATCTTTTTGTCCCAAAGGGGAGAATGGATCTGTGCATTTGATGGTTGTATGTCCAATTATCTCGTTTATGTGGAGTTTTGACTATGTGACAAACAATGCCAAAAAGGAGGAGATTGTTAAGATATATAGTATATATCTTTTTATTTAGTTTTGACATCTTATTTATTAATTGAGCATATAAGATATTAATTGGAATGAGATTTAAAAGATGTGGTTGTTACACTCATAGCTATGAAAGAATCCTACATAATATTGAAGTCTATTCTCTGACAGATTTGCGGTATATCACGTTGATAATTGAATTGTGTACTACTGAATTTTGTGGATATAAGATAAAGGTACTGTTGGATTTTGGGGATATAAGAGAAAGGCAAGTTGTCTTGCGTGTGTGTGAAGGGATTTTGCTAGTTAGTGTCATGTATGTCTCTACAATATAATAGAAGTGAATCTTGTGTGGGTGTGGTATTAAGTGTGCAGTGGGCGTTAATTATATAAGGGATAAAACGTAGCTGATGTGGTGCACGTATTCTGGGTTTATAAACACCATGGGTTAACTTTTGATTTTCAAGAGTTGTTCTTCTGGGATTGTGTGTGAAATATACATGGTATATGTAGTATCCCATATGGTTTAATTGGAGTCTTTGAAGCTAGACAATGTGCGTGAGTGAAGAACTTTGAGATTCTTGTTTCGTTGGATTAGCATATTGTTTGGAGGTCTTGTTCTAAAGTTGGCATGAAGCAGTCCAACTAGTGGACAACAATTATTCAGATGTATTTCAGGAAGCTGAAACTATAGGGAAGTCCTTCTTTTATCTTAAGTATATCGTTGTTTTATTCTTAGTTGATTGATTACTTGAGTTTTTTTATTAATTGTCGTCTAATTAAAAGTAGTTTAGAAAAATCTCTGACGAGGTTAACACGAGTCGGTCGTATTATTGGGTGTAAAAATCTTTCACAGGAAGTGAGGTTGAGAGATAGTTACAAGGATTGAGTGGTGTTGCTTCAGTGTGACCTTGTGTAAATCTATTGCACTTTCGTGAAAGTATTAAGTTGAGTGAGAGCCTCACAGACGTAGGCAAGGTGTGCCGAACTGTGTTACCAAATTTTTGATATTTTTTATTATTTCGTTTTTGATTGCTTTTGTTTTCATTTGTGCTAAAGACGTCTATGGTCAAATTGGAAAGTTTGCGAAACTACTACTCTCCTCGGTTTTTCATATTGCTTTTCAAATTCCAATTGCATGTGGGTTTTATTAGGGTTTTGTTGATGACGATTGATTTTTGTGAGCGTCTCTGGAATATAGTTCACTTTTATTTTGTTTATCAATTTGTCTAAATTGGGTTCCTGACTTTGGACTTGTTTAGTGCAACACACGGTACGATGCAGCAGAGTTGTGGATAAGTTAACGAAGGACATGAGAGGTTTTTTTTGAAAAAAGGAAATTAGTATAAATAGAGAAAAAATTACAAGGTCATCAAAAGGGAAAACCCGTTATATAC
>JAOSBL010000211.1:11327771-11340494 GCA_027568915.1 Erythroxylum roraimae | reverse complement strand
TCATGCTACCTAACTTAATTAATGCTACCATACTAATTAATTGCCAGCTTAATTTAATCTATTAATACTTCAATTTAAGCTAAGCATGCTTAATTAAATAAAAAAAATTCAGGGGCTAACAATTAGCTATGGTTTTTCAAAAGAAAAATGGGCTCCATCATTGGTGGTATCAGAGTAGGAAAAAGAAAAAAAAATTGATCGTTTTGATATGATTCGATGGTATTTTTGGTAAGAGGTTGGGTTCCGGATACGGGATCCAACATTTATTATGCATCAAATCATCCATAATTATACAAACGCATTAGGCATACAGTAAATACTTATATAATTCATACATCTAGCCATCAATCATTCTAACAATATTCCAAACAACAACATATAAAACCAAGATAACTATGTTTGCATTAATCACCTACAAGTTGATTTCCAAAGTTTGATTTTAAACAAGCACTATGGTACGTGGCATTGCTACACCATATGAATCGAGAAAGTAAGTTCTCGCTGTGACTCCTAGGCTCGTGGAACTTTTCACCAATAAGCCTCATAGGAGCTGCATCATGGGTTTCCAACCTATATACTCTCTTAGGGGTTTATTATACAAAAAATTGCATGTCAGTTATGTGAATTTCTTATGTTAATACTAAGTTTGAATTAATCACCTACAAGTTCAAGTCTTTATGTTTCAATTTAAACAATGCCCACACATTATTACTTAGACTATTAAGCCCCAACCTAAAATCTCATTAATCATTGTTATAGGTAAAATTGCAAAGAACAACACAAAATCGATCACATTATAAACATTACTTAGTTGAATGACTTACCTTGATAGCCAGACAATTGCAAACTACAAAGAAGACGAATGAGGTTGGACAATTATCGATGCTCTTCAACACAGAACACGACCTGCAAGAAATACAATATTAATCCTTGTTAATGAGTGTATTATGTCATTTTGATAGCATATTTTGTTAAACTCTGAAACATAGTTCAACATTAATCCCTGTTAATAACTATCAATTTCATTGGTGACATCTACATCAGTATATGTGTAGATACTTTTAAATAGCAACAGGGACATGTGTGAATACAATCTAAAGAAATTCAAGTGTGAATACAATCTCACATATGAATAAGATGTGATATCTTTGAAATTGTATAATGTTCTATTCAAGAACTGGAAGACTGAGGAGCTTAGTCACCTTGCCAATACTATGAAGAAACTTCTCCATATGGATTCAATGATAACAAAGGTATAATGCCTTGGGTCCCTAACTAGACACTATTATGAGTTAATAGTCCTAGAGGAACCCTTTCTAGATGACACTTCCCAAGCTTAGTTAACCAAAGCCAAAAAAAAAGTAGAAGAGGGATAGGAAAAAGACTTTCAAACCATCAACTTGGGATGACTTAAGTGACTTAAAAAGTGAAAATGGAAAGAAGTAGCTTATATCTGCTTCATAAAAAAAAGATGATGAGGTACTTTCAAGCTCCAACTATGATAGCAATGTAGAAGTGAATTATGATTAACTAGATAGGAGTATAGAAAACATAAGCAAGAAAAGGAAGAAATTATCTTCCAAAGTTAATGAAACTTAAAACTTCTGGATGAATGAAGACAAAGAAGAAAGAGGCTAATACTCTTAAGGAACTAATTGTCTAAATTAATTAGGAGAAATGACAATTCAGAAAGCATGATGGTAGCTCAAATAATTCCAGTAATAAATATGAGATCAAGTATACTTATCGAAGTGCATTTGACGCACCAAGACTATATTTTTTAAGGAACAATACATAAATAATAAAAAGCCTTGACCTAAGATAGTAAGTGAGCATGGTACATCTTCTTCTGGATATTCACATGATAGGCTAAAAAATAAGTTATATACATTCATATATAGTTCCCGATCTAGCCCTTAAAGTCAATTATCATTAACTCAAGGCTCACACATATAATAGGTCACATGATACATCATTTTTGTGTAACCTTGGATATATTGATAAAAAAATTTGCTTCCTCAAAACAAAGAATGGTAAGAAAACCTTTAAAAATGTGAGTCGAAAAAAAGAAACTAACAATCAAGGACCCAAGTTCATTTGGACACCCAAAACATATTGATTACGTTATTTTATAGGCCTCTAAGAAAAGGGGAAAAATGATACAAATAGTGGATGCTCAAGGCATATAATCGATGACGTATTCTAATTCATGACTCTTAGAGACAAAGATAGAGGATTTTTCATATTTGGAGACAATGCCAAGGGTAAAATATTTGACATTGAGAAAGTAAGGAAGATCATAATAAAATTGACAATTTGCTTTTAGTATAATAATTAAAGGATAATTTATTAAGTATAAGTCAACTATGTGATAAACACTATAAAGTTTATTTTGAAGGAAATTAATGCATTATTTCTAGTACCATTGAGAGCATCATTACATTTTTATGTAAGAAAGAAGGCAACATTTATATAATTAATCTTAATGATCTCTCTAACTAATTATAAAGTGTTTAAAGTCTGTAAGTGAAGATGCTTATATTTGGCATGAAAGGCTTGGACATGCAAGCATGGAACTTACCTAAACTCCAAACAACTCGTGAATAGGCTTCCAAGAGTCAAGTTTGTAAAAAAAGGATGTAAGTGGTGCTTTCCAAATGAGCAAACAAATCAATAGCTTATGTAAGGGGAAAAAGTCAATAAACTTAATTAGACTTTTACAATTACTTCACACAGTTCTGTTTGTCCATGCTAAAGTTTCTATTTAAGTGGAAAATGTTATGCAAATTTTATAGTACTATTTTAAGCTAAAAAGGATGAATGCTTTAGGGAATTTATTAAGTTTCACGAGATTTCAAAATGAAAAGGAACCCTCTATTGCATTACTTAAGGGTGATTATGGTACAAAATTTGACAATGAGAAGTTTGAGACTTTTTATAAAGAGATTGATATCTTTTAAATAAAAATTTAAGTGCTAGAACCCCTCCAAAAAATGGAGTTGATAAAAGGAAAAATGGGACATTTCAATACATGGATAGAATATAATAAATTAATAACCTCCTAAAGTATTTTTTAATAGAAGTTGTAGCAACTGCACGTCACATAGCCAACAGAGTCTTATAAGATCAACTATGGATAAACTATCATATGAGTTTTAGTAATGGAAGAGTCCAATGATTGGTTATTTCGAAGCGATTGGTTATAAGTATTATATTTTGAACATTAAAGATCAAAAAAATTTTATTTAAAATTGTGGATGGAAGAATTTTGTCTTAGTTATTATTTAATTAGCAGAGCATGTAAAGTGTTTAATAAGAAAACTCTTATTTTTGAATTTTGTGCATATTGTTTTGATGAGATTCATCAAAACCTCTTGCCTATGAGAAAAGTCTTGAAGAGGATGAAAAATATCTAACTAAGGAATTGAAGAAATTAGCCCCTAAAGAGAAAAAAAATGATCACCAAGGCACCATGCAAGATCTAGTAGTTGAATCAAGTTAGGGAGATAAGAAGGATGAGATGCTTATAATGGATTAGAAACACAAGAAGTTCATCCTCTAAATTAAATGATAAATGATGTTTAACAAGAGCTAATTACCAAAGCTTATTCTAGAAATATATCACTTATTGTTTTTATTTTTCAAATTGAACCTAGGACTATGGAAGAAGCCCTTAGTGATACAAGTTGGTTTATTACGAAGAATCAAAAATTAAATCAATTTCGGAGAAGTGCAAACTATAAAAGTACATGTTAAATATTTTTATTCAAGAAGAAGTTCATATATATTGATCAACCATTTGGTTTTGAAAATCATGATGCACCTAACTATACGTATAAACTGCCTAAAGCATTATATATCTTAAAATAATCTCCTAGGAAAGCAAATGATTACCTCAAAATTCAAACTCAATCGTATAATTAAGTTTAAGTGAGACTTAAGATATTAACAATACAAGGTCATAAACACAAACTCTCAAATAATGAGAGAGAAGTTAGGGCTAGTATGGGACAATGGTAACGAGTGTAACCAATGACAACAATGCGAATGACAAGGAAGTGAAGAACAAACTTGAGGAAACTAATGAACCACTAAATGATTCTAAAGTTGAGGAAACTTTCAGAGATTTTTCTTTAAAATCATTCTAAGGTTGCTTTGGATTATGAAAACAGAAACTAATGAACCACTAAATGATATAAAATCATTCTATAAACTAATAAACCACCAAAAGAAACATTCCACATTATATATGATGTTAGAGACCTCTTACAGAACTTTCATCGAACATTTGGTACCTTATTGAAATTCATCCCTACTTTGTTTCAAAACTACTGTCTTCTTCCATTATTCACCAACATAACCACACAATAACAAACAAGGACCTATTAATAACCCAAATAAACCCTTAAAACTTAATCCATAGTAACACCAACACTTTGAACATACAACGGTTCACATACAATAATTGAAGACAAAAAAATTAACCCAAGAACAGTAAGTGGATAACTAACCTGGAGAAGGAAAACCCAAGATAGTGGAATCAGTTGGTAGAAGAATGAACAAAGATGAGCAGATGGAAGACGACAACATGCGCAGCAGAGGACCAATGGAGAAGAAGAGAAAAATGAAAATGAATGACAGGGGGGCTTTAGGTGTTTATTTTCTTCCCAGATGAAAGGGCGCTGTTTAATTTTAAATGTAAACAACATCATGATTCGTACCATATGTGCACAACTGACCACAAAAAGGGATTAATGTAAGTTGCAAAATCTCAACTTACATTGTGTGAGACCCTTGAGGTTGAGAAGAACCTCATCATATACCCTTATAACTCTTGTTTCATTCTTGAGAATTGAATTTAAGGTTTGCTACTTTAGGTTATTGCCAAAAGATTATGCAAGATGCGATCCTATAGAATAATTCTAGGAAAGCAAATTAAATTTAATTCAAAAAAGAATTAAGAATAGAAGAAGGTTATTTATTTTTAGATCATTGACTCGCATAAAAAGTATGCATAGATAGCCATCGTCTCTTTAATAGAGAATTTGAATACATTCATGACTCAAGAAACTAAACGAGTTCAAAGAAAAGTGCTAATGCGAAATAGGACTTAGGGTATAGCATACAATGTCTATTCAAGGACACATAAGTTCTAGGATCAATTTGTTAATCGAGATGTCATATGCTCCTAATAGATATGTGGCAATGTACTCTCGTTGTATGCTAGTCACACTAGTTATTAAACAAGTATGAGCACTGCAGAGTTTTTTTTGTTTTTTAATTAGATTATAACTCATTATGTGTAAGTAGGAGATAATGAATTAAATACACCCATGAGAGGTATTATGGTAAGTCTACTTTACATAACTACCAAAGGTAGTTACGGTGTAGCATTTAAAAAACAAAAGAAGACAAAGATGACTTCTAATGAGAAGAACGAAACCTTCTGTAGAAGAAGAAAGGCAGTACAAGTGCTTTAATAGGTGAAACTACAACAAGAATTCAAGTACGTGATTCTTTGTTTTTATATGCATATGAAACGATCCTGTTTAACATAATCTCTATGATTGTGTTTTATCTTGTTTTAAATCTAACATGTATATCTAAATACTTATCAGATTAAGTTATTATGTCACGAGAGTATAACTAACCGAATGGTTATAGGTAATAAACTTACAAGTATCACTTACGTTAACTAATTAGCTTCCCATTTTATAGTCGACTGTCAAACGCTCTCTTTACCTGTTTTTCTTATCTTTTGTCTAATCAAAACATAATTCCTATGGACCAATGAACAGTTTGTATGTCTACCTCATTTGATGAATGGCTAAACATTAATGATTGTGGAGTAATAAGGAATGAAAGGTAGCCATTTTTCATGTCATGGTAGGGTTGGGGCGGTTATCAAAGAAGAGGAGAAAAAAGTTATAGAAGAATTCAAGAAATGGTTTGAAGAACTCGACCCAAATCCCTGATTTAGAACGAAAAGCCTTTGTGACAGAAGAGTACAACTAAGTGTGCCACCAGCACGAGGTTGGTCTTGTTATTCTAAATTCTAATCTCTGTCCGGTGCTTCACTTACCTTGATTCTTGGCACCAATGATCTTTTTTAGGTGCATAAATATGTCTTGGGAACGTTCATCAACTGACAGGCTCACTCCAGCTTCACGGTGTCCAATTCTCCTATATTTCTCTTGATGATATCATTACGGTCCCCCTTACCTTGGTGCTACGATCCAACGATTGGAGCCGCCGAATCCGCCTTAGAGATTCCACAAGCCAGCGTCTTCCACATGAAGTAAGAACGAAACAAAATTTGTTTATAGAAAAATTCTAAGTTGAACCATAAGTTAAAAATAATGCTCTTTCTTGCAATACGGTGTCATTATCTATTTCGAGCTTTTATACAAAATTGGATAATGATCTATTCTTTCTTTCTTTTTCCCAATGCACTTTAGACATTATTACCGCCACAATTGCATTTAGAATTTAATATTGTAGTCACATGTGTTAGGTTTGGCTAGTGAACATTGTGTAAATTTCCCAGGAGATTTGAAGGATTTGACGGTGGGTATGTGAACTTGATCGGTCTTACTTTGTACTCTCTGGTTTCCCTTCATGTGTTTAGCTCTCAGCCATTGGCGCAACTGAATGTCCATCTTGCTTCAATCCCAGGCCAACTTCGCTACTAAATTTGTAAGATATCTATTTTGAGTAGGCATGTCAGTGTTTTCGGGTCTTGAATGTTAGTACCGGTCACTGGTTCATAGCAATTAGTTGGGCCGAAGTGTCTTAATTCATGTTTGACATGAATGGAATGTTTCAATAGTTCATATAAAAGCTAATTAGGTTGAGTCCATTTTATAAACTATTTATACTTTTCATAAAAAATGAGCTTAATTGATGACTCTCATAACAATATTATTTGAATTATTTATACCATCTTAAAAATCTATTGATAATATTAATTATGATTATCATATTAAAATACTGATTATATGTTAAATTTATTTGACGAACTCGCGTAAGATACATTTAAAAAAGTTGAGATCCAAGAGTTGATGATGGTAACGCAGTCGAGTGTAAACCGCTGCAAGCATGCAATGAAAGATAAATTCAGGGTCCCAATCGTATTGTCCAAGATTCAGCAATTTTTGTTGCAGAGTCAAGCAAGAGGGTGTTGAAAAGTTGGTAAATGGGTCCAGTAAATGACAGGTTTCTAAGTGAGGTTCCTTTAGAAAAGTAAAACAAAATTCTTTTTGGCATTTCCGGTTGGTTCCTCTGGACGAACAAATCATTTTCGATAACTTCTTTATTTGGCTTTCCTCACCTATTTCCCTTATTTTGTCTTATGTAAATCTTCTTCGAGACTCAGCCAGGTGCCCTCGGCCAGCAGTTTCTCACGATTATCGGCCTCGCCAGGAGCAACCCATCAGCTGGAAATCACCACCCCCTGATTGGATTAAGCTCAATATAGATGGAGCTGTTCAACAGTCTTCAGCAACGGCCACTGCAGGAGGCATCCTCCGCGATAGTGCAGGCAACTGGCTCGGAGGGTCCGTCCACAATATTGGTTGGTGCTCTCCACTCAATGCAAAACTCTGGGGGGTCTTCACTGGGCTCACACTAGCCTGGAATTTAGGACATCACCGTATCGAACTTGAGATTGATTCACAGGCCGTGATCGACCTTCCGTCCTCTGCCGACCGCCGATCCAGGACACCCAATTCAATCGTCCGGAGTATCCACGATCTGTTCTCTAAAACCTGGACTGTTGCTCATCGATACGTCTATCAAGAGAGTAACAGATGTGCCGATTGGTTAGCCAAGTAAGCCGGCACTTTTGACATTGGTGTCCATCATTTTCGTACTACACCCATTGGGTGCCACTTGATCCTTTTAGAGGATCTTTCGGGAACATGTTTTCCTAGACTTAGCATATAATTCCTGTCGGTTGTTTCCCTTAAAAAAAAAACTCGTTTAGGTGACTTTAATGTTCAGTTTACGAGTTAGACTTAGGTCTAGATTAACATAAGCCTCAACTATTTTAAATAAAACGATATTATTTTGTTTAAAAAAATTAAGCCTGAATAAACTTGAGTATAAACAAATTTAATTAAAAATATATTATTTTGTACTTTTAATTTTAAAATTTTATTTTAAGACAATTGCGACCATCCTACTTCAAAGAGCCATGTCGTTCTTGAGGTTTTTGAATACTAAATCCAGATTATTGTTCTAGATTTTTTCTTAGCAGTTGAGTTGAGCCCGCAGCTGTCAATCACGTTCATATATTTTTTTTTTTTTTTTAAAACGTTCATATATATTAGAACCCACTAGTACTAATTACATCTAATTTGTCTCTTCACTTAGAATTACTAAATCAACTATAATTTATATCGTATAATTAAGAGTGATTGCGAGTTTAGAAATTTGTTCAATATACCCACGAATCATAGCTGCTAGCCGATATCTACCCTCTGATCGTCCCAAACTTAAAGAAAGGTTGAGTTGGATGGAACTTGTGTCTTATTGAAGGCAAAAAGTAAGGAATTGTCATTAAGGTTTATTAAAAAATTTAAACTAATTATACATACTCTTATTTATGATATTACGTTATATTTTAAATTTTATAAAATAGTATTTTTAATCCTTTAAATTCTAATAAAATTAATTTTTAATAGTTTATATTATATCTACCGTTAATTTAATCCATGTAATATCATAATTATAAGGTAATTTAAAATTATTAAAAATAATTTTTTAAACATTTAGTAATTATATGATTTTTACTACGATGAACATTATTTTATTTATGTTAAATTGACAATAAATTATATTTTGTAGTGATATTTAAAGTACAATGACTGTCACTTTAATGTATAAGTGACATCTTTTAACTTTTATTGAACATTCCAATCACATTAGTATATTGAATTTATGTGCCAAACCAATTAAATAAAATTACTCACTTAATTTAACCAAAATTAGGTGTAACTTAGGAGTTAAATCCTAAGTATAACTTTTTATTTGAGGTTACTTCTTCTATTTTAGTCGTTTTTTAGCATCAATTGTAGATAGATTGTTGAATTTAGGATAAAACATATGAATTTCTAAGTAATTTTTATTTAAAAATATTTATTGAAATTATAATTTAAAAATCTTTTATTAAGCATTTATATTATGTAAATACTAATTGCTGATAAAATAATTTATATGCTCGATTTAACCCAATCTTATTAATAAATTTTATTAGATTAATGTTTATATAAATTTAATAAAAAGTTTTTTAAAATTTTTAATATCACATATTATTTTTAAAATAAAAGATGAAAATGTCTTGGCATCGTAGATCTTAAGAAAAAATATATGCACGGTAGTGATGGAGATCTTAAACGGGTGGTCTCTATAAATTCTGTGTGTTGAGTTGGAGTGGTCCACCATAAATCTTCTCGTGAGGTAGCATCTAGTGGCTTGTCTGTGATGTTAAGGACTTTCTTGGCTGTGATAACTCAATAATCCAAACATAATACTCAACTTTGACAAAGTTGGATATAAATATTCAATCTTTCAAAGTTGATAGCATTATTCTCTGATTTCAAGTCTTCAAGTCCGAGGATAACAAAATCAAGTACAAGAAAGTGTATTCTTTTTGCTTGTAGGGAATACAAAATCAAGGTTCATATAAACTTTTTAATAAATTATATTGGACCATGTGAATCAGAACATGGGCATATTCGTTACCACCTACTTTTAACCTGCTTTTGATTTTCCTTGGTAAAGCCCCAGCTATAAATGGATTGTTAAGCAATAATTAACTAACCAATTGGTAGTTGTTTTGAAGATAGAATATAATTAATATTGGTCACATGATGCATAGTAAACACACAACCTCACCACCGTCTGTCTTCATTATTACGGTTGGTGTTCTGATTTTTCTTTTTTCCTCTCCGATCCGATCAGATTGGCTAGACGATTGTACGTGTCTCGTTTACTTTTACATGAAAAGATTCCTACTGTTAGGTGAGAAAACACTTGGCAATTGAGGACCCGCCGTCTAACCTTCAAATTTGTCATAATGTTACGTGGGATTCAACCGTTTGACTGATTATTTCAGGACTAATGCCACTAAATCCACACCATATATATTGACTCTATAGTGGAGTCGTCTTTCTCTTCCACATATAGTAACTCCTGCCATATTCCATTTTCAAACCTTAAAGAAAATTTAACTTATACTTAATTAAAAAAGTATTTTATATATTTAATTTTAAGAAAAGTAATGATGACCCACCTATTGTCAAAGTCGTAAACTGACGCGTGCAGCTGCCAAAAAGTCACCATCTCGGAAACGATAAACCGAAATTCAGTTAAAGTAAGGTAATAGGGTATAAGCAACCAAAATTCCAGCCCCACCATGTAAAAAGTTCCATTATTTCTCCGTTTAACACACCACTTGTAGAAGCGAAGTCTAACCTTTTCTTTTAATACTTTAGGTAATCCCATTCCCTCCCTCCCTCTCTCTCCACCAAGCAACGCATATCTTTTGTCCGACTTAAAGCTGGCTGTTACATTGCACAGTGGCTCCGTTCTGTACATTGATGTCCGTTTTTATCTTTATTTAATTTAAACTTTTTGTTTTTCTTTTCTGGTCTTCGGGGTTTTAATCGTCTTTCATCCTTCGTAGTAAATTAGTAACTCATGTCAGTGGAAACGTTTCTACAAGCCGAGGAATTTCAGACCTGTGTGAACTTGAGAGCTTCAAGTTCGTGGATTAGACATTACTATGGATTTTTTCATCAAAACCAATTCTGGGTTTCTCGCAACTATTGCTCCCGTGCACTGTTTGTGAGACTTTGTTAATCTAACCCTCTCTTTTGTTGTTGCTTCAAGTTATCTCTCGACCTCCAAAAATTCTTATTTTTAATTAGTGTAAAGGCTATGGGATTTACTCATCGTCATTGAGGAGGTTGTGCTGGAAGTTTTCTAGATTTGGTGCTTTATGGGATGGGGTTGGTGGCCAAATCTTTATTTCAACTAGTAAACGTCTGTCTCATTGGCTTGGTTTTCACAGTTGAAGAATCTGCAGGTAAAGCCATGTCCTTTGTTCACGAGTTTGAATTCAGTTGATTAGATTATCCGGTACTCGATAGTTTAACTATTATTAATTCTTAGAATTCTTATGTTGGCAGTGCTAATGTGGAGAAATTTGTATATATCTGTATTGTGACTTGGTAATTTTAGATATGGAGTACAAGAAGACGGATACTATTGAGATCAATCAGTTTGGACAGTGTTATCGATCTGAACATGTCAAAATCTATGGAATTCTTGGGCTAAAAGTCGCCTTACAATTAAATTACTGCTTACTAATGCTTTTAATTTGTATTCTAGCTGAAGTTACTGTTACAGACCAGTCCTAAATAATGATAATGGTTCTCACTCTGGACAATCATCACATGCATCTTCTGGGGAAGGATAACTTATTTAAGGCAATATCCGAAGAGAGTGAATGCTAGACTTTTGAAAGCTCATCAGTATTCTTTTACCTAGATAATCTGTCGGCTGGTTGTTTATTCCCGCTATTGGTCACTTTTCCCTCCAAGAGTTTAGCCTTTAGATGCTATGGAGAAATGGTGGGAGTTGGAGCAGAATAATTCCTTCTTCTTGTTAATGTTTCTAAGGACACGAAAAATGTTACTGCTGCTGACATTTTTAGAACTGCCAACAATTCAAAAAGTTTGATTTGAATTTTAAATTCTATTACAAATGTTGAACAACAAATAACAAATAACATATGCATTTTCATTTTCATTTTCATTTTCGTGCTTTAATTCAGTATAAAAGATCCTAAAGATTTTACTTTTCTTTCAGGGTATATTATACCCCCATCTCCAGTAATTTCTTCTGAAGTTCCTCCAGCAATACAAGGCATAGCTGGACCACTCCATCAGGGGATACCATTAGCAAGTAATACACCAAGCTCAGAGAACCAGCCAAATGGTAACTTGCATGAACTGGTAGTCCAAATTTGGTAATTGGGACTGAAACTGCTAGATTAAGCTTTTGTTTTGGCAACGCAGCATTGGATTTGCACCCTCTGCCTGCATTACCTCCATTCATGCCTGTCCCAGTGCCCCAAAGTGTCACAGGGCTTGTGCCATCCCATTTAACTACTACGCCCATTATGCCACCGTCATACAGTGCAGCTTCACCACCCTTCATTCTTCAAAGGCACGGGCCAACTTTATCGCCAACTGGTTCAATCACATCTCCATCACCTAAAATAGCTCCTCCACCCTCAGTTGCTCAAGTGAATGCACCACTAATGCCACCTGAAGCTCATCAGAGAAAGAAACCAGTTAAAAAACATCCTGTCTCTCCGTCAAATGTGCCTGGTATTAACTCGCTTAAGTTGTTTTACCTGTAAGATTTTCTTCATTTTTATGAAGTGTACATATGGTTGCAGTTGAATCTCCATCAAGTAATTTACCACAACATTCAACATTTACCCACCCTGATGCACCTATAACTTCACCAGGGAATGATCATAGATACAGATCATTCAGTGGAGTTCCTATCCCAGAGCCAATTTCTTCAGGTATGCCGACGTGGTACTTTTCCCTTAACGAATGGATTAATTGTGGTCGTATATCATTCCTCACTCTAAAGTGGTCTTCCTTCAATCACTTCAAGTTCACCCAAAATAAGCAATAGTATAGA
>JAOSBL010000211.1:11300054-11320276 GCA_027568915.1 Erythroxylum roraimae | reverse complement strand
CAGACGGAAGCAAAAAAATGAAAAGCAGACAAAAGCAAAATGAAAAGCAGACGGAAGCAAAACATGAAAAGCAGACGAAAGCAAAATGGAAAGCAGATGGAAACACACGCAAAGCAAAAATGAGACAATAAGAAATCAGACGCAAAGGCGCAAAAATAAAAAGTCAGACGCAAGGCGTAAAGGTGAAAGAAACATTCAGAAAAATTAATACAACAAAATTTAAATTTTTTTTCCTCGCCAAAGCTATCTTTATACGATTATTTTATAATATATAATAATGTTATATAAAGAAGCCATCCCCGTCCATTTGCACGAAGGTTATAACAAATATATATATTACTCAGACCAAGCACCGAAAACCAAAGTGAGACAGAAGAACAACTGAAAGAAAGTAAGACGATGTGCAAAAGCAGAAGTAAGACAAAACTGCAAAGCCAAAATAACACGAAGCTGTCTCATTTTTCTTTCTACTTCCGTCTTACTTTCGTTTTCATTATTTGGTCTTCGTCAAAACGATAGGATGTAAAGTCATTTCGACTTAATATTATCCTCCATTAAGTGACTTAACAGAGGAAATTGTTCATATACAGAAAAATCTCAAGACACTCAACACAGAAGTGAAAGAAATTAAGAAAAACGTTGTCAGAAATCTTGAAGCGTCTTCCCTCGTAAGTCATTTTTAATCAATAACAAATAGGGAGAAAACAGAAAGAAAAAAGAACAAGGAATTCTTTGATAGGGGAAGAAAGAAAACAGAAGAGAAAGCAAAAAGAAGAAGAGTTCAAGAAGAAGAAGAGTAGTAAAAGCAATTCTGTTTCCACTGTATATTTTGTTTTTTCAGTGTACAAAATTCTGTAATACTTTCTTACTAATATTTGTTATCATCAAAAAGAAGGAGACTGTTAAGTCAAAATGACTTTACGTAAATAATTTTGATAAACAACAAATAATAATGAAAGAAGAAAAAATCAAACGGAAATACAAACTAATTGTCAGACGATAAAAAAACAGACGGAAGCACAAAGTAAGACGCAATGCACAAATAGAGAATAAGACGGAAGAAAACCACACAAAAGTGCTAAACTACAAAGCAGACGGTAAGAGACCTAAAGAGGCTCAGTATCAAACAATACGTATAACCTGTTGTCAGACAACTCAACCGCCCCTTCTTGTGCATTTGTATATCATTTATTAAATCTTGTATCAACGTATATTTCGCTTTACACATGCTCATCGCTATATTGATATGTTTCAAACTGTTCCAAAAACACGTAACCATCCAGATGAGAAAATTGTATCAGATAAAAATTAAAAAGCTTATACATTAAACTAACTTTAAAATTTTATGTGATTAAAATTTTTTTCTTACCCGTTTCAATTTTAATTAAATTCACTGGGCATTTTTACTGCGCATTTGCGCAGAGTTAATCTGCTAGTATCAACTAATTGACGAGGTCTTGCCAAACAATGCTAGAGACTGCTTTGGCATTAGCGCTTTAATGCTTATGTTAATTGAGAGAAAACGGGACTAAGCTGAAAGATTATAGATTAAACAGAAATCATACTAGGTGGTTTGCGGTTGTTGACAATAGTCAACCAGTCTTACATGTATTTAGATGAGAGATTGATAGGGAGAGACGACAAGAGAAAGAAGTCTGCTATAATGGAGTGAATGTAGTGACAAAGGATATACCGAGTATGAGAGAAGACATAAAGCATGAGTTTCTAATAATAGCTGTGGAGGAAAACGTTCGTCAATGGAAGAAGCCAGTTGAAGGAGAAATACAATAGACGTAGTAACATGTAGCCGCGTAGGTATTTGCTAGACTGGGATTGTAATTTCATTAATTTTTTGAGAGTATTTTTGTCATTAAATTAGGCTTTGGAAGGCAAGCCATGCCATTCCATCTTTGACCCCCCAATTTGGGAGGTCACAAAATATTAGATTTTGGATGGCAAAGGATGGCTTCCAAAGCCATCAATTGCCATTCCATCCTATTTCAAAATAGACTCCCAAACAATAGCCTGAGTCATTTGGGCCATTTCATTCCATTCTCTTCCATCCCTCCACCCACATCCAAACCTACCCTAAAGCCAACCCTACCCATGTCTTTATCTATTCCGCTTATGTTCAGAATGAATATTACAAATTGAGGAAAAAAAGTATCCTTCTCTTCTCTAGCGTATTTTGGGTGATTCAAGAAGGCTCGTCTCCTCTATCTCCCCTCATTTTCACTCTTTCTTTAAGCACCTGTTCCTACCTAGCCTTCGATCATCAGTGTCCTTCTCCCTCTTGGACGAGTGTCTGTCCCTCTCATTCACTCTTTCCACTACGTGTTTGATTCTTCAATTTGCATGTCCAAAAGCCACATAAACTAGCTCAAAGAGAAAACAAGAAAGGGGAGAGAGTGAATAAATAGCAGAGGATCCAACACCCGAAGAAAAAGCCATATGTTTGCTCTTCTTCAACAGCCTCTCCCCATCTGTCGTTGTTTTCTAGGTTTCCTCCTCCCTGAAGCAGGTAAGCCTCTCTCATTCTGCGCCGCACCATTGATTTATCTAGGTTTTTGTAATCATTTCTTTATGTATGTGAACTTTCTGCTTCGGAGTTATATCTCTCGATCTCTTTCTATTGATCGTTTATGTTATGCGGATTGCTGGTTTTTTATTTGTATTTGATCAACTCTATTAAAATGCTAGCTTTCATTTAGAATCTTGCGACAGAGTCTCTGAATCATTATGTGACAATTAGGTTTTCTGAGATCTGAATCTTGCGGCAGTCTCTGAGATCTTAATTGAACTTAAGTCGCTTTGTTGCGATCCATTGGTGGGTTAGCTCTTAGGACTTGCGAGATTGTTCTAGGTTAGGGAATGATAGGGGATATTCCAATAGTTTGTTGACAATGATTCTTTAGGTTAGTGTTTTTGTTACGTTAAGTGTAATTTCTGGCGCTTTGAGGCTATGATACCAGAATTCGTCTTATTATGCTTTGGAAATTTTAGGACTGCAAATTTAATTTTGTTTTAAGTGCAATTATCGATCATTTTATGTTGCATAATTATCTTTTAAAGGGAGAAGAAGGATTTACTTGTTGTCCATGCTACAGAACATGCCAAACAAGAGGCTTTAGAGGGACGATCATGATTTTTTTTTTTGTTATTGGTAGTCGGACTTCAGTACTAGAAGGTAATGATGAAGCTGATGCTAATGTCAAAGATATAACAATAGAAAACTTCTCTGTCTCAGCACGAGGTAAGGAACTTTTGAAGAATCCAATAGTGAAGATATCATATGGAAAGAGATCTGGTTTGGTTGGACCCAATGGAAAGGAAAAAGTCTGCATTGTTAAATCTCTTTGCTTGGAGGAAGATTCCTATTCCTACAAATATTGATGTTCTTTTGGTTGAATAAGAGGTGATTAGAGATGACAAAACTACCCTTAAAGTAGTTGTTGCAGCTAATGAAGAGCTAATCAAGGTCTAAAAATAATGGAGAATAAAATTTGGCCAAGAGATGGTTGGCTAAACTCCATATATTTGGTTTTTCTTATGTATATGTTAATGTTGTAAAATAAAGTACATGAATAATTTTCTTATTTATGTCAATAATTACAATTGCTAAGTTTGGTTTTATTATTCAGATCAAAGTATCCCAAATCTCAATCCAACTATAGATTTGATGACAAAAGATTTCAAGTTCATATACTGCATAACATATGAAATAATGCTTATGTTCTAGGCAATAGAATATTGGAGAATTGATCTAAAGCAGATATCCTAAGTTAAAGGTTGCAAATGGTGGCCACAGAAAAATGATAAGAAAGCTTGATGCAGAGCATTTCCTGCTTAAATATATGCTTAAAAGTTGCTCTTCAATTTATTCCTCTAAAAAGGCAACCATTTTTCTTGGACCACCAATTTCAGGGTCACTAATAAAAGTTTGAAGAATGCTCCAATAATAATAATAATAAAAGAAAAATAATAATAATTAATAATAATAATAGAAGAAGAAGAAGAAGAAGAAGATTAATAATAAGAAGAAGAATAAGAAAATTAATAGCAGCAATAACAATAATAATAATAATAAGAAGAAGAAGAAGAAGAAGAAAATTAATAATAATAACAATAATAAAAAGAAGAAGAAGAAAATTAATAATAATAAGAAAAAGAAGAAAATTAATAATAATAATAATAATGTAGTGAATAGATATTTTGATTTTTTTGTTAGTTATTCCTTTGTTATTTTAAATTCTAGTTTTCAAACCAAACATTAGCACACATCATCATTAGAAATTTTTAGGAATAAACAAAACAAAATAATACTCATTCTATTTCATTCCTCATCTATTCTATTCCCTAAGAATAATTATTTCATTCCTTATCTATTCTAACGGATGAACCAAACAGCTCTTAGAGTTGCTTATCGAGCATAACATAATAATTTGCGGGCTTAACTGCAAATACCTAAGTTGGGTCTAGGAAAGGTAAAATCACAAACTCAAAATGGACTCGAAAGGATTATTAAAATAGAGAGACACCAATGAAGCAGTAAATTTACATGAGATAGCACAATTTGTAGACTAGTGGACTGGAGGCCCTTTAAACTTGAATGGAAAAGATGAAATTTTCTTTAAATGTAAGGCAACCATCTTCACATTCCTTTTAATAAAAGATCCCTTCCCTTGGGAAATTTAACGTTTATTGTTAAGAATATACCTTTGAAGACAAACTGAAGGAGGCTGGTCCTTTGCTATTATTTATATTACAAATGCCTTGTCTTATTAACTAACCTGATTTTACCTCTTCAGGTAGTGTTAAAATAAGAGTGGGCATGCATGCAAGAATATTGAAGAGCCCCAACCACGAACGTGTGTCCAGAGACCGCCGCAATTCAACCGGAGGTCGCAGATTGAAGTCTATATACTATGATTACTCTCAACTTGCTGTTCACAAGTCTTGCGCAGTTGTATCCTTTTGATCTTTGTTGGGTAACACCAACTCCTGGCTAGAATTTGAAATTATCCTCGCTGGAGGAGCTGAACAAACTGGCACTACTGATCTTATACAAACAGCTGGTGCCATGTCTTGCGGAATTGTATCCTTTTGATCTTTGTTGGGTAACACCAACTCCTGGCTAGAATTTGAAATTTTCCTCGGTGGAGGAGCTGAACAAACTGGCACTACTGATCTTATACAAACAGCTGGTGCCATGAAACGAGGGCGTACTACACCCATGTCCATTCTTTGGGACTCAAGTCTGGCTCTATATGGAGGAATTCCTGTTCTCATTCTTGGTGGTTTAGGCACTGAGGAAACAGGCCCCACATTAGGGATGATATGAGGTGTCACAGAAGAATGTGTAGACTCGGCAGTTCTGATCATTACAGGGACTGCTACAGATGGCCTATAGTTGCAGGATAAACTTGACCTAGGAGGATTCAGTGGACCAGGCAAAAAGCCAACAGTAGATGAATTTTGCCCCTGAAAGTCCACAAGATTGTTTGCAGCTTGTTCACTCCCATCTGAAGCCCGTTCAGAATGCCCAGCTCGATTCTCTCCCCCTTTAACATTTTCAACTTTGATTTTTTGCTCAATGCTCTTGTGATTGTCCTCTTCATGAACTAGATCTTTGAATTTTGGTTCTGCATTCAAGCTGCCTTGAACAGAGTTTTCTGACACCATCAAATTGGATGATTCTTCTATTTTCTCCTCCTGTACCTCCTGGATGGTTACCATGGACTTTCCATGAATTGGGTTGGGGACCCCATGGTTTGTGAAGTATAATGATGGTGCTGACGTTGCAACTGTAACTAAAGGTCTTACAGGTATTGCTTGTTTCTCTCTCGTAGGAACAAAAAGTCTGGACTCTTGCGGTAGAATAGGATGCATATATGGAAGAATTTGAGGATTAGGCGTGGCTGGTGGAACATGAAAAGCCAACAGGTGGTTTTGCAGCAGCAATAAATGCTCTTGCGGCGATAATTGATATAAAGATACTTTAGGGGAAAAATTATCGCCTTCCCAGTACCGACACTGAGTGGTATATAAGCTTGGTGCCGTTAACTGATTACTGACAGGGATAAATCTGTGCTGACCTTGCCGCCAATCACTTCGATTGGAATTCTTCAACTCAAATGGTTTTAAAGATGCAAGAAGACGAGCAACAATGACTTGTTCCTGTTCTTCACTTCCCTTTTCAGTCTCCACTGAAGATGACAAACTAGAAGACGATGACCCATGTTGAACCACTACAGAAAAACAGACGAGAAACTTCAAAACAAAATGATAGCTACAAAGCCTGAAAATGTCAGTAATGATGCTCAGTCCTATAATTTAGTAAATACTGCTTTTTTTTTTTAATGATCCTGAGTGTAAATTATCATTTCTGGATCTCATGTATCTTATTGTTATTGTGTTAAACATCTAAGGAAAAGATAGATGCCCATTGCCCAAGTCGCCGATTTTAAGTCATCAAGGAAAAAGTCATGTTTTAGTTCTAAAACATATTGGTGAAAAGGATGTGATAAACTATTTGCATAAGAATGAGGCCAATTAATCTGGGGTATATGCATAATTGGATCAAGGAGGTAAAGATGTTAACAAATAAAGTTCCCAAAGATCCATACTTCTCTTTAATTCAGACCAAGCATATATTGCTGCATTCTTCTGTGCTTGTTTCTTGGTCCTCGCTGGTTCACCGGTAAACCTCATTCCTGCGAGCTCAACTGTGCATGAGAAAATGGCAACGTGTGAAGGCCCTGCACGAACAGTTGTATACGCCGGAAGCTTTAAGCCTGCCTTGTGAGCAGTTTCTTGAAGTAAATTTTTGTACACGCCAGTTTCATCCTGGGCAGGAAAAGAACACCGCAATCATTCTAGGAAGAATGTTATACAATGCATAATATGAGAAAGGATATGTTAAAAAGGGCACAGAGTTGACTAAGATAAAAGAGATCTAACAAATTCCTAATTTTGCAACTTCCTATGGTACGAAAGATAACATATTTTATCTAATCTAATCATAACTTGAATCATATTCTTAGGATGCTAATAATGAGCAAGTAGATCGCCTAAAATTATGACCAGTTAAAACATGTTAATCCTTTTATAGACAAACCAATCCATAGCCATATATAACTACAAATCACTAATTTTCTAGTTCCTATTCTATAAGAAATAAAAACTCCCAAACTCAGGAATAATATAGATAATTTAAAATGCTATGCTTACCAGTACCCTAGCAGCTAGTGCTCTAGAAGGACCTCTGCTTGCAAGGGTGTTAAGGGCTACTTCAGCTGCGGCGTGCTCTGCCTGCCTTAGAGTAGAACAAAAGGTAGGACTTTCAAAGGTTTCTCCATTAAAGTTGACAGTTGCTTTAAACCTTGGGGCATGATCTGGGCCTTCCCTTATGCATGAGTAAGATGGAAGGTTGAAGCAGCTTCTTTGGGCCAACTCTTGCAGTTGGTTCTTATACATACCTATGTGGACAGAAAACATCTCAGGGATCCAGAAGTGAAGTTATCTATTTACACAGTAGGGAGAATGTAATTCACTACTGGGAAGTTTGTCAACAGAAATGGATCAAGAAGTCTTAAAAAGAGATTTTACCATCAGGGTGGGGAGCAAAACCCAATACTTCATGCCCTAATACTTTACCAGTTTTTCCATCAATTCCATACAGGAAAGAGGAGAATGGCGTAATGGAATTTAAGGAATTACGAAAACTGCATATAATAACCCAGAAACAATGTCTATAATATGCATTTAACAAAAAGTTCGAGCCAGCTAGAATATTCAGTCACTATTGGATTACTCCTACAACATCAGAGAAGAACATGGTTTATTATAATGATACATACGAGCTGCTTAACACCAATGCTTGATATCGTAGCTAATTTAGGATGCTGTCGCACGCTTCAAGGGTTTTGAAAAATAGAATCTGAAATATCAAGAGTATGGGTACGAAAGAAAATGCACAAGAAGGATCCAAACAATGTAATGCCGACTTGATGAGCTCTCTCCTTAGACTTAATTGATGTATTAAGCATGATTTCCTAATGAAAATGATAATCAACAGCTTAAAACACTACCCTCTCAACCCTCCATTCACTGTTAAGGCAATAGAGAGAATAAAAACTAGCATATTCACAATAGTATTATCCTTTGAATTAATTCAAAAACAGAAAGAAAAAAGCTTGCTAGCATATCGAAAACCCACGTAGATTTAATTACTCCCGCATCCAAATTCTTATAATCACATATGTTACTGTCCTAGCATATTTCCCATCGATACAAAAGAAATGCTCAAAACCCAGAAGATAATGAAATCGGCTCAGAAGCAATGAAAGGGATGATCTTTGTAAAACTCAATACGAAGTAACTCTCACCTATGCAGTCTCTCAAGCCCTCGACTTGATTTCCCCGAGAAACTGACGGAAAAGAAGTGGGAAAGTGAGATAACTACACCGAAAGGTATTGAAACAGACAAGTCTATAGAAACTAGGAACTAGATTTTAACGCCATTTCGTTGGGTTAGAGCATTTTGGTAAGAGAGAGCGAGCGAGAGCAGAGTAACACAAGAGTGAAGGGCGACCTTCATCGCCTTATAATAGACTAGCAGGTTTTCACTGCGTAAATGCGCAGCGTTAATTCGGATTCGTATAATGTCCAGTATTTTTTGAATTAAAAAGTATTTATTTATAAGTTTTGTTACGAATGATTATTGTTGAAGTTAAAATTTTGAGAGAAAAAATAGAAGTGTATAATTCTAGATAAAATTTTGTAAGCAAAAAGAGAAAAAATATAAGAGTTGAATATTTAAATTGGATTAACAAAAGTATAAAGAAAAAATTAATAATCAAAAAAGATTAGTAAATTTAGAAATGTATGATATTGAATTAATTTTAAGAATTAAAGACTCTATTTTCACTTTAAGTTGCATTTTATTAATTATTCACTTTATGTGCATGTTAAGTATTATTATTAATTATTAATTATTATTCACACTTATTAATTATTAATCTTAATTATTAATTAATCAAGTATTACGTAGTAAGTGCAAATGAGATGGTTATTATGGACATGGTATTTACTGGTTTCTTTAAATGAATTGAAACATCGATACATTATATTAGTTGATTCAAAGAATAGGAATTGAGTTCATCTTAGCTTTGCTTAGGCTGCTTTTTTTTCTAACAAATTTTTATCCAGATGATGAAGCAGACTCGATTTATCCTTATATTAAACACAAGATTGAAAATGGAGACAGAACTTAGCATATTGTCTTTCTTTCGATCATCTGCTCTGTTTCTATTTCCTCATGCCTATATGTCTATTGTATATGTATTAGAGGATATAGTCGCAGCAAATTAAAGACTTATGATCACGAATAAGTACAATGGTCGTGACTTGTGGTTCTAAAACAAAACTTGTTCTCTTGGGTAGGGTATAAAATATTCCTTAATTATTATATAAACACGGTAGTAAACTTCGAAAATGTCAACTACTTTAGATTTAACCATGAGGAAACAGACAAGAAGTTGGGTTAGCAAACTGAAGACTGTTGAAATCGGAAGCACAAATATGTCCTATTAATTATCTCAGATTTTTCTGTATGGAATTTTAGCTTTTCGTTCCGTGCAATAGGTACAAATATAGGCTCTTCTTCTTTTCGTTTTATTTTTGTTTGATTTAAGCCTTAGATGCATAATTTTAATCTCCAAACCTGTAACTGAATCACAATTCATTCCTAAACAATCTTAAAACATTTAGTTTAAATCAATATTTAATTGTATATTTAGATACACCTTTAAAGTAATTTATGATTTTAGTTATAAAAAACCATTATTATTACTCAAATGTTAAAAAGGAAAAAAGATTAAATTTCAAAGTAAAAGTTTGGAAAAGCACTAAACCATTCTCGATTTTTATTATCCATAAGTCAAGATCTTTGTTCTAATTTCTTTTAACATTTTAGACACCACACAATATTATCAAAAAGTTGGTAAATAGAGGAACTAAAATGGTATACCTTTTTTGTATGCTATCATATGACAAAACATGATCTTTATGAACATACATATTTATAATTTCATCCACTTCTTTCCTCGATAAATCATTTATATCTCGAATCTAGAAAACTAGAAATTAAAAAAAAATCACTTTCGATCAATTACAGGAATTAAAAGTCAAAAAGTAGGCTAAATGTAATTATATTAATATTATCCCACCTTGTTTAGTAATAAGGATTTCTCCTCTGTGGCTCTCTCAAGAGAAGTTGTGACAGAGCTAAGAAGGGAAGCAATTGAACCCAAAGTGGGTTGTACGACAACAAGAGAATGCTAATTGTTTGAATTATGAAGAAACCTGTCACATAATGTGTCAATCATACAAGTCTTTATTCTTTCTCAGGATCAAAAACATTGGTTTACAAAGGGACATAAAGGATCACCCCCTCAAGGTGATATATACCCGAAGTCTCAGAGATTTCCTTATGACTAGAAAATAGGGATAGGAACTCAAACTAAAGTATAGCCTAGATGCGTAGAGTTCTGACTTCCTTTTACCCTGACCATTTACATTAAAAAAAAATAGTATCAGATACAATCATGAAATTATCTCATTCCTTGTGATGGAGATCTCCTCACATGAAACATAAGCATATCTTAGAAGACTGTACTGGTCCGACAAAAGCAGTATCATCTGACTCATAAGCAAAAAGAGCACGCGTCATACTGAAGAACCCTTGAACAAAACCACACTCGTTATTCTCTTCATAAGGCCATACCAATAAAGACATAATAAAGAAAAATTTTAAACCAACTGAGGAGCACAAAAAGATCTATTGAAAGAACACTCTTGTACCAAGAAGATATTCTAGACTCCATAAATGTTTTAGATCCTAACCATCCCTTAAAATTTTGTTAAGACTTTCTCTGTTTATAGCTCATTGGCCTACTTCTCCATTAAATGATAATATAAAACTTTCCATTATTTTTTGAAATGATAAAAATTGATATGATACGGTATAATAAAATAGGGTTTCTCTTTCTATCTCATCCTACCAGATAGGTTTTGAAATTTATTAAATTTTTAGCAAGTACACGAGAGATTAAAGCACATCAATATAAGCAGTATAAAATAGTATGCTTAGAACTATATTTCCTATTAAATGGGTACAATTTAACTTATAGAACAGGCCCCAGGTAAAAGATGTAATTCATATCGATACATAAAGGTTGGAATAGTAGCTTGAAAGCAAAACTAAAAAGGGTATAAAAAAATGCACTACTGACCTTCAGCAACTAAGTTAGCCACCAATTTTACTACTTCTGACATTGACATCTTGTGACTTAAGCAGTTGCAAAACCTTTTGTAGTCTAACTATAAAACAATTTTGTGAAAAAATTATATAAGAAACACTTGAATTGGATCTTAGTTATCATACAACTCCATGCATAAAATTTGTTTACCTTGCTTAAAAAGAGAGGCCATTGGTGGCTTGTGTCCATTCGTCGATTCACTAAACTGGGTCTGCCTATATTGAGACATAAGGGAATCTAAGGAACTAAAGCCATTTTCAAATCTACCTCTGTCAACATATCTTCTTGTTTGTAACCAATAAAATGATGTCAACAGGGCTAGAATTTCAAAAATACACATTTGTGATTGAGGAATAGACATATCTGCTTCATCTTATTTCTCAAAACCACTGATGTTGATGTAAACAGTTATTTGAAAGCATTTTAGTTAGTATTAAAACCAAATAATTATAGGCTTAAAGTAAGAAGAGCATCTATCAGAATAAAATTACTTGATCAACTTCAAGATTCAAGTGCAATAACTAACTTTAAAAAAATTATGTAACTAACTTTTCAAAATCATAATTTTTTTCTATTTTTCTTCTTTTCATTGGCGTCATCCTCCAATTTCTTGTGCAGCTTTATAACCTCAGCATCATCGCTTGCTTAGAGCATGAAATAACCCCTTATATTTAATAAATTCCAAACTCATTTCTCTTTTTATATAAGTAGGAAGGAAAGGAAGAAAATCTTGGAATCACACAGAAGCAATATAACGATAGTAAAGTATTGTAATCCACATAACACATACCACAGATTGCAAAAAATGCTCTAATTGACTCTTGAGCTTGTTGGCCTCCTCTTCAGCTTGCTTTCTTAATTGAAGTTCATTTTAAAGCAACCTATTTAACTCAGTAATGTCCTCACTCACAGAAACCCCCAACTTCTGAAAATAACAAGAGATGGAACATGAACAGTTATCAAGTTTAAACTAATTGTAAAGTAAAGCACAAGGAGACTTGATATACAATGATGAGGGTAACAAATAATGGAAACATGTTTACCATTTAAAAACTTCATGATTGTTTTTATAGTGCATAGAAGATGCATGCAAGAAGTCAAGTTATGCTTAACTTTTGCCATATATGTCCCAAGTGAAAAACAAACTTATACCATGGCAAGATACAATAGAACAATCCTAGCTAGAGTTGATAGGAGTAATGCATTATCATCTTAAAACTTGCCAGATTGATCGGCCTAACTAGCAAAGATACCTCAGCAATTTGAAAACCTAAAAGAAAAATCAGTTATAGATAGACTACCTCTCCATTACATTTTCCAGTGAAGCCATCATGCTGATTCAACATTATTTTCTCTTCGAGTTTCTTGACTGACTCCATTTACTCCATCTAGCAATTTATTTTTTCCTTCTACAGAAATAACACAAATCTCAATTTGGATGCATTTTCATGTAAAAAAAATATTAGATTTTAGTGAAAAAGTTTCCTAACTAAGAAATGTTCACTCATTCCACTTTTGTTTCCTCATGCACATGCTAAAGGTTAAATAAGCAGTAAATTATTTGGTGAAAAAAAAATAGTGGCCATAGAAAAGTAATTAACAAAATTTTAATGAAAAATGCAGGATGTAAAAGTAATGGATTAACCTCTAAGGCTTATGCAAAGTTTCTTTCTACCTCAGAAATTCAACATTATGCTTGTTGGTTAATTCTTTTGACTTCGTTATCAAAAGCTTTATGCTATCCTTCATTTTCAGCTACAAGCTTGTCAACTTGTATTTCAAGCTTACAATGTAGTGTAGTACTCCTTAGCGACAGTAGACCTTCCTTTACAAAGCTTCATCCTCATCTTCCCCACATAAAGCACATGAATAGATTCAGATACATGGTTAACATCACTCATTTAGGTAATAACCACCTAAGAAAAAATATAGTTAAAACCAAGCATAGAAATCAGGTGATATCTAGATTAGAAAATATGGCTAATGGATATTTCAACTTAAACAAAAAACTACTATGACTAAAATATATATGGAAATTGAGAAAAAAAATACGAACAGAATCAATGATTTGCCTAAGCAGAAGCCTTACTCTACCTGAATTTGAGTATAATGAACAATGTCAAGGAATTTTGTTATTCTGAAAATTGAAGATTTGAATTCATACTTAAAGTCAATTTCCGATAATCCAATGACGAACCAATTTCATGAATCACACAATTCCTGAAAAATAATAAAATTTATAGATGTCATTGCTACAAATAATTCTCTAATTGGACAAATATGCTAGCTGTCAGCAAACTTTAGCTACTTTTTTTCTCCAAGCACAACAACAAGCAAACATTGGCACACCTTTAAAGTTGCAATGAAGGGCAAGAAAAGATCCCTCTGCAACCCACCTTCATAGAGATTATCTAGACTATGATTTGATGTGGATACAAGAATCTGGATATGGCTCCATCATGCATAAACATATATGTTAATTTGCTATCAATTTTCAACCATAAATCATTTGAACAGAATATCAATAAATGGAATGGGCCAAAAGACGTACAATGTCATTTCCAAATAAATGTCTAAAAAGTTGATTCAAAATCAATGCATAAGCAACATCAATAACCAACAAAAGTTACATAGCATCAAAGTTTTAATGAATTAAAATCTTCAATATATGCAACAATTTTTCAATTTATATACCATTAATTCATCAAGACACAATAAGATGGCTTCATCTGATATCTTTGCTGCAACAACTTCAAAGGGATTTGAGATGCCTTTATGTTTGTGCAAGTATGAAGGGAAGAATTTGAGTTCCATACAGGGGCATAATATTAAATGAACCAAATTTAAATAGACTTTTCCAGATTTTTCTGAAGTTGAATAACAAACCAACTTGCAAGCATCAGTTGACTCAATCTCATCATAGAGTCTCTGAAGTTCTCTTAAAGTGCCTACTTGCTTAAATTATCATCAGTATGTCCTTCGACTAAAAAATAATAAACTTTTTTTGAAAAATATAAATAATTAAAACATCAACAAACATGAAATTCACCTTAATAGAAAAAACAGTTCCCACATTTGAAATAAAAACCTTATATGTCTATCATTAAATTCATCAAGTTGTCATAAAACAAAATATGTCGACATCTATAGCAAACTTTCTCTTCCTCACAAAGCATACAAGTGTTATACCATTTTACTTGAGAAACAATCACAGTTAATCTTAAACCTTGCTCACATTTTCTACTTAATGTATTAACGAACACAAAAGGGAGAGGTTATTGTTGTTGATAACGTGTTTGATAGTTTGGGTGAAAGAGACATTTTAGATTTATCTAGAATAAGATATATGCCAAAAGGAAAGAAGAATCATGAAGCGATTCCACTTACCGTGCTGGATTCTGAATCAATTTCTTCAACTTGCCCCATTTGAAAAATATTTTTGTTCAATGGTTGTAGATGAGAGGGAGAGAGATTAGAAAGAAGGTCCCAATTTCTCTATCCCCAATTTTACGAAACCCTAGATAATGATGTGTGTGAGAGAAAAATGATAACATGGATTCTCTCTTTTTAGGAAAGTGTAGATTTTGGGTTGATAGGCGTCATTGCGAATGTCGAGGATGAAGTAATAGTAAGATCGAGCGTTGGATCCTCCTTCCCACTCTATGTCTAACTTTACGGGCTGTTTATGAAGAATAAAAGAGAAAGCATTTCATGGGAATTTGAGAGAGGTAGAGAGAGAAAGGGCATTGTTGGAGAGAGAAGTAGAGGTTAGGAGGAAGCGAAGAGGTAAGAGTTATTAATTGGTGACAGAGAGATTGGAGAGAGAAGTAGGAAGAGAGGAGGACAATTTACTATTGTCTCTACTGCGGGATTGAGACCATTTGTTGGAAAAAGTTAAAAGAGTTATTAATTGGTGACATCAATGGAGTCATTTTTGGATTTTCGTGTGTGAATTATTGCCATATAGTGTTTAATAAAGTGAAATTGCAGCAGTTGTTAGAATTAATTATATTTTATATATGTGTTAATTATATTTTAATTAATTAATTAATTATATTTTAATCAGTCAATTAATTAATTATCACAGGCGAGCCTTTGATAAATATTTTTTCTTTTTCTTTTTAATTAATTTTAATTAATTAAATTTAATTAAAAAAAGAAAATATATGCATCAAAGGCTCGCTTGTGACCCCTAGTATATAGTACTTAATTAACTTAATAATAATGAATAATAATATCTAATTATATTTTAATTAATTAATTAATATAATTATATGTTAACCAATTAATTATATTTTATATTTTAGTTAATTAATTATATTTAATTAAAAAATGAAAAAGATGTGACTTAAGAGTCATGCCTGTGATCGTACCTAAAATAATTAATTGATAATATTTAATAATTAATAATAACATGCATACATAATTAATAAATAATTAGTAATAATTAATAACTAATAATAAAAATTGATAATTAATTAATAATTAATAATTAATTAAAGATTGAAGAGAGCAAGAGAGATTAGGAGAGTTAGCGAGGAGGAGGACGAAAGCGATTGATTTGTTTATTAATTGGGTTAATAGTTTCCAGTTAATGCAGTAGAAACTACCAAAATTTATTTCGTTGACCTCCCATTTGATTACTCAAGATTTGTGTCAATTTTTTTTGTTCGGAAGGAAGGATACATCGAATTTGTTTCCACTATTTAAATGTTAATGGAATAAATTAGAGGGGTTAAATGAATTGGGACCGTTAGATGTAATACAAGTTAGGAGGAGGACGAAGATCCGAGCAGTCGTTGGCGTAGACTTAATAATTAAATAATAATATTTAATAATTAATAATAACTTGCACGATTGTGATTGTTGTGACTTGTTTAGTCACAACCGTGCATGCAATAGTATATAGTTAATAATAATAATAATTACATAATTAACAATTAATTAATAAAAACATATAATAATTTATAATTAATAATAACATAAATAAAAATAATGAATAATGAATAATATCATAATTAATAATAAAATAATAATAAATCAATAATAATTATTAAATGATAATAACATGCACATTTGTAAGTTAACAAGTCATAAATGTGCATGTAATAGTATATACTTAATAATACTTGTGAGTTGATGAAGAGTGTGGATCATTGGAGCCATTGGATGAATTGGATGGTTGGATGAAAAAGCGTGGTCATCATCCCATTTGTTATGGAAATTTCTGATTTTAATCTATTTTTTATAATCTCCTCTCTTTTATAACAAGCTTTCATCGTAAATAAATTGTTATATCAAATAACATCTGTCAACAACAATATATGGAGTTTGATTTGTGAGTTAGGTTGATTTTTTTTTGGAAGCTGTTGGATTGAAATTTTGAAACGCCAAAACTATTACTATTTGTTTAAATTATGTTGTATATTTTATTCAACCATCGTAATACAGCATGCAGAAAAACGTGGCCGTACATTTGTCCTTAGTAGATGGTAACATGCACATAGGAACATAACGTAAGAAAAAAATGGCCCCAAGAGTATAAAGGGGAACAATCCGAGCCGTTCATGAAACGAGCGGTGGAATGGAATTTCTTGGTCATCCATCTCATTCGTCCTTAATATATATATATGTAATAAAGTAACCTTGTTATTAGTGGCACGACAAAATTTCTCAAATGCCTTCCATTTCTAACCTTTTCCTTTCACCTTCTTCTTTTCGCTTAATATATATTGTTTGGTTTTGGCTTTTATCCAAAAGTTTATTTTAAAGTTTGACATTCACATCCAAATATAATTTGAATTCTATCAATTTAAACATTTACAAAATGTTTGAAAGAGACCAGAGTAAAAATATCTAACCGGATTTTCCTCTATCAATTAAATATTGTATCATATAACGTAACTTGTTTTTAAAATTTTTGCACATCAGTAAAACTCAATACTTGTTGATATAATATTCTAATTTTTAAATGAAAGTGAGTCTCACAACTATAAAACCAACCATTTTAACCATCAGTGAATCCTTTAATACTCACCATTTTACATCAGATACAAATTCTCTTTAATCATAAATACCCAACGTTTAATCCTTAAATCACAAAATAAATCCCTAATTCTTCAAACGATTGCAAAACCAAATCCCTAACTCTTTCACACTTCGTTCAATCGTTTGTAGAAACTCACATGTTCTTTTGCTAGTTCACTCACAACAGCAATAGGCTCAATTACAGTAACAAGTTCAATCGCCTTTTGCACTCCTCTGTCAGATTTCTGGGAAACAACATAGGAACAATACATTGTAATAAGTCCATTGTTTTGTCTAACTTTTAATTTATGTTTATTATATGTTGTAGTCCCCTATTTCTTATTGATTTGATGATTCTTTCATCTGGTTCTTTGTTTATGTTTATTCTATGGTGTTGTTCCATTATTTTCAACCTAAGCCTAAAATGCTTGTCGAGCTGTTCCATGTATGTTGCAGTCCCCAACTCCTTGATTTAGTTTTGAAGTTTTCCTATTTTCAGTGTATGTGTTGGTAAAGATAAAAGTAACAAAGTTATAGGAAATTGAATTATCTTTGATCATTAAATTAAGAACAAACTAACTAATTATTAAACACTAATTTGCAAAGTTAATTATAACTGTAAAATTTATAAGTTAGAGGAGATAAACATCTATAAAAGAATAGGAGCTTGATAATCTGCCTATAAGAGAAAGGTCATTGGAGTGGAAAGAGTTTATAGAACGAAAGTACATAAATACAAAGCTTGACTTATTGTTAAGAGTTACAAGTAGAAATATAAGTAAATTATATTGAATTATTTGCATTACTGTCTAGGCTTGATACATGCAGAATTAGAGACTGGTGGTGGCTTTAACAACCCAAAATACATGGCTTATGCATCAGCTAGATGCATAATCAACTTCCATCATGGTGAACTCCAAAAATAGGTATTTATTAACCAACCAGTTGAACTTATTAGGTCAGATCATAAACATAATTTATTATATGGTCTAAAACAAACTATTAAAGATTAATATTGTAACAAATTGATGATGGAATTTTTGTGTGTAAAAGAAGTATGTACTTGAGATTCTTAATATGTTCAAAATGGGAAATTACAATTCAGTAGCTACACTAATAGAGAAAAGTTGTCAATTGGTGAAGGATCTGGGAGGGTAGCTTTAAATAACACATTATATAAGCATATAATTGGAAATTTAATGTATGTATGTAGTATAAGCTTAATTAGTAGGTACGGGAAGAGACTAAAGCATTAAAGGAATAATGATCAATGTTCTATTTTATAGAAAAGATGTTCCTTACAAGCTGACTAGATATTTAGATAGAGATTTTGTAGCAGATCTTGATGAAAAACAACACATTAGGTTATGTATTTTCTTATAGTTCTAGGATTTTAACTTGAAGCTCTAAAATACAACCTTTTTCACTTTTTCATCCGTAGGAGTTAGGTAGTTAGTAGTACCATCTAGAGCTTGTCAAGTAATCTAGATAAGAAGGATTCTTAAAGAATTGAATTTTGAATAGAAAGAAGGAAATGAGATGTTTTATGACAGTTGTTCTGCAATCATGATGTCTAAAAATTTAGTTTTCCATGGTAGAAATAAGCATATCCATGTCAAATATCATTTTTTGTGGGAATTAGTATAATAAAGCGATATTCAAATGATTTATTGTAAGATAGAAGATTAAGTTGCTAATATCTTTAATAAACCTTATAAACTATTTGTGTTTGGGTGTAATTTTAGATGTGTGAATTATAAAAATTTGATCATGCCTTGGGGGCCACGATCGTGGCCTACGTGATGACAGACGTAGACCGACCTCCTGAACTTAATTTTTTGCAGGTTATTTCGGACCTTTGGGCCCAGGTAACACCTCATTTTCCCCCCAATTAGTAAAAGACTATATAAGATAAGAGAAATGACCTAAATAAGGGCCTCTGTTTACCATTTTGGGAAAGAACACAAGGAAGAGAGAAGAAGGAGAGAGGGGAAGAGGAGCACTTACAGCTGCTATCCAGCCACTCTAACCCAACATTTCAAGTTCTTTTCTACTTTCTCTTGTTTATTTACTTCATCTTGATATATAACTTGGGTTTGAGAATGTTGAACATATTGTTAATGATGTTATAATTTCATTTTGAGATTGAATCTTGAATCATTTTATGACCTATTTGCTTTTGATGTTAATGAAATTATTTGGGTATTGTGATATTTGTGTTTGCATATACATTGACAATAAATCGAGATAGTGATTCGATAGTAATCCAATTAGGTTAGGTAACGAGAGTTAATAACTTAATAAGTCACGCAATTATCAAATCAATAATATGAAGAGAGATCTTGTCTGAGGACCTGATTGTCTATTAAATTGCTTAAGAACTAATTTGGACATTAACTGTTTTCTTAATCAAAAGATTGCAAAATCATAATTTCGGAATCGATTAGAGATTATTAATTGAGGTTAATTGATTAGATCTTGAGATAGATTAATTAATCCTTCAAAATTCTAGGATCGATACAAATTACATTGAAAGTGATTAGGGTAGCAAAATGATGATAGATAAATCCCATCTTCTCATAATTCTTTGATCTTGTCTTATTGCGATATCTCAATTGTTAAGTGGTTATACTCCATTTTGATTTACTTATGTTAATTTCAGAATTTTATTTTCATTACACCACTACTTGATTATTTAATTTTTTTATTTATCTTTATTTTCATTTAAAACACGTTTTTACAACCTTAGACAAAGTTAGGATTTGAGTAGTTTACTAATTTCTCATGGGATCGACACCTTAATGTTAGTAGTGTGCCCTAGGCCAATGGACATTTGTGATTCATGTATTAACATTATGATTTGTTAATAATATA
>JAOSBL010000211.1:11285572-11295959 GCA_027568915.1 Erythroxylum roraimae | reverse complement strand
GTAGAGATAAAATTAGGTTTTAATTTTTTTTATTTGCAAAATGACCCCTCCAATTTTTCATTTTACGGAATGGCCCCGGAATATTCCGGTATTGGCGGTTCCGGCCGGTACCGACCGGAATCGGCCGGTACCGACCGGAATTCATTTCCGGTACTTATATGCCCGTTCCGGTACCGTTTTCTGGCCGGTACGGAACATTCCGGCCGGTACCGGCCGGAACGGTACGAAATTCACAACACTGATAGTAAGTAAAAAATTCATACGGAACGGTACGAAATTCACAACACTGATAGTAAGTAAAAAATTCATAATAATAATAATAATTAATAATAATAATAAATAATAAAAAGAAGAAAAAAATAAAGAATTTAATAATAATAATAAAAAATATAATTAATAAAAATAAAAAATAAAAAATAATAGTAATAACAATTTTTAACAGTAAATAGAAAATTAATAATAATAATAATAAAATTAATAATAATTAAAAGAAAATTAATAATAAAAATAAAGAATTTAATAATAATAATAAATAAATTAAATTTTAATAAGAATAATTAGGTAGAAAATTAATAATAATAATAATAATACAATTAATAATTAAAAGAAAATTAATAATAATAAAGAATTTAATAATAATAATAAATATAATAAATAAATTAAATTTTAATAAGAATAAGTAAGTAAAATAATAATAATAATAAGATATTTTAGTCTTTCTATTACTTTTTTTTTCATTATAAATTTATATTATTTCATTCTAAATTTATATTATTTGATATAAAAATTCTTTAGTAATAAATTAAGTAAAATAATACCTATTCTATTTTCTTCTTCGTCTTTTTCATCCGTAAAAATAAAAATTTTATTCCTTGTTTATTCCGACTGGCCATAAAATCTCGCGCTCAATCAACACGCGGTACGTCTTTCTCGCTCTCGTGGTTGGTCCGAGCAGGGTTTTAGGTTTGTCGCCTTTTCTTTTCTTGAGTTCTTTCTTATTTGAGATTCTACTCTGTAAGTGTCAGAGTCGACAATGGAGGGTCAAGCGCCGAAGAAAAGAGGTCGTAAACCTAAGCCCAAGGATGAAAAGGAGCAATATCAACAAAGTACGGGCAAAATGAAGGAGGGAAAGAAGTCTCACCAACCTTCTGCTGACGAGAAGTACACGCAGTGGAAGGCGTTGGTCCCTGTCCTCTATGATTGGCTTGCTAATCATAACCTTGTTTGGCCTTCTCTCTCCTGCCGGTATGTGGATTCTTTTTCTTCCCTCATTTATAGGGTTCTTTCTTTCTTTCCTTTTTTGGTCTACATTATTGTGTACGCTTTGCGTTGCGTTATCTTTATTCTAAGTTTTGTGTGTTTTTGCATCACTTTGGGATCTATTATGTATGTAATTTGTCAAAGTGATAACTTTTGATGGTTTGTAAGTGATGATTTTAGAGAGCTATTTGATGGGTACTCTTCATTTTAGTTTTAGGTGAATGAAGGGTCTGTCGTTATGGTTCTAGCTTTCGGAACAACTGTTTAGTCTCTTCTTTTATTTGTTAGCTAGTTGATTTCTGGACTTTGTTCTCAATAGGTGGGGGCCGCAGCTTGAACAATCCACTTACAAAAATAAACAACGTCTCTACCTCTCTGAGCAGGCATGTCCGTTATTATGCGCTCTCTTGTACTTCGAATTGCATCCATCTTTTGAGTTGGTGTGTAGGTGTATGCATTACATTCAGTTTTTGGAAGAACGGTGAAAAAAAAGAGAATCCTAGCAAAATATCATTCTTCTTAAATATTTCGTATATGTAATTTGACATTGCAAAGTTCACAACTTGAGCAAGTTTCGAGGTTATCTGCATTGAAATGCATATTCCTATTGCACTTGTATCTATTTTCCCTGTCAAATGAACTTGGAAATTGTGAATAAAAAATCTGACGGAATTTTCGTTTCTAGAGTTTGACCTTTGGTGCTGAGACTATTTTTCATCTTTCTTGTTGTTATGTGGTTTCTCATGGTTGTTAACTATATGACTTTGTCTTGGCAATCACCATTTTTTCCCTTCTTCAGTTCACTTATAGACTTATACTTAGTTTGCCTACTACAGAAGCAACAAGATTTCTTGTAATTCTTACGAATTTTTTTTCCTTTTTTGATTATGACCAGACTGATGGTAGTGTTCCTAACACTTTGGTCATTGCAAATTGTGAAGTTGTGAAGCCTAGGGTTGCTGCTGCAGAGCACATATCTCAGGTTATAGCTGTTATCAAAATCATTTTGTACTTTCACTCATTAGTTGTGGCTCTCTTCTTTAATATTTACTGAATTGTCTCTTAAGCATACTTGCTTGTGTTCTTGCATGATGCTCTATATTTCAGTTCAATGAAGAAGCACGGTCTCCATTTGTTAGGAAGCACAAAACCATCATACATCCTGGAGAGGTATGAAGCTATCGGAGAAAGTATGTTCAAATATGCTTAAAGTATAAATTTCAAAAAAAAAAAGAAGCTTAAAATATGTTCAAATATGCTTAAATTTCTATAACTTACTCATTTCACATTTTAGCTGTGGAATCCTTTGAATCAGCACTTATACAGGTTGAGTTGTTCTGTAATGCCTATTAAAGGCCAGTCCGCTTCTAATAAGTCCTCCTCCACCTCATTTATACGACTGGCTTAACATTTTATTTAAAATGGCGTTACTTATACAAAGATTTCTTCCATTGATCTCTTAAAACGTGTTGCAGGTAAACAGAATCAGGGAACTTCCTCAAAATAGTGGGATAGTTGCCACTCATACTGACAGCCCTGAGGTGAGTTTCCTGTTTATAATTTTCTATATACAGGCATATGAGTATTTTGTTTATTTGATATGTTTATCTCTGTTTGCATTATGTCTTTCTAAACTTAAGGTTCTCATATGGGATGTTGAAGCCCAACCCAACCGCCATGCTTTACTTGGAGCCACAAATTCCCACCCAGATTTGGTATATACTCATTACTCTAATGTTATACTTTGCCCCTTTAGTTTGATAATTTAGTTGGATTCTACCAGCATCTTCATGATATTATTGACAACAGTTTTGGTACATCGCCCTTAGTGCAGTCAAGACATTCCACTCTTTTTACTGCATAAAGTGAAGAATGGGATATACTGGATTTCGTGATTCAGATCAGTCTGTTGTGATATGATGACTCATTGCATGAAATTGAGAAAATAATTACTAGTGTTTCTTCAAGGCAAAAACAATTTTATTCTATAACTCTTCTTGCAGATTTTGACTGGACATCAGGATAATGCAGAATTTGCTCTTGCAATGTGCCGAACTGAACCTTATGTGCTTTCTGGAGGTTGAAGTGTTTCTTGTTTATACCTGTTTCAATATGTTTATGAACCTTGTTGCCTAAATATTGTAGTTCTTTATTTTAGTTTCTTTTTGAAATCTTCTTGGAATTTCTTTGTCTTCATTAAGATTTCATTCTCAGTGGCAAAGTTTTCACTGCAGGGAAGGACAGGTCTGTTGTTTTGTGGAGCATCCAGGACCATATCACGTCATCTGCCACTGATTCAGCAGGACCCAAGACTTCAGGTGGATCAACAATTAAAAAGGTTGGGGATGGTAATGATAAAAATGCTGATAGCCCTTCTGTTGGACCAAGGGGTGTTTACCATGGGCACGAGGATACAGTTGAAGATGTCGCATTCTGTCCATCAAGGTATCTTGCATGACCTGGCCTGGCTCTACTGCATTGAGCAACTTGTTCTGCGACCTTTTGGGGTTCAACACTTTAGTTTATCTTCCATATGATGTTACAGAGCTGTGTCCTTTGGTATACAGTTAATTTCATTTTCTAATTTTAAAAGAGTAGGGCTATTATTTTTACTAGAAATATGTTTAATAAAACCTCCTTTTAAGTGTTTCTTTATCAGAAAATCTTTTCTTCTGACATACAATGTCGAATATTGAACAAAAATGGGGTAATATTCTTCTAAGCTTGTTCCCAATTTCTCATGTTATTATATACTGATTGCTTATGGTGGGAGCAAAGCCTGTTGATGATGTTAGATTGTTGTACTATTTTTGATAGTACTTGTATCCTTCTGAAGTGCCCAGGAGTTCTGTAGCGTAGGAGATGATTCATGCCTTATATTATGGGATGCTCGAGTTGGCACTGGACCTGTTATCAAGGTTTGTTCCTCTTTCTGTTTTTGAAGTATTCTTATAATATTTTCAAGCTAAACTTTTTCCCTGTTTTTGAAAATTCTTAATTCTCTATGGAAATAGCAATTCATCATGTTGGTGAGACACAAACTTGGTGTCAAATAATTTTTTCAGTGACAGTTGCAGCATACATCATTGATCTAGTTGTAAGGGATTTTATTCTACTCCTGAGGAAACGACACTTGACATTGATTCTTCTGGATCTCATCTATTATTTGGTCCTCAGCTATATAACATCACCTCTAAAGAGGTGCTCCTTAATTCTTATTTGATGGTCTGCAGACCTGGAGATTTTTGTTTGACTCTGTGGTTGATGGGTTATTTTGTTCCCATTACAATCTTGGTTGTCTTTTATTCACGCAATTCAGTGACATTGAATAGAGACTGTAGTTTGAAGTTATGAATTATCCACATTTACTGCTTTAGTGATTACTTTTCTGAATCAACATGTTGCCATGTTTTGCATGCAATTTCATAATCTGCTTCTGTAAATACTTTGTTAGGCTTGTGATATAATAACTTGGGTGCAACTGTTTTTCTGTGTTTCATTGACAGGTTGAAAAAGCTCATAATGCTGATCTTCACTGTGTTGATTGGAATCCCCACGATGATAATCTTATTTTAACTGGGTATATTTTTCTTTTATTTTCCTTTGTAAGTGTGCTGTTTTATGTAATCATGGGTATGGCATACACATAAATAAGCAATATTAAGAAAGAAGTAATCTTTTTTCTTATTTTGCACAACAAGTGCCTTTGAATATATACACAAGTCCTAGCTTAATTTAGGTAACTAAAATATTTCCTATTTACAACAATATCCCCCATTTACAGCAATTTCCTAAAGTAAATATCCATGATATCCTCTTGTTTCGTATTTTATGATTAGGAAATAATTTCTCCTAAATCACTGTTATGATTTTCGTCACTCCCCCTCAAGCTAGTAGGTGCATGGATGTCTTGCATTCCCATCTTGCTTATAACATCTTGAAATTGTGCATTTGCCAACCCCTTAGTCAATACATCTGCCATCTGTTTGGTAGTGGGAACGTATGGGCTGCAAATAGGCCCACTTTCCAATTTTCTTTAATGAAGTGCCTATCAATCTCAATGTGTTTAGTTCTGTCATGTTGTGCCAGGTTGTGAGCAATACTAATAGCTGAGTTATTATCATAGTAGAGCTTCATAGGTCCTTGCCGCCTAACTTTCAAATCATTCAGGATGATATGAATCCACAAGAGTTCACATATACCGTGAGCCATAGCTCTAAACTCTGCCTTAGCACTTGATCTAGCCACAATTAATTGCTTCTTACTTCTCCAAGTGATAAGATTGCCCAAAAACATAGTGCAGTACCCAGTGGTTGACCTTCTATCAATGCTTGCACTTGCCCAATTTGCATCTGTTTAAGCTTCAACTATTTTATTGTCATTTTTGTCCACGGGTAGTTTTAAGGTACCTCAATACCCTATACACTACTTGAAGATGGACATTTTTAGGGTCATGCATGAACTGACTAATTACACTTACTGCATATGCTATGTCAGGCTTGGTATGTGACAAATAAATTAGTCTTCCCACTAGTATTTGATACCTCCCCCTGTCAATAGGTTCATCATTTTTGGCCTTGCTTAGTCTATGATTTTGTTCTATACCTGTATCAATCGGTTTGCACCCCTTCATTCCAGTTTCTTCTAGAAGATCCAGAATACACTTACGTTTGGATAGAAAAATTCCCTCTTTCGAACGAGCTATTTCTATGCCCAAAAAAATTTCAACTTCCCCAAATCTTTGATTTCAAACTCTTGGGCAAGTTTAAGTTTGAGGTGTTTCATCTCTTCAAGATCGTTACCTGTGACTAGGATGTCATCCACATAAACAATGAGGGTTGTCATTTTGTTTTCTGCAGCAAATTTAATAAATAGAGTGTGATCTCCTTGACTTTGTTTGTACTTCATTTTTAGCATAACCTTTGTGAATCTCCCAAACCATGCTGGAGGAGATTATTTAAGGCCATTTAAGGCTTTCTTTAATACTTTATTCCCAAACTTATCTTCAAATCCAAGAGGGGCTGTCATGTACACTTCTTCATTTAGATTGCCATGTAAAAAGGCATTCTTTATATCAAATTGCTGCATGGGCCAATCAAAATTAGTTGCCAAGGATAACAGTATACGTATAGTGTTCATTTTTGCTACTGGGGCAAAAGTTTAAATGTAATCAACCTCATAATTTTGAGTATACCCCTTAGCTACCAGCCTTGTTTTATATCTTTCCAATGAACCATCTGCTTTATATTTAATTGTGAAAACCCATTTACATCCTACTGGCTTTTTTCCTTTTGGTGAATCCACTATTCTCAGTTAATGCATTCATCTCATCATCCATGGCATTTTTCCAATTCCTATCCCTAAGTTTCTCATCAAGTGTTTGTGGTGTGGAAACTGAATTTATTTTGTAAGAAAACATTTATGGCTTGGAAAACATTTGTCAAGTGTAGTGTAGTGTGAAATTGTGTATTTAGTGCATGTTCGTGTGCCCTTTCTAAGAGCTATAGGGGCTAAGAGCTATAGGGGCATACTGAAGAAAGAAGTAATCATTTTTCTTATTTCACAACAAGTGCCTTTGAATATATACACAAGTCCTAGCTTCATTTAGGTAACTATAATATTTCCTATTTACAGTAATATCCCCTATTTACAGCAATTTCTTAAAGTAGATATCCATGATATCCTCTTGTTTCCTATTTTATGATTAGGAAATAATTTCTCCTAAATCATTGTTCTGATTTTCATCACTCCCCCTCAAGCTAGTAGGTGCATAGATGTCTTGCATACTCAGCTTGCTTATAACATCTTGAAATTGTGCATTTGCCAACCCCATAGTCAATACATCTGCCATCTGTTTGGTAGTGGGAACGTATTGGGTGCAAATAAGCCCACTTTCCAATTTTTCTTTAATGAAGTGCCTATCAATCTCAATGTATTTAGTTCTGTCATGCTGTACTGGGTTGTGAGCAATAGTAATAGCCAACTTATTATCACAGTAGAGCTTCATAGGTCCTTGCCACCTAACTTTCAAATCATTCAGGATGGTACGAATCCACAAGAGCTCACATATACTGTGAGCCATAGCTCTAAACTTTGCCTCAACACTTGATCTAGCCACAACTGATTGCTTCTTACTTCTCCAAGTAATAAGATTGCCCAAAAACATAGTACAGTACCTAGTGGTTGACCCTCTATCAATGCTTGAACCTGCCCAATCTACATTCATATGAGCTTCAACTATTTTATTGTCATTTTTGTTAAACATAATCCCTCTGCCACAGGTAGTTTTAAGGTACCTCAATACCTTATACACTGCTTGAAGATGGGAAATTTTAGGGTCGTGCATGAACTGACTAATTACACTTACTGCATATGCTATGTCAGGCCTGGTATGTGACAAATAAATTAGTCTTCCCACTAGTCTTTGATACCTCCCCCTATCAACAGGTTCATCATCTTTGGCCTCGCTTAGTCTATGATTCTGTTCTATAGGTGTATCAGTCGGTTTGCACCCCATCATTCCAGTTTCTTCTAGAAGATCTAGAATATACTTGCGTTGGGAGGGAAAGATTCCCTCTTTCGAACGAGCTACTTATATGCCCAAAAAGTATTTCTTCTTCCCCAAATCTTTGATTTCAAACTCTTGGGCAAGTTTAAGTTTGAGGTGTTTCATCTCTTCAAGATCATTACCTGTGACTATAATGTCATCAACATAAACAATGAGGGCTGTCATTTCGTTTTCTGCAGCAAATTTGATAAATAGAGTGTGATCTCTTTGACTTTGCTTGTACTTCATTTCCAGCATAGCCTTTGTGAATCTCCCAAACCATGCTCGAGGAGATTATTTAAGGCCATACAAGGCTTTCTTTAATTTGCATACTCTATTCCCAAACTTATCTTCAAATTCAGGAGGGACTGTCATGTACACTTCTTCATGTAGATTACCATGTAAAAAGGCTTTCTTTACATCAAATTGCTGAACAGGCCAATCAAAATTAGCTGCCAAGGATAACAGTATACGTATATTGTTCATTTTTGCTACTGGGGCAAAAGTTTCAAGATAATCAACCCCATAAGTTTGAGTATACCCCTTAGCTACTAGCCTTGCTTTATATCTTTACAATAAACCATCTGCTTTATATTTAATTGTGAATACCCATTTACATCCTAGTGGTTTTTTTCCTTGTGGTGAATCCACTATTTCCCATGTTTGATTCTTAATTGATGCATTCATCTTATCGTCCATGGCATTTTTCCAATTCCTATCCCTAAGTGCCTCATCAAGTGTTTGTGGTGTGCAACTTGAATTTATTTTTGTAAGAAAACATTTATGGCTTGGAGAACATTTGTCAAGTGAAGTGGAGTATGAAATTGGGTATTTAGTGCATGTTCGTGTGCCCTTCCTAAGAGCTATAGGGACATACAAATCATCAAGTTCAGGGTTTTGGATTTCAGTACCTGATTTCGGGTTAGATCCTTGAGCTTGCTTTGGTAAGGTTTGGACAGTATCCCTTCGTGAGTAGACTAAGAGAGGCTTGTTAGGGATAGGTGCAGTATTTTTTGAGGTATCTGGCTGGGCACTTTGTGCCTTATTTTGGTCAGATTGGTTAGGTGGTGTAGGGACAGTAGCTGACATAGTTTGTGTATTTGGGAAAGATAAATCAAGTAAGAAGTTAGTCTCCCTATACTTATCTTCTGCAGAATTTCCCCATCTCCCCCTGAAGATAAGTATTAGGGAAGAAAGATTGATTCTCAACAAATGACACTTCCTTGGAAATGAAGAATTTATGTGAGGGAGGATGAAAACATTTATACCCTTTTTGTGTAGGAGAGTAGCCAACAAAGATGCATTTTAGGGCTCGTGGGTCAAGTTTTCCCCTATTGTGAGCATGAATATGAACAAAACTAACACTTCCAAACACCCTTGGAGTTGACTATTTATATTAAAGCTGGGGAAGAAATTATGAAGCATTTCTACTGGTGTTTTGAACTCTAGAGGTCGTGAAGGCAATCTGTTTATCAAGTGAACTCCAACTAAAACAACCTCTCCCCAATAGTGTTTAGGGACATTCATTTGATATAATGCTTTAGTGACTTCAAGTAAATGTCTATTTTTACGCTCAACCACCCCATTTTGTTGAGGTGTGTCAATACAAGATGAAAAATGGATAATGCCTTCACGTTGAAAGAAACAAGATAAGGTTTGATTAAAGTATTACCTGGCATTATCACTCTTGACCCCTTTTATGCTCACCCCAAACTGGTTTTTTATCATGTGGAAGAAATTAGGAAAAATCTCACGGGCCTCCGATTTGTTTTTCATGAGAAAGACCCACGTGACCCTTGTGCAATCATCAATAAAGGTAACAAACCATTTAGCTCCTGACACATTAGGTATCCTTAAAGGTCCCCATATATTAGAATGAATCAAAGTAAAAGGAAATTTAGATTTATTATTGCTCAAAGGAAAGGAAGTATGACAATGTTTGGCAAATTCACACACATGACAATGGAAATTGTTAGGATCACTGTTTTTAAACAAATTAGGAAACATGGTTCTCAATAACTAAAAGAAGGATGACCTAAACGATAATGGTGAAGCCAAATAGGGTTAAGAGAATCTCTGATCATGAAAGTCAAGGAGGGATGTGAGGTTTTGTCTCCACTATTAGACTCTAGAAGGTAGAGTCCACCCTTTTTCTTAGCAGGCCCAATCATCTTCCCCATTTCCCGATCCTGAAATACACAATAATTAGGATCAAAGATGGCAAAGCAATTCAAGTCTTTGGTAAATCTCTTAATGGACAAAAGGTTGGCAGAAAGTTTGGGAACATGATGTACTCTTTTCAAGAGAAGATTAGGGGACAAAGGAATGGTTCCTTGACCTGCAACAGTAGTAAGAGAGCCCTCTGCAACTTTAACTTTTCTGTTGCTAGGACAAGGGTTATAGAAATAAAAGAATGATGAGAGGTAGTCATATGGTCTGTAGCACTTGAATCTACTACCCAAGAGTCCTTAGGAGTAGGGGTGTTCAAGAAAACCCGCGAACTTGTGAACCGGACCTGAACCGCATGAACCGAACCTGTAAATAAGGTTAACCGAACCTGAGTTCAGGTTCGGTTCGAAC
>JAOSBL010000211.1:11225239-11247047 GCA_027568915.1 Erythroxylum roraimae | reverse complement strand
TTTGCATTAAGTTAGTGACTAACTTTTTGGATAGCTTTACAAGCATATCAAACATTGAGCATCTCATATATTTTGTATCTTGTGCTAAATTAATGATGGATATGTTGTTATGTAACTAAAACTATACATGAACATTCATTTTGATTGGAAATGGGAATGAGAAGTTAAGTATTCTCCTTTTATGTATGATTGTGCTACTTTGTTGATAATGCATGAGTTTGGGTATAATATTTGGGATGGAGGTTTGTGTTTATGCATATTTCATCATTGTTGAGTTGCTGTTGGTTTTGCTTTGGATGAGCTCATTGGAGATTTGCAATGGTGTATTAGGTTGTTGAAGTTGAGTGTAGGTGCTGTCAATTTTCTGGGCTGATAGGGTTAGTTTGTGTGTGCTGTGCTTGGAAGCAATTTCTGGGCTGATGTGGATGGAATGGGAGCAGGTAGTCTTCTTGAGTGTTATAGAGGAGCTTCATAGCTTTCCAATGATGTATAATATGTTATTTTTGGATATGGTAGCTGGAAGATGTGAGTTGTGGAAGATCGGTGAAAGTGCTGCCAAAATAGCAAATTGCAGACAGAAATTTCGAGTCAGTATTTGACCCTCATAGAGTTGGAAATTGTTCTTATGATCTTCAGGGAAGTGGTAGAACGTTCTTTTATCTTTCCATAGACACCAAGTTTGTAAAATTTGGAATTCTGGGTGAAAAGTTATGATTTTTGCAAGTTTTGGTACTGTTTATGAGGAGCTTATCGATCGGTCATCTTGGAGTGAATTTTTGACCCCCTTTAGAGGCTGAACTTGTTTTAAGTCCTTCATGAAAATGGTAGATCGGTCTGTTATCTTTCCAACGGTACCAAGTTTGCAAAATTTGGAGTTCGGGGTCAAAAGATATGAAGATTAGAAGTTAGGAGGTCAGGGTAGCGCGGCCTATCGGGCGAGCGCCCGAGCGGGAGCTCTCCCCCGAACTGGCGACCGCCCCCGCGCCCGAGCGGGAGTGCTCCCCCGCACAGGCGAGAGCCCACGGGCGCTCGCTCGGGCTAGCGCAAGCCCGCTCGCCCGCTCGGGTGTTTTCTTCGAAATTTCGACCGACCTCCCTCTACTCTTTTGGCCATAACTTTCTCGTCCGACCTCCAATTGATCCGATTTTTGAAGCGTTGGAACCGTAAGATATTTTTCTATCTTTTCATACAAAATTTAGGATTTTTGAAATTGAATTAAAAAGGATGGATTAAATCAAAGTGAGAGGATAGGTCAGAAGGTTATGAGTTGGATGTTTTCTGAACATGCTTTAGTAATTTGGCAATAACTTGACTTGTAGAACTCCGATTGAGTTGATTTTTAGTGCAAATTAAACTAGAGTCATGGGGCTATAATTCATCTGAAGGAATAAATTTTCAATTAGGGCTTTAAGATTTTCAACTTTTTAAAGCGAAGTTGGTGAAACTTTCAGTCTAGGTTTTGTAACAGCAGAAAGTATTTTGGCCAATGCTCCCTCATTTCTAAACCAAATTGAGTGTTTTTGGTGGCGTTAGAATCGTAAGACAATGGGGAACGAATGTTCTGAAGAAGTAGATCCGAAATTCCAATTGGAAGTTCCCCAAATTTCAATCGGTAAGCTCTCAGTTTTGAGCCCTCCACGTTTTTATGAATTCCGATTTCCCCAAAATTGGATCGATAGGTTAGTAGTAATGAGCCCTCCATGTTTTTTGGTTTCTGAATGTTGGGCCTCGGAGACGGGGTCCAACAGATGATGCTTAGTGGATGTTGAAAGGGTAGCTACCTTAGTCAGCTTATTGTTAACTAAAGGATCAGCCTTTGAAGGATCATATTGGTCAGGTACCTCATTGTTCTTATGCCATTGACCTCTCATATAGATACACCCCATTTGGTTGAGTATGCTCTCTATAAGTACATCGTTAGGAGTAGACTGCCTAGATTTTTCACTAATAACATCAAATTCAGTTGCCATCAATAACTCATTTATTAGAATAGGAAAATAAAGCTTTTTCTTTTACTTGGTCCTCACCATATCATAAATATGTATGAGAATCGAAGGAGTCAATGAAATCATTTAGAGCTTACCCAACCTTTTTTTCATCTTGTTCAGAAAACAAAGATCAAATACTCGCACCTTGTTCAAGCTTTTAGACTGAACATGGCATTAAAGCTCGTTACATAAATTGCTAAATGATCCCAAATACATAGTTGTTTATCTAGCAACAATTGGCGGTTATCACTCCTTGAGTCTACATAAATTAGGTTGTGTTCTCTCCTGGGATCTATAAGTAGTTAACTTAGTTCATTGTTATCCATCTCCCACACCCAACCAAAGTAGTTCTCTATGTTTAGAACACCTAAATGCTTTATAATAAAAATTTTAATTATCAGAAGGTCCTTCCCTTTTACTATAATGGATATGTTCATGTCTGATCATCCTTATTCTCAATATTGGTATAGAATTGTAAAACCAACTTAACTTTAAAATAAGCCCCCTTCCAAGTACATCAAGCAAGTCAGTAAGATGGAAATAGCTCTCAATAGTCAGATAGACCTCTTCTTTACACCTATGGAGTTACCCTTCGTACTGTTGTACCAATCTTCATTCACCTGAATATTAATTCAACGATGATCAAAGTATTTAGCAGCACTTTTGGCACTATCCCCCTTTCCTTTCGTTGTTCCCTTTTTCCTCGTATTGATCATGCTAACTCTAAAGAAATGACGAAGAGTCTTGTCAAGTTAATTCTTTGTGTGCGTGTTATAAAGAAAAAGAAAATTGAAGGAGAGAAGAGGAGATGGAGGGTATGAATGAGAAGAGTGGTGAGGGGAAAAAAATGGAAAAGAAGAAGCAATTTGTTTTAAAACGAATAAAACTAGAAACTTACCTTAAAAAATGGCTCTATTTCATTAAAATTCACTTACTTTCAAGGTAATACCAACGTTGATTAAGATATGGGTTGGACCGATTCTTGCACTGGTCTAATTTTGTGAACAATGTCTGATATGAGGTAACCAAACTGGTGTCGGTCGTGAGGTTGGACTCACTTCAAAGCTAAGTTAGCTTAATCCACGTGTCTACCCTTACTAGCTTGTGAACCATTTTTAGGCCCGGTTTGTCCCATTTTATATTTATTTGTTGATTATTATTAATATTGATAAAAAGAAAAATAAAAGAAGAATAACAAACAAAACAAAATGAACATTACAGAAAGTAAATAAACAAATGAAAGCTTAGGTTACTTCCCAGTAAGTGTTACGTTTAATGTCCAGCTTGACATACCTATAGAATTTATTTAGGATTGCTAAGAGAAAGAGTGGTAAAACCACCATCCATCATCTCTGGGAGATACATCTTAGCTCTTTGTCCGTTTACCTTGAAACTCTTCTTTTTATCATTCATCACCTTAAGAAAGTGGATAGGTTTGAATGACTTCAAAAGGACCATACAATCTAGATCTCAACTTACGATGGAAGAGTTTTAGATGGGAGTTATAAATCAAATCTTTATCTCCTACCTTGAATTTGAGATGAGCAGTTCTCTTGTCATGCCACTTCTTCACCCTTTCTTTATACAACTTAGAGTTGTCACAAGCTTCCAACTTAAATTCATCTAATTTATTGAACTGCAAAAGTCTTTTCTCGCTTGCACTTTTCATGTCAAAATTTTATAGCTCCATAAGCCAATATGCACTATACTCTAGTTCCACAAGAAGATGATATGATTTTCCAAACATAAGCTTAACGGAGACATACCAATGGATGTTTTCTAAGCAATTTGATATGCCTACAATATATCATCTAGTTTCAATGACCTATCATGCCTAGATGCGTTAATGATCTTTTCTAAAATTTTCTTAATCTCCCTATTAGTGACTTCATATTAACGCCAGTTTGAAGGTGATAAGATATGGAAACTTTATGGGTGACACAATATTTAACTAATAAATACTTGAACTATTTGTTATAAAAGTGGGAGCTCCTATTACTAATTATTGCCTTATGTATGTCAAATCTAGCGAAAATATTTTTCTTTAAAAACTTGACCACACCCTTAGCATTATTAGTAGGTAAAGACATTGCCTCTGCTCATTTACTAACATAGTCAACTATGACCAAAATACATTAATTAGAGTATGACTTACATAATAGTCCCATGAAATTGATGCCCCAAATATCAAAAATCTCGTAAAAAGAATATTAGTTATGGCATATCGTGTTCCTTAAAAATATTTCCTACCCATTGAAATTTGTCAGAAGATTTAACAAATGATATGCATCCCTAAATAAGGTCAGCCAATAAAGGCCACATTCTAAGACCTTATGTGTAGTTCTTATAGATCTATAATGCCCTTCAGCCTCCTTAGAATAACAATGATAAATAATGGAGGATATCTCCTTGTCAGGAACATATTTTCATACAATATCATCGACACAAATCTTATAAAGGCAAGGGTCATCCCAAAGATAATTTCTTATCTTAGAAAGAAATTTATTCTTTTGTTGATATGAAAATTCAAGGTAAGAATATTATTGGGTAAATAGTTCACCATGTTTGTATACCATGGCAAAGTTGACAAAGCTAGCAACTACTCATCTGGAAAGTGCTCGTTGTTTTCTTTCCCAGCTTCGTTCTCCATTACTTCCTCATCCAGCCTTGATAAGTGATCAACAACAATATTCCCCACCCCCTTCTTACCGTTGATTTTCATGACAAATTCTTACAATAGTAGAACCCACCAAATGAGCCTTGGCTTGGCATCTTATTTAGCCATTAGATATTTCAATATTGAATGATCTGTATAAAACACAACTTCTATCAAAATCACATATGGCCTAAGCGTATCGAATGCAAATACCACAGCTAACATTTCCTTTTTGATGGTGGTGTAATTCTACTGAGCATCGTTCAAGGTCCTGCTTGTATAATAAATGGGATGAAGGATTTTTTTCCCCTTTATTAACCTAGCATAGCTCCATCTACAGAATCACTTATATCACACATTAGCTTAAAAGGAAGAGACCAATTAGGAGAAATAAGTATAGATGCACTAACAAGTTTTTCCTTCAACAAATTAAAAGCTTGCATGCGTTTATTAGTGAAATTAAAAACATAATCCTTAGCAAGCAATTCAATCTAGGGTCTAACAATTAAGTCTCTAATAAGCCTACCTACAGAAATAAATATAAGTGGACCAGTTTCAACACTGGTCTAACTTCGAGAGTAACTCCTGGGATAATTTATTGTTATAGTTGATTTCTTCTTCATTTTGCCTCTTTACTTTCAAAATCACTATCTATAAACGTAAAGTAAACATTAGAAAGAACCTTATGATGTGTACTTAAATAAAACACAAAATATATTTAAAATAACCAAATTTAACCCTAAAACATATTGTAAAGATGATAAAATTCATGCCTGACGAGAATAGGAAACCTATCCATTTTAGTGTTTTGTTGAGATAATTGTAGTTTATTACTAACTTGGGATTCCCATTTAGAATTTTGTTGTCATAAACTTAAGAACAACTCCAAGGAGACCTAGAGGGAGAAATTAATTTTTCTATAATAAATTATTTATTTCTTGTGGCAATAAATTTTTAATAGAACTAGTTTTAATAAGTATTTGTTTCTCAGTAAAATCTTTTTCATATGGTAATTCAATAATATATTGTTCAAAAGGCGTTAGATAAGTTGGCACATGTTCCATTTTCATCTTCATTTTTTAGTTTTTAAATTGTTGTTTAATATTTTTAAATTGTAACAATTTATCTATTTTTAAAACAAGATATATTTTATAAATGATTTAGTTATTTTTACTTTGCATGTATTATATTCTTTAGTTTATTTTAACATATAGAATACGCTTTGATCAAGTTCATATTTCTAGTTTTGAATTTTTTTATAAAAGGAAAGCATAGGTTTTTGCTATTTATTTTTGTTGATATACGGTCATAGTTAACTATTAAGGAGTCATTAGTTCTTATTAAAGGAGTTGGTAATATTACGGTAAGATCAACGCCTTGGAGTAATTAGTTCCTAACACTACTGTAAGATGAAAAGGATTTTTATTGTGAATTCACTAATACAAACGTATGAATCAATTTTAAAATTAATTTTGAGTTTTAAATTAATATTTCTTCACTTTTTGTAATAATGTTAAGGAACTACATCATGTTTTACATAATTTAATCAAATAAAGCTATTCTATTAATTATAAAGCCTTCATCTATTTTAAGGATAATTATAGTTAATTATTTTTTAGTAATTTTTATTATTATTTAATTTAATGAATTTTGGATTGTATTTCTTCTTTTTATTTTTACAGATATTTTTAGTTATCGTCTAATTGTAATTAGGAGTTATTTGAGGATTTTTCATTGTCTTAACTTTATGTATTAGATTGTAAGAGGAGGCTTGTATGTTTTCAAAGGTAATTTTTTTTAATTAAGGATAATGGATGAAGTTTATTACTTCTAAAAGGATTTTTGTTAACACATTTATTTTGGAATGCGTATTTGTTTGAGAACTACTAATTTCTTCGGCTTTATTAGAGATTTCTTTGATATTAATTATTAAAGCTTATATTTTGTCAAATATTTCCTCTTCTTAATCATCCTTTTCCATATTTGTTGCAGGCTAGCTAATTTGAAGCTGCCAGACCATAACCTACTTTACTTTGTCTTCTGATGTAAAAATATTTTAAAGTTAAGATTTAATGATAATCTGTGCAAATTTGGAAGAGGATCGTAGTACCTGATGATTAGCCCCCAGATTCCTTCAGTTGCTGCTTCATCTTTTATTTAAGGGTCGCTATAAAGGCTAAGTTAGGTGTTCAAATGCCAGGAGTGGACAATAACTTACTTAAATCAGTTGGTATCTTCTCTTTAGGCTTCATTGCCTCTCTCAATGGATATTAAAGTTATTCTCACTCAAAAAAGAAAAAGAGAATAAAGCACACGCACCTCCTGTTGCATCATTAGACTTTCAATCCTAGATTTTCTTAATACCAAAGTGTTGATTACTCATTGGTTTATCAAATATCTTGGTACCTAGAGAAGAAGAGGAGGAGGAGAAGTGTTGTCAATTGTCACCAAGTTGGTGATATCAATATCAAAACTTAGTTGACAAATCAGAAGACAGATAATTAACCTCATCCAACTGAATATAACTGAAAGGCTCCTCATAGTACAACATACCTATCAAAAGCTACTGCCAAGAAAAATATAACTGCAGAATTGCAACTCCAAGGTATCTTTTACTTTGGCATAAGATTTTGTAGTCTTTTTCACTCAAAGATTGCTTCAAGCTCGATGTTTCTTGCCTGATCATCAACCGCAAAGTGGCTAGTTTTGGTCATTTAAATTTTAGTTGGTTTATATGTATAATTTTTGTTGTTATAGACCAACCTAGCACTTCTATCAGGGACAGTCAAAGCTTGGAATCACTGTCAACTTTAGCTTAACTTAAAGGTCTGAGTGAATGATTATAATTTTAGTGGCTCAAAGTGGGAAGGATTTGGACTTTGAGATTAGAAAAGAAACATATGTAAACTGCTTGTTTGCAACACTAAGAAACAAGATGTAACATCGTACACTAGTAGCCGCTCATTCAGCATGTGAAGTCAATTCATTAGTCCCTACTTACAGATGTCCATAACCAGCTGGAAAAGGAATCGACCAAATTAAAGAATCCACCAGAGCAAAATGAGATTGATAATTGGTTATGTGATAGCTACTCCGAAGCTGGGAAGCTGATACTATGAGCTTGGCGCTATAATTAGCTTTTGTTTGTTGAAAAACAACTGTAAATTGAAAGGGTGTTTTAATTTACGAAAGGGGTTTGAGGTGAATAAAGTATAGACTACTGATAAAAGAAAGATGCCTCTAACCTATGCAAAAGGTGTTTCATAATTATGATTTATAAATATATAGAGGCAGTGGTGAACGTGGGATGAGCAATATAGATTCTCGTGTGTTATCTTTGATGAAAGAGACAAGGACATGGTGACAGATTAGTGTATGATATGAACAATCATCAAAGGTTGATTGAAGCCCACAAGACGCACAAAAAGACACCAGGTGGGCCATTAGAAAGTTTCCTTTGTTTTTCTCTCTCTCTGGAGAGGAGCCTGGTAATTCTTGCAATAATAGAGCCCCGATGCATAGCTCTATTGACTTGGTTATAAGATGTCCTCAAACAAACTCTACACATTGCTAATCCAAGGGGAATAAAAAAAGTTGAAGTTCAGAGGCTGTGGTTGTTGCAAGAAGCTCGGTGTCATTCTTTGATTTGATTCGGTACTATAAAAAAAACACTCTGAAGCCGATACAACAGAAAGGATTCAATTATCAATAGCTTGTGGACCATTCTTGTGGGCCAGCTCTGATTACTATGTCTCCTGCAACAGGATTGAGATTTATGTCGCACTACCAGACAGATAAATTTGGTGTTTAGGTTGATAATGTTTGCTTATGAACAGTCATTATCTGATGACACCAAGTGGGTAGGCCAAAGGTACTGCCTATGAAGAGCTAAGTGGTGTATTTCTTGGCACATTACGTACGCTTGGAATTGGACCCATCGTTTCTTTTGGGACCCTCTGGATATAACTTTAGCAAACAACATGATGACCATTAGCATCTATACGTATGTCTCATTGTTAAGGACATCTTGGAAAGCAAACTGATTGACTTCCATTGGCCCATCATAGCTGCTATTTGTTACAGAAAAAAAGTACTGTCTGGGACACAAAGTTTGGTTTCTATCTACGGTCTAATTTGAATCGTATCAAGTTCTCAGGCAGCTCACTCATTGCTGCAAATAGTCCAAGAGATTTCCATTTTAACTTCCAAGTTGTGTCATGCTACAAAGGGCTTGTTATGGTTTGTAAGCAGGTGGGGCGCAGGAACAAGCCAAAGAGCGAAAGAAATGACCTGATCAAGAGATTTCCAGCTGGAAAGATCCGTGTTTAACGGATCCTGTCTATCGTGCGTTCAGAAACAAACACCCAAGGCAGAGATGTAGGATCCCAAGTCTTCTTGCCCTTTTAGGTCTTGCAATATTCTATGTCAACTTTGGCTTAATTGGTTTGCAACTTTGTTTTGGAGATCAGACAAGCTAAAACAGTAATCTATACTCACAAAACATAGTGAAAGCAATTGAAGAATTGAAAGAAGCTTCTTTTAAATCCTGCAATACATCTAAACTTGGCCCCATCCATCTCTTTCATCCCCCTCCATTTCTTGTCTTTTGAGCTTACTAATATAGAAAGAGAAAGAAACAAAGATGGAAACTTTAGAAACATATCGTGAAAACAGTGTCTTAAAAAATAGTAAAAAATAGTAGAGAAGTGTCTAAAATCCAACACAATTATAATGCTGAAGAAGCCTACTGGCTTCTCTAAGACCACTAAAGTAAGCACCATGAGTCGTAGAGTAGTGGGTTCTATGTGTAGCCTCCCCCGCAAATAGAACTTGGAGTTGTGGAGAATCAGCAGATTCACAATTAACAATCGTTGGCAATGGCTCAGCCAATAAGTCCATATCATCTCCACTTGATCCGACTGCTATATAACTATAGGACCCCAAGAACAGAGGATTAGTACCCCATTTGCTCCTCAAAGCCTTTGTGAAAAGAACTTCACTTTGGATTGAAGTTCCATTGGAATCCGCATTCTTATTGCGCAATTCATGGGGCTTATAATTCACTTGCTTGTAGAATTGCGGTAATACATTTGATACAGTTGCTGAAACCCCATTAATAATATCTTCATCACTGAGGGACTCAAGCTCAAGGGCTTCTTTCCCAGCAAACCAAGATAGCAACACACTAGACTTTTTATAGATTGGACATAAAGATGCCGTCTTCCTCATCCACCATGGTATGTTTTTATCTCCCAATTCAGAGTCCGGTTTATGAAAAGCCATCTGCAAAAATGGGAATTTTTTCCCCTCCACGTCTCTTCCGACAAAGCTTGAATTCATTTGCAAAAACAACTTGTTAACTACACCAAATCCAAGTCTTGAGATGGCCTCAGTCTTGAAAGATGGGAGAGGAGGGCTGAACATTCCTGAAGCATTGCCATTTTCAGCTTTAAGTACCCCAAGGGAGACTGTGACTATAACATGATCAGCAGACATAACCGAGCCATCGCAGAAATGTAGTTTCACTGGCCTATCAGCATGACCATTTTCAACTGACTGTTGAGCTTCAGGTTTCCACTCGATTTTTGTGACCTTGCGGCCCAATTGGATTAGACCATCAGGTAGAACAGAAGCTAATGACTCGATAACACTTGAATAGCCTTTGGCAATGGTGATCTCTTCACCAGGACACATTATGTACTCCCTTTCTGCGTCGAAATCGAGAGATAGGAGATCATCAGCAGAAGTGTAAATCCTTTGCGTGCTCTCATGAATACCAAAGATGGCTTCTTCAAGCAACTTCCTGCTCCAATTACCGCAACTTTTGACCTCTTCTTGATCTCCCAGAGAATCCCAATAAGCATCAAGGCCCTGTCTAAGGAAAGAACCAACACTAAGCTTACCGATAGCTCCAGCTCTTGTCATACTAATTTTGTGAGCTTTAGCGGCTAGTTCAAAATTTTCACTCTTTTCACTACCTTCTATCAATTTTCCTTGAGCATAGTCCATAAAGTTCTTGAAAAGAGTGGACAAGAAGTCAACAAGAGAAGGATTAGGTTGAAACCCACCTTCAGCTACGGTCAATGGTTCTTCCAAGAAACCGTCCATGCATTCCCATGGCTGGTCAGACTCGAGTGAATGAATTTCTTGAGCAATCTTGTGAACTGGGCTGCCTCCAATGCCATGGATCCAAGTTGCACCCATTTCGATCCTGTCACCACCGAACTCCGAAGTGTTAATCCTGCCACCAATTCTTGTGCCACCTTCCACAACACACAGCTCAAAAATGTCTCTTGAACTAGTGCAAGTATAGAGCTTGTTTGCAGCTGTAAGACCCGCCATTCCTGCTCCAATTATCACAATTCTTGGCTTCTTGGCCACCATTGTTACCAACTTGTTAGATTCACAAGCACACCGAGGAAGAAATATAATCTATATCAACTCAAACAGAGGAAAGAATGATAACAGAAGAAGAAACAGTGAGGTGAGGCAGAATTACTGAAACGAATTCCTACTTATAAGCGAGGCTTATGCGGTTCTCGAGTTTCTTTGGGGTCTCTTTCCATAAGTACAGACAGGTCTTAACGTGTTTTCTTTGTCTTTTTTCGACAATTACAAATTACAATGAAGGGTTTAATAAATAAAATATTTATATGAGTAACTTAATTACGTTAATTACGGTTTCAACACTCCTCCTTTTTAATGGCTGACTATAATTTTATTTTATAGTTTCCTTTTTTTCTTTTTCTATTTTATCTTACATCTTCTCTTTTCTTTTCTTTTTTTAAATCTATCTTTCTTAAATCTTTATCTATCTTATTCATATGCTATTTGATTTCAAAAGCAATCTCTCTACTAGTTAGGAATAAGGCTGCATATTATTGAACCTTCTTAAACTTTACGTTTTAGTAAAATTTTTACTCAAATCCCTGCAAATTGTGGCAAAGAATCTTATGAGATAATTTAGCTGAACCGATGTGACATAAATATAGATGAGACAATTACGCGAATAGAATGGGACAATTTACTAAACAAAAGGGTCTTAATAAGATTAAATATAAGAGAGAGGTAAAGAAATAAAAAATTAAAAAGAAAAGAAAAAAAGAAGAGGGAGAGAGAGAGAGAGGGAGCAAAAAGAGAAAAACAGAGGAAGTGATAAAAAGATGAAAAAAAAGAGGAAAAAAAGTATGAAGACAAGAAGTATTATCAATTTTTTAATATAACAAATTATATTAAAAAAAGTAAAGAGGAGGATCCTCTTTATACAAACTACTACCTCAAAAGGTCTTCCATCTATTAAATTGGAGCCAAAAGACTTCTAATTATAATTGTCAAGCTTGTACTCTTCACCAATAGTCTATTTAATTTATTATATAGTAAAATATATTTTCAAATCAAAATTTTGTTTAATTTTATAATATTTATTATAATTAAAAATTATACTAATTAAACACACATCATTTAATTTATCATGAATATAATTTATTGGTTATTTTGTTATTAATATTGCTGAAATAAAGGTTATGTAATTAATTTCTATTTAGCATCACTTGAAAAACACAAACACAGTGTATTCTACTGTACAAGTCTTAGAGTGACAGTTTTTTCTTTATATTCTTTTAATAAAAAGATTGTTTTCATAACTCGAACTTTTAACATTATGATTATAAAGGAACAATTTTTATGCTGAAAAACTCATTTTTTTTATTTCGTATCACTAAACACACACACATGTATATATATGATAAAAATTAAATAATAATTTTACTTTTAGTATAATAGGGAAAAGTAAGTTATTATGGAAATATTGGTTACTTTTGGATCAATGTCTCTTTGGTTTTGGAAGCTTTTGAACTGTCCAACCAAAAACTGGTTAGGAATACCCTTTGATCAGGGCGACTGATTATATGCTTTATCAATCCGAGGAGCAAAAGAAGCTTAGATTGGGCCTCACAGGTTACGTGCGCGTTATTGGCTCTTTGAGTGTTTCTTCGAGGACTTAAACTAAACGAGCGTGAGAGAATCCCTAGGTAGAGTTGCAGAGGGGTGTCGTTACATGATGTTGTAAGAGCTCAGAAGACAGTGCTATTGAATGCTCTGAAACTAGATGACCTTCAACATTCCATGCCACCATTTTATTATTAAATTGAAAAATAAAATAATTATTTAATTTTAATAATACATGCATCTTCGATTTTTAAAATGCGAGCATAATGGCAATGGAAACGTATTAAATTACAATCACAACCAACTAAGTACTATATTTTAAGACTTCAGTGGAATTAATGTGCTGTGCTGTGCTGACATAAGGAACTCTAAACCACTGTCAAATGTATAATCTTGAACTGACTGCCAAATAACCTGAAGCTGTACTAATTATAGGGGATGCCAAAAGATGCATAAAACGTTGACAATGCCTTTCACCTACCTCACATGTAATTTTGCCCACCAACTGAACAAGTGATTAGTCGTCATCTGCCCAATTCCATGGAGTGGACAGAGAGATTCATTTGGATGACCAAACATATTCTTAAAAAGTGCATCCAAATATAAAGCTTGCACATCATGATGAATTATCAAAGCAGGATTTAAGGATCCAGGTGAGGTGATTAATCATCCCATTTGTCTTTTTATCGACCGACTACATCATGTCATGTGCACGTTCGATGCGTATGATTTTATGGGACATAAATTATAGCTAGGCCAAGCTTTCTATTGCAATTTCACCTTTTCATTATATCAGTCTATTTAATAAACCTTTAAATAGACATAATCCTTTATAAATATTATAATTTAAATAAGTCATTTTATAAATAGCTCGTCACAAGCGACGAGTCCTCAGTCTCACGTTTAGCAAAGGACTAAGGCAGGGAGGATGTATGGAGTGGAGTATCAAATATCACATCATAGTCACATGAAAATTTTGTTAGAAAGGTGTGAGATATTTTTGTCCACTTTAGTCACATCAGTTAAAACTTTGATTTCATTGATTGCTCTTAGTCTAATGGAGTGGAAACATTCTTACTCAAATATGCTTTTTAACATGGCTGGCCAAAAAGAAAAAGCCAATGTTGTTGACGTAATATATCTAATTATTAACCAACGTTGGGATTGGAATTGGATGGTCCGATTCGTTTTTAACTTAACTTCGCCCATGTTTGTAGTCAAAATTCAAGAGATTGTAAGGGGATCCGATCATCTAAGAGATAATTTACAAACAAAAGGACAAGGTATCTGAGATCATACAATCTGTTCCTATGAAGAGGGAATGGCCTGTTGCTATTATTACCTGTTGCTTTTACTTTTGTGTCTATCATTAATTGTAATTATATGATTGTGATAGAAAAAGTACTTTCTTCTTTACGTTTCTTACTTTTGAATTGATTTGATTTGTCCTTCATTATATAGCCTTGAACAACTTTTCACTTTATCTGGAATTGGATGCTAAAGAGTAACAGGTTCTAGATCATAGTCTCTTTTTGGCCTGTCTATCAAATTAGTACGTTTAAACAAAAATTAAAGGTGAAAAATAATTTGTTTTTCTTTAATCATGGTACCAACATCTGATCTCATTTCCATCAAATCAACAATGGTTTACCAACAATTCAATAAATAAAGAATTTTAAAAATGTTAATTTTTAATAATTTATCTAAGTTTGCGGTAAATCAAAATTTACCATCTAGTTCACAAATCAAGTCTGATGCAAATTTAATTATTACCCTATTAAGTTTTTTTTGTTTTATTAATTTTTAATATTCTTTAAATCGAAATACCTTTCATAGAAAAGATTCAAAATCTAATAAATAATGAGTTATTTCTCCCTGTCACTAGCACGAATGTATAATTGGATAGGCCATGGTAAAAATAGGGATGGTAAAATAGTCCAGGCCTGACTTTAATTGGCCTGATATTAACGGGCCAGACTCGAATTGATTGAGTTGAAATTGAACCTTGGATCCCATTTTCCTGGGTCTGATTCAATCCAAGGCCCGTCTGGTTTAAGTAAAACGATATCTATTGGCTAATTTTAAAAAAAATAATAAATTCTTGTCAAATCGAGCCGGGTCACCTTAGACTTGATAGGGCCCGAGATAGTAGAATTTGTCTGGGTCCGGTCTGGCCCACTGCCATTCTAGGTAAAATTGTCCAATTATCTCACTAATTTTGTGAATTATTGGGCTTAGCCACAATTCAATTTGTTCTTATGAAGAAGCTGTTGCCTGTCTATATCTCCGTATCCACGTATGAATCGATACAGTATTACTCAAGACCCATCAAGAGAACTTCTACTTGGGCCAGATCTTTTAATTGACAGACCACGACCACTGCGATCCTGGGAGTTAGGGTTTTGGATATGCAAGGCAGTGCAGGTCAGTTGTCCTGCGAAAGTTTTGTGCTTCAGCTCCTAAGTTCTTGATTTGCTACGCGCTTCGTTTTGTGGGCGTTTGATTCTGTCTAATTCTTCTTGTTGGAAAGCTAATTATCATACAGTCTCTAACTGCATAGCTAGTGTGAGAGGATTACCCTGTTATATGGATACACGATGAAGGACTCTTAACTTGAAAACAATATTGAAACCATTGTCATTTCTTGTGAAATGTCTACTTTAATAAGTGTATTAGTAAAGATTCCGTGGTTTGTTTGAGCTGAGCAGTCAACATTTTTTCAGGTATTGCTGCTAATTCTAGAGAGGATCATGCTATTAAGTAATATAGTTAGAGTTGCAGTATTGGCATCTGTGGGTAGATTTTGGGTTTAATCAAAGCATTTATGCAGTGCTATAGAAAAAGTAATTGCCATTTCCCAATCAAAGTTTGACCTCCCCCAAGTTTTGGTGTAGTATCTGTGTCATTTATGCTTGATGATTGGAAGACACATAAATGTTTGGTGGTTGCTTCTATATTAAGATATGCGAGATGATGTAACATCGTTGAACTAGCAGGCTAAGTAGAAGAAACAGATCTGCAAAAGTTTTCAAGCTAAAACTTATCCAAATCCATTAACTGGTTTTATTCCTTTTCAAAATAATTCTTGCAGAGAAAATACTTTCCTTACAAAAGAGAGAATGAAACCCCCCAGGAAGCTAGTTACTACCTGTATGAGAGTATCTGAGGACTAAACCTTTTAACCTTATAAGTGTAGTCTACTATGATTTATGGAGCTCTTCTGAGTTCTGACGGTATAATAGCTTGTCTATGTACACGGCATCTTTGCAACTAGTTTGCAGTCTGTGTTTGGCTTTGCCAATTGCATCATTAGTATATACTTTGGCCTCCTGTGGTTCTTCTTACTAAAGAAATTCCAGATGGATCACCACCTACTTCTTCAAACACGACCAATGAGTTTCCCGTTGATCTAAGCCACGAACGTGGAACATGGTACCTGAAATTTATTAGAGGATGAACAAATTCTCAGTTCCATGACCAAGTTATACTGAAATTGGATAGTTTTTTTTCCTCCAAATTGATAGTCCTGCATTTATCCTACCATCTTTGTGAAGGCTCTCCACAGTTTGTTCGACATTTGTCCTCTGTGAAGTATCCAGCATAGTTGCAAGTGTCACAATTTCCTTGAGCTATGTATGCAGGCCAGTGACGTCCTATACTTCGTCCATTTATCCATATCTGACCTTTTCCCATGCTACCCATGTCTAATGCTAATGGATCGTTACCTTTTGGTGCAGCAAAATTTGTCTGGAACAGTAACATAACAATGGATTCTCAGGAATTTCGTGGGAAAACAAGAGAGTTAAACTGTTGGGCGTCACAGAACCCTCACCTTGTACCAAGTTAGGGGTTGCTTCTGAGCCAGTGACAATCCTTGTGTCCAATCAACAGATGAACTCCCACCATCAGTGTACAGGTTTGTGGTTTCTCCTTTAAGACCTATCTGCTCAGAGACGTGGAAGCTAATCATGGTCCAGCTTATTGTGGACTCCAGGAAATTATCATCACACAAGAATTATTTTAGGATCTATGCCCGTTTACGTTGAACATGTACACAATGCCAAAGCATCTCCCCGCAAAATACCCTCGATTTCTTTCTATTTTTTATTTGTTGGTGTATAGTTTAAGGCATCAGCTTTCTTAAAGGGGGATGTTCAGGTTCCATTTAGGAGATGTTTGAGGAATGAACTAACTACTAGGGCTTGAACCAGCGTTTGAAAATTACCTATCAGGATAACCAGCGAAGAAGTGGAGACAAAAATGGAAACTAACCTTGTAAGTCCATACATTTCCTGTGAGGTTTCTTGTACCCCCTTTCAGCCCTTCCAATAAGACTGGACCTAGAACCCCAGTATTCCACGTTTCAAAGTGCAGGCCGACATTCTGACATGAAGTAAATGAATGCAGATTGTTAGCTACTGCAGTTCATGTTGCAGAGCCCAGGAACAAAAGACAAAAAGTGGACTGACCGCAAGGCCCACAGCCACGCTTAATAAAGAAATCTTGTTGACACCGGCTCTCAAATTAACATTCTTCTTAAATGTTAGCTTAGGGTTCTGTAATCCTCCATAAACCATTCCTGCAATCCAAATAATCTCACAAATTATGGCCAGACTGAAGTTCGTATTAAGAGATTGAGATAAGCAGTCATTTATTCCATCCACCACCTGCTAATTGACCATTTATGAAAACATGCAAAGCATGGCCAGCTGAAAAAATTGTGAGGAGGGGCCACTGTCCGCCGTTGAGAAATGCTTCGCGAGAATCTATGTTAACACTGAATGGAGAAGATACGAAATCAAAGTGTCAACAACAAAAACAAGACTGATCGATCATATTGACATTCATATACTTACTCCACCATGTACCACAAATAATCCGTGGTATCCCAGGTCATACTTATTTGCTCCACCAACCCCTGCTTTGTAAATGTGCCATCATCATCAGCAGAGGCAACGTCTTCAATGTAAGACTGCCAAGAAAATTGACCACCCTCTGCTACCATCTTCACTTGATTGCTTTGGGAGCCCAGCTGCAACCAAAACTCAGTTCACATGAGCATTCATTAAGAAACCTTCAAAACCAACTAGCAGCTAACGTCTCACCCTTGCAGTGTTATAGACTTCGGTCTTGCAATCAGGAAGAATGCTGATAGACCAACGGGGCAAGTTGTACTGCTTATTTCCATAGGTCACACGCACAGAGTTTGCTGTGTCATAGTTTGCTAAGAAGGCAGCACATGCTGATTTTGAGCTGAAGACATGAGCCTGAATAATCATTGGGTTCAGGGGTTGAATTGACGCAAGCAAGCACATGTTTTAAACGAATACGAGAAACTTCCATCAGTATATGCCTTAGCGCACGTATGAACTCGGATGAAATATTAATTCAGAATGAGCCTTACCTCCTGCTTATCACCCAGTTTTATCAAAGTGGGATCTACAGCGACTAAAGCAGGTTCACAGAGCTTAATTGCTTTATGCAAATCCCTCAGATGTCCCCATTTTGGCTCTCGTGGAATTCCTGGAGGCAAAATTGACATCACCTCTCATGTCAGGTGGATTTATCATTTAAATCTTTGCACCTGTGGTTGTCCACTTCATACTTGGTAGTTACAGCTTTTAATTGCTACAAAGCGGTGATTGGGAGGTGGATAAATAACTCACCCCCAGCTCAAGGGAACGTACCATATTCATCAATAGGCGCATCATAATCGTAGCTAGTAGCAATGAAGGGACCACCAGCAGTTCTTTCAAAGTTGGTTCCTCCATGGTACTGCAGACGAGGAAAAAAAAAAGCAGAATCTAAGTCAATCAATCATCATATAATCTTGTACAAAGATTAATATGAAGGAGAAGCTACGTAACTTACCATATAGTAATTAACAAATGAACCACCATTCTGTATAAACCTAGCCACTCCGAATGCCATATCTTCTGCTGGCCTATGAGGAACTGCACCGCCAAATTCTGTGTACCTGATACCAAGAAAAAAATGCAAATTGCTCTTAAGCATTCCAACAAGTACAAGAAAGAAAATCAAACAACCAAAATAAAAAACAAAAATGAGAAAATAAATTAAAAAAGCTCTTTTAACTATTCACTCATCTTTGGTGTGACTTACCAACCAGTCCAGGCTTCTGTCCATATTTTGGGTTTATAGTCCTTATTTGGTTTGAAATTCTCACAGTAATATGCATTGCAGGTGTCTATCTGCACATGACAAAGACACCAGTTTGAGTAAACACAACAAGAACCAACAAGTTATATCTATATCGTTCATTTTACAACAAATTGACCTATCCTAACAAGTTAGTGCAGAATCTTCACCGTGCTTGATCTAAAAAGCTATCAGGAGACATAACATCAGTTTGTTCAACTACAATCCCAAAGTACTAGAAAATTTTGAATAAAGCCAAAACGGACGAGACTAGTGCCACCCTCGTTCAGAAAGGGAAATCGGACCATAATATTCATACCGAGAATAAAGAACCATTTAAGGCCCACCTAAGTAAACAGTATATTGTTATAAAAAACCCCACAGAGAAAGATTCAGAGTCAGAAACTGACGCCACAGAATAGAGGTATAAAGAAAAAGATTTTAGCGGAATTACTTACAACAGGGTCAGGTGCATCTTCTTGTTTGCACATAACCCATGGAACTCCTGTGCCAAGCCCCACTGCCATGTCAGCTGCCCATTGTGTATAAGCTTTACCAGGAGCACCAATTTCCCATTCTACTGGTCCATATTCATTTTCTATCTATTAACCAAATAAGATAATCAGTGAAATGATGATAAAGACAGCCACTTTCTCTTATAAACTAATGAAAACGTCCCTCCAACTCTCTGTCCCGTGTTCTTGAGTATTGAACCAATCAAAGGAGAAATATAATAGAATAAGCATAGGCAAACTAAGGATACAAGGATCTTATTTTCCTTGCCTGAGACAGGATTATTGGTCCTCCCTGAGACTCGAACAACTTTTCTGACTTCATCATGCCTACAATTTTCTCTGTGAACTTTTGCATTGCCGCCTTCATCGTAATAATTAAAATATTATGTCAGTTCGGTTTGATTAATCATACTGGCAATGACGAAAGATTGGAGAAAAGAGTTACTGAAAATGGCAACAGAAAATTCCAGGTAGAGCAACCTTGAAAGGCTCATTATCAGTTCTAAAAGAAATTCCCGGAACGTATTTAAGCCAGACAGGGAAACCCCTGAAAACAGATCACAAAAACAGAGCTCCTATTAATACAAAATAAACGGGAACAACGACAAACTATAGTAAAAGATAGAAAATGAACGACTGGAAGTGATAGGTCCAGAGTTGGATAAAGCTACAAAATTCATAAGTTATTGTCTTACCCGAGGTTCCATTCACCACAAATGTAGGGACCAATCCGGAGATGAACATAGAGGCCTGCTTGTTGAACAAGCTTGACGAACTTAACCAAATCATACCTATCCCCGAAGTAATACTACCATTTTTTTAATCATTTTCCGGCACAAGAAAAGAGAATTCTGATGAGTTTTGGCGGCAAAAATTCGCACAAACTTGAAGGAAACATGCGAAAATAAATTATTGAAATTAAAAAAACAGAGTGCTGCTTTGAATTACTTTTCCTGGAGAAGGCTCATGCCCGTTCCAGAAAACATAGGTTTGAATAACGTCCAAACCTCCATCTTTTGCCTTCTGGATAAGATCCGGCCACATCTGCAGCCACCACGAAGCACGAGAACAGAGTCAAGAAACTTAACCAATTGCTAAAAAGAGAGTGTTAGAAGCAAATGAAACAATCCCATTTGTCAGAAATTGGAAACAAATCAGAATGAACCGCATTGAACTTATTGCTACCTCAGGAGTGCTTCTGGGGTAATGAATGGACCCAGACATGAGAATCCTTCTCTGTCCATTGATTATGATTGCTCTATGGTCATATGTTACAGAAGCTGAACAGCATGAAGACAACAATACCAGGAACATGAACAAGCTGGTCCCTAAAAGGTTCCACATTGAAGCTCTTACTGAACCCATAAGTTGGTTTTTCTCTGACAAGCCAAAGCAACAGAATTTAGTTCTTGTCTGTGTATCCAACTTTCAAATGTATTAGAAACAATTCAAAAGACTGGGGAAGACAGAAAGAGCCTACGCAAATCTTCCTTTTTCTATTCTTTTACGGACAGAAAAGAAAAGGAAAAAAAGATGTGAGCTTGGGAGAGATTACGTGAAATTAATGAACAGGATTTGTTGGGCTGTGGAGTTTGGTTTAGAGGAAGTAGTTGAGCTGAGGTATTTATAGAATCTGAAGAATGAAATGTGGGTCCCTTGTTGCTTTGCCTTTGTGGGAAGGCTTACCAGCGGCGACAAGGAATTTGTTATCTTTAAGCTTCTGATAAAGCGCAATTTCTGTTTACATTTGCGAATTTCTTGGACTCGCTTTCCTTCCCAATGACCAACTGGGCTACCCTTGCGGGCACATTTGCGAATTTCTGTTTTCATAGGAACAGAGTAGAGTAGGGGACAAAAGTGACCTGCCAATGCCATTTCCTTCTCTGCAATAGTTTATTGCCTTCCCTTAATTGCAACACAAAGTTCCCAATCCCAGCACTCCTTGCATTAATGGAGTCAGTCCTAAGGCTCAGGCCTCAGAGAGTTGCTGATAAGACACATCTGCACACCCTTTACCTCACTTTTTCAACCTTATGTGCAGTATTTTAATGTATTTTCAAGCAGCAATTCAAGTCAAGAGTAAGAACCTTGTTTCTTTTAGGCATTTCGTTCCTACTTTGCTGCCATCCAAATTGTTATCATTATTCAATACAACAAGGAACCAACTAATACATAAGTATCGTATTTAATAAAATTATTGAATCTGGACATGAGTACCTAACTTCTACCATTATTCTTTTTAGCTAACCATTGATTCTTTTTTTTTTAAAAAAAGAAATAGATTCTTTTTATTTTTTCGAAGAACGCAGTTGCTATTTTTTAATTGTGCACTGAATAAATCTCCAAATTAACAAAATAATCTGTAAATCATGCCAATCGAATACTTCATGCTGGGCAAAAAGAATTAGTAAATACTAGGCAAAAGGAATTGGCACTTCTTTGCTTGAATTGCCAGATTTTATGCACGTGGACAAAAAGATTGTATCGTAATTTTAGGTATATTTGTTTTTGTTTTCTGTTCTTATTTTTAAATTTAATAAAAA
>JAOSBL010000211.1:11173196-11196176 GCA_027568915.1 Erythroxylum roraimae | reverse complement strand
TGACTGGGTGAGCCATCGATGATGGTCACTCACTGAGTTCGCAAAACTCACCCAAAATTTACAATTATTTTTCAGGATTTGAAGAATACCCCGTTCGGTAAACGGGAGTATAATTACTGCATACAAGGGAAAGCTAGAAATCAGGATCAGTTCGCGTCTGCCTTGTGTCTTTTTCTTTTCGCACTGAATTGTATTTCCGGTAAAGTATTGTATTTAGTGTATTTTTGAATATATTTGATGTGTAAGCTTACCGATTGGAAAAAGGTTTGCAAAAGAGATTGATCATAGAGTAATATGATTTATTTTTGGAATGTGCAAATCGAAATTCTAGGTTTTGAAAACAAAAATTTGGCAACTCTTGTAAATGAAAATGTTTCTAAATAAAAGGAGGCCCAAAGTTGCGATTCTTGATTTGCGCGTTTTCGTACGCTTGAAAAAAAAAACAGAACAAATTTTTATACTGAGTTTTTGACTAAGTGATGTAGCACACCACCCTCGCGGTGCACGGACTTGGATATCATCATCGATATCGGGTTCGGGTCCTGCGGGAGTGGGGTGTTACAATTAGGCACGTTAAAAAAGACTCTAATATTTTACAAATATTTAATTTAATTTCTTTTTTAGTCCTCCATTACAAAAACTATATCTGCTATTTTTTATGGATTTCTTGCTAGATCTGTATCCTATGTGACAAGTGGAGTTCAAAAAATTAAAAAACAATCCCTCTCTCTTCTCTATCTTTAACTTTTATTTCTTCTCTCGTTACAAGAATTATGTCTATTGGTTACGTTTTCTCTTTACATTTTATAATTTGTAGTGAAAAATAAGTATATCGTTATCGTTGCTTAGTGAAGCAATACCATAGAAAAATATTTTGCGTGCTTTCTCAAAGACTATTAACCACATTTATTTTAACTAAGAATTATTTTTTGCAACCAAAACAATTTTAATGAATAGGCTAAATTTATATTTCATATCCAATGACTATTATCTATATTTGTTTTAACTATGGATTATTTTTGTAGCCAAAATAATTTTAGTGAATGAGCTAAGGTTTTTCGTAACTAAAAACTATTGGCTATGTTTTCACAAAGAAAGTAAAATCTGTAAGTGATAGAACACTCACATCAATAAGAAAGGAGTTGAAAAGATCTAAAAACTATATAAGAAGAAATATAGCCTCCAATAAGGGCAAGTACGATGAACTTACCAAAGTAACATAAACCTTACCATGAGATTAGATTGAAAAGATCCTGCCTAGAAGAAACAATAAAAAATGGAAAATTGAGAGTGACAAAAGAGAAAATTTAAGGTAAAATTTCGTTGTTCTTAACATAATTTGGTAGTAATTTTTGAATGAACTCATTGTACTTCATGATACTGCTAAGAGGAAAGCACCACTATATTTAAGACCAAGCATATAAAAGAATAAAATGCCTAGTCAAAACTTTCATTTCTACTTTAATCTATAAGGAGAAAGCAAACTCTGGCATAATAATGATGTTGTATCAAGTATAATATACTGAAAAATAATTTTGGACAAGGTAAATCACAAACAGAAGAAACATTAAGTTTTTATGTGAAAAAGCCTTTTGAATTAAAAAACTATGAGATTCCTGATCCATTATAAGAACTCCACTATAGGAAAAGATTCATACAAAATACTCTCCAAAGTAGTCATATCATAAGTGCCAAAAAAGGAGAAACAAAGGATAAAGGCAATAATGATAAATAAGGAAGAAAAAGAGAAATCGACTAAAGTTTGACTACTATGTACAAAATGAGAATAACAACTATAGTCCTCTAAATAAGATTCTCATCATTCAAATTATACAGTAACATCTCAGGAACTCCAAACTCAAATTTGAGCTTGATCCAATTGTGGAAGACTCCAAATTGGACAAAAAACTAAAACTAGTTCAAAAAAAATTCTACTATAGTCTTTCTTCTTTTCTCATCTCCTTTTCCTATCATCATTGTCGTGTTCACAACTATTCCATCTTTTTCACAGTCAAAAGGGTGATTTAAAAGATTAATAACGGGTTCCTAAAAATGATGAACTAAGTACATTTTTACTTATAGGAATGAAAGAAATCTTAACTTAACAATTCTCCCTTTAATGACTATATGGAGAAGATCGCCATCCCGATGTTTAAGTGATATGTGTGTAAACTTCTCTTTTAGAAACAAAAAATGGTTATCATATCAAATCATTGTCATCTGTACAAATTTTATGTAACTCAAGCAACTTAGTCCAAAACATCTCTAATTCAATGTTATCTAATAACAATATATTTTAATTGATTATGAAATATGGAGTTCTTGACAAGTTACACAACATATTAACCATTATAATGTAACACATAGCTCTTTGCACAAAGCTGAGCTCTTTCACAAATCTCTTCATTTAGAATATTTATTTATAGGCTTTAATAGTATCAACAAACTCTGCTTCTACAACATAGATTGCTAAGATACAACTCTTCTTATTGAGGTAATCAAATAGCCCAAATTAGACTTCCTTGTATCAATATTTCCTGCTATGTCTGGATCTATGTCTGTAGAAAGAATAGGTTCCTATATTCTAAAACATAAACTTTAGAAGAGCTACTAAGATATCTTCAAATCCTCTCCATTACATTCTAATGTTCTCTTATCATATTAGAAATAAAATCACTAATAACACTATCAGGTCTTATATAAATAATTCAAATTACTAATAACTAACACAAAAAGAACTATTTTCATATCTTCTTTCTTTTTTACTATAAATAATTGAGTTTTGCATAATTTAGAGTGCATAGCAAGAGGTATACTTACCATTTTAGCTTTGTCCACATTGAACCTTTGAAGTACCTTCTTAATGTATTTCTATTTTGATAGCAAGAAATTCTTAACCTTGTTATCATAAATTATCTTTATGCTAAAATTTTACTTGTTAACTTTATGTCTTTTTTAATAAAAGATTAACTCAAATCTTACTTCAACCTTGTAATCTTAATAGAATTTTGACTAATAATAAGCATGACATCAATATAAATTATAAAATTAAAAAGTCATCACTAGAGATTACAAATTATTTTCTTATATCATAATCAAACTTCTTATATCACTACCTTGGTGTTTGTTTCAAATTATACAAACTATTCCTTAATCTACAAACATAATCTTCTTTTCTCTTGATTTTGGATCCCTGTGGATACTTTATATAAATCTTCTCATCTAAATTAGAATAGAGAAAAGTAGACTTCACGTCCATATGCCTAACCTTTAAGTAAAGGCATCTGCTAAACCCAAGATATAAATCGGATGGATGACATCTTTAGAACTAGAGAAAAGATTTCATTAAAATCAACTTCATTTTGTTGGATAAAGACTTTGAAAATTAATCTAGCTTTATATTATAGAATTAAAGTGCCATCATATTGCTTCACTTTGAAAATCTATCTGTTCTTTAAAATTCTTTGGTCCTTAGGTAGCTTAACCAAATCAAAGTGTGATTATCATGCCATGCTTTCATATCATCCTTTATAGCTTCAAATAATTTCTCCTTCTGCTTATTTATCTATTGTTTCCTTAAAACTTTTATGTTCTCACTCATTAATGACATATACATACTCCCTAAGACAGTAATGTAATAAAGACTTTCTCTCTCTAATAGATCTTTTGAGAGAAGTTTTTGGAGCTTATATATTTATTACCTTTGAAATTGTTGGTTGTGAACAATCATAACATCATGTACTAGAGTACCTAAAGTATCTAAACCCTATTCATTATTCTACACTGGATCACCACTTTCATTATCATCTTATGTCTCAACATCCTAAAGACTAAACTCAACTGCATTTGGTGTATCATTCAAAGAAAAATGATATAGATTAACCAAGCTATTGCTTTAAGAATAAATTATTTAAGTCTTCTTAATATCCTCAGTAGTTTTGTCCTCAAAGAACATCACATCATGACTTCTAACAAATTTACTCTTTACAGGAACATACAAATAGTAGCCAAATTTATCTTAACCATAAGCAATGAAGATGCACTATTTGTCCTAACATCCAATTTTGACTTCACATCTTTAGGAATATGCACAAATAATTTACATCTAAAGACTCTCAAGTGATCATAGGAACCATCTTTTCCAACTAAATTCTATTAGGGACACCACCATCTAAAGCAATAGTAGGAGATAAATTGAGAATATTAGCAACTATGCAAAGTGTTTCTACCTAAAAAGGAATTTGGCATCATTGAGTAAGTCAATTTAACTCTCTCCACCAAAGTTCCATTCATCATCTTTGCCAAACTATTCAGTTAGGGAGTCTTGGAAGGATTTTTCAGATGTCTAATACCCTACTATCTATAATAGTTACTAAAATTACATAATATTTACCATTGTTTGACTACAGATGCATTTCAATTTCTTGTTTATTTTTAAAATAAGGCTTGAAATTCTTTGAAAATTTTTAAGAACCTAATATTTGGTATTCAAAAATAAATCTAAAGTTTCCTAAAATGATCATCAATAAAGGTGAAAAATAAAGTATACTACCATGTGATCTCACTAAAGGACCACAACCGTTAGAGTGTACAAGCTTTAATAAATTTGAATTTTTAAAAGGAGGTTAATTCTAAAAAGCAACTCTTATTTGTTCCCAGCCAAATAATGAACACACTTGTCCAACCTAGCTTCCTTAATCCCAAAATTTTTTTTTTCTTAGCTAATTAATTAATCCTTTTTGCTCTCATATGACTCAGTCTTCTCTACCATAATTTTCGTGACATACTCTCCATCGTATTCATCAAGTCACGATAAATAAAACATTGCATTATGTACAAGTTAGAGGACTTATTACCTTGGGCCACAACCAATTAAACATTAGTAAGTTTATATGATCTATCATTGAATGTATTGCAATAACCATCATCATTAAGCTTTCCTATAGAGATTATGGGATAATCAATCCTAAAGTGCACAACCTTTTGAGATTTTTTAAATTTAGTTCCTAAGCTTTTAAAATTTTCAATTAAGTGACCAACCTTTTAAAAGCTTAATAATTTAGATCAAAATGGTAAATTTTACTGATATGACTAATAGATGGACATTCATGTGATATTTAGTAGACATGCCATATCATCACAAAAACCTTTTAAACTAAATGGTTATAGTTTTGGTCACTTAATTAAAAATTTTAAAAGCTTAGGTATTGAATTGAAAAATTCTTAAAAGGTTAGGCACTTTTGAAAATGTTATCCTAGAGATTAAATTCAAGTACATATCATATGTATGCATAACATGTTTAAGATCTAACTTTGGAACATTGTTAGTCTTCAAGCAAATTATTGTCATGTTAACCACCATAATCTTGCCACCATATTGCCTATCTTTAATACTCCAAAATCACTAAGAGTATAATAAGCGAAGAACTTCTTCCTTAGTATGATATGATATGAAGCATCAATATCTATAACCCATCAATATCTTTAAATTCATTTATAAAGGATAGGAAATGAAAAAAATATACTATGAGAAATTAATTTAATTGATGATACAAATTACAATTGATTAATAAAAAAGAGATTTTTAATGGATGAATAATAGAACATACATAAAATAATAAAATGAATAAGATAAATTTCTAATTTTTAATATCAATTATTAATATGTATAAAAAACTATACAATAAAATTTTAAGTAAAAAAATTTCAGTTACTATTGCTAATATGTATAGTACCTTGATGTACTACGATATTTTGAATTAGAAAAAGAATGTTTTATTTTCAAGTTTGTGGGTTTTGTCTTAATTGAAGATTACTCAAATTGAGGAAAAAAAATCAAATAAGTTCATATTTTTCCTTTAATTAAATGGAAATCTTGAAATTATGAGAAATGCATTTAATTGATGAAATAATTAAAAAAAGATTATTCAAATTTTTTAATGATAAATTTTACAAAAATTCAAGATGAAATCATAAAATAATGTTGCAATCTGGGACTGGGAGAGTGGAGATTGGAGAGCAGCATGGCAATAGATATTGTTTGAAGTTGAAAATTTTAAAAAAACACAATTAACATAATTATATCTTCAATTATAAAAACTAATGTATTAACATGAAAATAGGTAATTCTCATAACAAATATTAAAGCTAACAAACTTACAATGCAAGAAAGCGGATAGTAGCCAATTGTCGTACCCAAAATCATCAATAGTTTATATCACTTTTTCTCCATGTAGAAACATTATGTTTAGTTCTATAATATTAAAATTAAAGGAATATTATTCACTTACTAATAATTAATAAACACTTACATATACCTTCATCATCAAATATTTTATCAAAATATTTTTTAGTTGAATGAGTATGAGTATGACTAGTTACCTCTACATTAGTACTTGTGACTATATTAATATACAAATTAAAAAAACAATATAAGGTAAAATAATAAAATAGATGAAATTGATATATCATAAAGAAAGAATTTACCCTCAATATCTTCATCATCTAACCAATTTCAGGGACATGTAAAGGTTTTCACAGTACGAGGATGAAGTCAAACACAATGAGTACTAATAAGGCTATTACCAGTGCTAAAAGCATACTCCGAAGTAACAGTAGATGAAGGAATTGCTAATAGGTCTCTTGCATTTACTTGTATGATCAAAAAATCATTTCCACGATTCTTCCACCATGATAATACATAGAACTATATATCTTCAATTTCGACCATACAATCTTTTATTAAATATTTATCAAAATCCAACATATTATACGAAGTCCTAGCCTTTTCCCCACGAATTTTATAAATGAAAGTAATAAAATGCTCTTAGAAGATGATCCTAAACATGAACATGAAGTTGGAGTTAAATAGAATGAACTACAGCGATTTCGATCTTGAATTTTGTCCAATTTGAGTTGATAATCATTAAACAAATCATAATAGAATTATTTAATGACATCAACATGCTCTTAAGCCCGATAACCATAAAACATGTTATATATAAAATTAACCCCCTCCATCTTGTATCTCAAGTCTAACACAGATATGACTGCAACATAATGTCTAACCATATACCCATAAGAATTTAACTTCTTAGTCATCTGTTTTGCCATAACTTGGATCACCTTATTGGAATCAAACATCTAATCAAATAAAGCTTTTCTAATCTCAAACATATTACTAAAGCAACTGTGTGAAGTTGGATATTTTATTCCTGAGAACAATTTAGTCACAATATGAAAAATTCCAACTTCACACAAAGTTCTCTAGCTAGCTATTATTAGTCTTCTTAATCAGACCAGTATATTGAGAATCTGTTTTTCTCGGTCTTGTAAATATCTCAACATATTTGGTTAATCGCTGACTACAAAATCTTGAAGGTTGAGTTTCATCTAGTTAGACAATCCAAAACTAACTTCTTCGTCATTGGAATGCTTAACAGTCATGCAATTTCTTCAAATTTTTAAACTCTTTGATATATTGCACTCTAATATGCTACACTATCCCAAATAAAATCTATTGCTTCATTTATCATCTCTAAACCATCCTTCACAATCAAATTTAGAATATTTGTGAAACAATATATATGAAACAACCTTCCACCAACTAACAAGCTCCCATCTTATTCTTCACCTTCTCAATCATAACATCATTCATGATTAATTTTTTAATTTGTTATGGTGGATAATTTGGGGTTATATTCTAATTTATCAAACAGTTGACCAACACGGTTGTCAACCTTTTGCTTGTATGTGATGTCAGCACATAAATATACCTACCATTAACAAATATGACCAAATATCAATCATTATATAATCAAAAAATAAATGATAAGAATAGTAAAGAATATAAATTACCTCAAAAGTTTACTGCGTAGAGTCTAGTCATTGACAATATAATATGTAGTCACTGTCATATAACCTTTATTTTAGTTATCAAATATCCACATATATGTTGGGATTGTAACTCATCCTTCAATATTCAACAACATTATTAAAATTTATTTCTTCTTATCTTCGTATATCTTCATAATATCCTTCTTTATTGTATTCCAAGTTAGGAAGATTGGTTACAGTAAGTTGAGCAACATCCTGAATATTTTCGTATTGATTATAAATATTGTTTGTTCATTAATAATTACTATAGAAGTAATCAAAAACCTTGATCTGTTGTTGTCATAAGTCGTAGCAGTCATTTCATTCTTCCCTCTCATTTTATTACACGAACATATATATGTCTTTAAATGAAGATGTTCTACCTTTTGAAATCTCAACCAACATCTTGTGATAATATTTACATTTAGCTTTCTTTACTCTATCTATTGATCTAGTCTTATTAAAGTGAAATGACTTTTCAATGGACCTGGACTTCTATCTTCACTTGATACGGGATTAGAAGTTTCCACATGTATGCTCTCAGGTATTGGATTACAACTCTATGCTAAAAGAATATGCTCATCTATCTAAAACAATCGACATATAACTGTATATGTTATTCATAATCATAATTGATAATTCATAAAAACATAGGGGGAGATATATTTTTAATTTCTAGCACAATATAATTCTAGCAATATAAATAGTTATGCAAATTAGACTTTATTCTAGTTAAGATGTCAATCAACTATAAGTTGTGTCCTATAAGAAACTTTAAGATAAACTTTATGATAAAGAAATTCCGTTGTTTTCTTAATTTCTCAAGTCTTTATTTAATGTTTTGTTTAAATTCTCTTTGTTTTGTTATTTTTCAAATTAGTTTAAATTATTTTGGTTATTTCACTTATTAATAGGGCATTGTTATATTGGGTCACATTCAACAGCTTATCTCAAAACACCATCTCTCCCTTCACGCTATAAGAGCTGAGGGGTTAGAAATTGTCATGTCATGGATCAAGTGCAAATTGAAGTTATCAATGCTGTGATTGTTCGCCATTTCACATCCCTGTCATAAGCTAAGATGCTCTCGCATGATTGTTTCATATAAATAGTTCCCAAATGACAACTTTAAAACCAATAATTACTATAGGTGATAAGTTGTTAGAAAAATGCATTTCCAATATCTCATTTGTTGCTTTTCACCAGCTAGCAATTTAAATTTTTACATAGGCATCCTTCATATGCAGTAAACAACATCCTTAGATTATTTAGGATGGATCACCATATTTTTTTTAATTTTAGATGCAACCTGGTAGCAGTAAAAGCACCTATCATGTGTAAACATCTAAATCGATAAAATAAATTAACAAATATTTATAAATTGAACTATACAACAAATCTAATAATTCCTAATCATACATTGAGAAATGATGTCATAAAACACAAGCAAAGCACCTTAGAAAACCTAGAGTTGAAAAAGCTACTTTCTATTAAAAATGGGGATAGAGGGTAGCGGGGGCATCGTAGTGGAGGGTAGCGGGGGGTGACAAGGCATAGGGCGGTGAAGTGGTAGGGTGGCAGGGCGTGGACACTCAGACAAAGACAAAGGCATTGAGGCAAAACTAGAGAAGAAGATGAAACCAAGAGATATCGAGGTAGGAAGGAAAGAAAGAGAGGGAGGAAGGGGAAAAAAAGCACCTGTTAACTTAACCTAAAGTAAAATAACATCGTTTTGCACGTAGTTTTACAATAAGATAAAACTTGAAAAATAAGGGTAAAATGACGCCATCTTGCTCTTAGGGCAAAAATACGTTGTTTTTGTTAGATTACAATATACAGAGCAAAACGATATCATTTCACTTTTCACATATGTTAACCCAAGGCATGACATTATCAAATTTTAGAGCCGAACTGAGCTCGAGCCCAACTCCCATCCCTACTTGAGAAAAGCAATATTGGCCCACATAAGTAGTTTTGTTAGGATAGCTTGCATCCAAAAATGAAAGACAACTAAAGCAGATTCATCAATCAAATTTGATCCTTTTCTGTAATGAGAAAGAGAACAACCAATCTCAAATGTACTCATAAAGAACTATAAATAACAATCACTAAAAACCCTTCATCGTTTAATGATGTCATCAGCAAAATCGTTTACTGTTGGAAAATCGGGCCAGGATCCGATCTTGACCACAGCAGAATAATTATGAAACTTTTTCACTTTTTTGATTTCCCAAAAAGCAAGAGCTCTTTAATTATATAAAATGATTGACACATGAATCATAACAAAGTATGAATCGTAATTTGTACCATACTCCAAAGTTTGATTTTTGTCTTGTCGTATCCCTCGAATCGTTTCTGAAACTGATCCATCTCAATCACCGTAGCCACTAAAGTGTCTGACGTTTATCGGTATCCATAGAATGGGTTGAGAGAACTCTGTAACTCTTACAAAGAGGTTTAAGCAATAAGTGCTAGCTCTATATAACTTAAGCCTATTTATAATAAGCTTTGAGTGTTTTGGTAATTTAATTGAAATTAAATTCTAATTTCAATTAAAATTTAATTAGAATTACAAATAATTCTAATTAAATACCAATTATGCCCAAATAAGATTCAATATCTCATATTGATCCTTATTTATTAAATATCTCATATTTAATCATAAAGTTTCCCAAACTTTACAATCTAGTCTAACTTGATTAAATTAACTTTGCTCTCTTCAACTTATTCTACATGTGAGATCCGTTAGGTTCCCAAATATGTTGGCAATGATTATAAAATTATAATTCTAATTCATAATTAGAATTAGATAAATAAAAAATCCTTTTAATTCATCTTTAATTCTCCAATTAAACAATTTATAATCATAGATCAAGATTGACGTCTAGCAATGTGTCATGATCACCCAAAAATTTAGGAATGTCAAAGTAGTTTTTGACTAACCTTTCCGCAAATGACTTTTCTATATAATTCAATCATTTTATCATACAATGTTCCGATTAGAGATAGAGCATGAAATTAATGTCTACTCTATTTTGAATCCGATCATATTAGTTCTCTACCATTAACTATCGATTCAATTAATGACATTTGTAAAATGTTTACAAAATATCATTCCACCTTGGCCAAGGATTTTCTGAATTAATACTAATCGAGAACAACAAAACATTCTCCCTAATTACTTTAGGGCAATGAATCCTATCTTGATCACTCAACTACCTCCATATAGTTCATGCTACATCTAGTGATTACTGATTAAACGACCTATGATTAATAGATCATAAGTAGTATCAAAACATAGCAATCCCCATATAAGATAACTTTAGTGATCTCAAGTCAAAGGATCACTTATGCAATCATCACAATAAGAATTCTATAGACATACAAGTAATATTCTAAATGGTTTTTTCATAACGGATCTGTTCAGTGAACTTGTTCTCTAACAAGCACCAAAATGTTTGTTTAAGTATCTTTATGCTTTAGCCTATGGGATCAATTACTTCCTTCATAAGGAAAAAACAATGTGAGCTAGTCTTTTTGCGTTCTATTAATGTCCAATCTTAATAGAACAATGACTGGGAATAATTTAGGGATAATGCATAAATGCAACATGAATCTCATAATTATAATCTTATTATAATTTCATTTGTAATGTACAATTATCCCATGGACTTTATTATATACATTTAAATATGTACAAGATAAAAAATTCCTTTAAATAGTTATTACTGAACTACAACCAAAGCGATTAACTGTAGGACATAAACCAACAATCTCCCATTTGCACTAAGCCAATCATTAAGTGTCTCATATCACTATATGACGATTATTCTACTGTTGGGACAGTGGCTTAGTTAGAGAATTCTACAAGATTCTCTATAGTGAGGCACTTACTTAAATCTTATAACTTTCATCTTAATGATCATCATAATTAAGAAAAATTGTCTAAATACATACTTTGATCCTTGATGAGACCTTAGCTCCTTTCGCTTGCCCAATGGCTCTAATGTTTCATAGTACATTACTATCTTGAACAATGCAAAGAAACTATTTCAAGTTCACTAAAGAACTTGTTGATCCAATTAATCATTTTCACTAAATAAAAAATGTATTATGGCTCAATTAATAACCATTACTACATTGGAACCTTTCCAATCTTGAATGATATTGTTCTAAGTAAATAAACCTTAATCAGGATTTACTTCTAAAGTTATATTCTTATCATCTTGAACTCAAATATCAACTCATACATAGAGTAATGGATATCTTTAATACTTCACAAGTATTTGATATCTCATTCAAATATTAAACGTCTTTAGTATATTATCTATATAGTTGGACTTAGAATAGGTTAACAACGTACAATCTATCTCTATAGATCTAATTCCTAGAATTAAGTTGTTACCTTTTTCTATCTAATAAGAGTTATTCTTGGATAATTATATTTTCAACATTTGAACGTTAGAATTGTTATTCTTTATGAGCAATATGCATCTATATACTCCCACTGAAAAGGACAACTATACTCCCACTAACCTTCTTACAGACATGATAAATTCCCAATCATCTCCAAAACATACTCTTTTAATTCATCATAAAAGTGAATGTTTCAACCTCTCGTAACCTTTCAACTATACATCAAATGTATCAATAAAGGCAACATTTCTAATTTGATGTACTATCATGCGATTTAAACTTTTCAAATTTCATCTTACTTTCACTACTTATCTTGAGAACCATTCTCTTATAAGTATTTATTGAAACAAACAATTTGTTTAATAGGTCTATAAGATTATGTCTAACCTTTTAGATATCTCATAACCTTTTGTTATCCAATTTAATTCTAAACTTAATGGACAATATATGCTTCAACTAAGTATTACATCCTTAAATCATTAATTTTGACTCTTTCAAAGACTTAGTGTTTCATATCTAGTATGAAATCTTGCTAATTGATTTAATTGGAACCATTGAAGGTAATTCATTGTACTAGGTATAACTATAGAAGAAATAATATTGCATTATACAATATCTCATATTGTATTTTACTTTTTACATAAATCCATATCCTCATGGAATTTTGCTGTGAAGGTTTTCACTAGAAAATCTCATTCCTTATAGATAACCGAAAATTTAAAACTTACTAAAATGATCTCATCAAAGTGCTTCAACATTCTCAATGCTTAATTTCTACTTAGATTTAAAAATTTTAAACTTTTCAAAATTTTAAATTAACAATTAATTTAATACATATGACTATATCACATAAAGTTATAATATTATCCTTTTATGAATTATTATTCCATCCAATGCATCACATTTATAAGATTTAACAATTTAATACCATCATCATCCTTTGACCAAAGGTTGATTTGGTTATTCTTCAACTTTACAAGTTTCACAAGTTCCATACGATTCATAATCAAAAGGATACATATATCCTAGTATATATGTAACTTTATGATTCTCCTTATGTAGATTTAACCAATATGGCATAAAAGGATAATCTCGATTATCCAACTTTTAATTCTTTCCACTTATGTTAAGCATAAGTCTCCTTTGATCTAATACATACAAACTCTTTGTATAAAATTGGATAAACTACTTTTACTTAATAATCTATTTCTAACTATGCATTGAACATTAAAATAATGTTGAATCCAAATTTAGTATCAAAGACTCATAAGCATGAATTAGAAATACATATGATCTTTATCATATCACATATAGGCAAGAAAAGTCACGCAATCATTTTCTTTTAATGACAACTATTATCATAATATTGCTAAGCCTATAATTGTAGTCCATAATTATGCTTTTAGTAGGCTAAATTAAGTGGAACAATTTTATCAAGGTACTATACCTTTTATCTCTACTCCATGCAACCTCTTGCATCTTGATATCATAGTGTTGACATATATCTTACATGTTGTCATCAAAGTTTATGAGACATTAGTCAATTCAAAATGTCAATACATTTTATTATTTATATGATTTTGATATATCTCTAAAATTTTGTCACTAAAGCCTCAATTGGATTATAGCAAAATTGCAAAATGGGCATACGATTTTCTTTTCTAACTTTGAGAACTCTTCTCAAACATAACCTATGTCCAAGAAGTTGGGTTCACTAACTTAATATCAACTATACTAAACAAGGTAAATTTCACCCAGAACAAAATATAAATGTAAGAAAATCAAATAACTAATTATATGCCATAACTACCAAATAAGAATAGGACTTTAATCATGCATTTGGTTACTCTCACTATTTTATTCGAAATAATAGCCCTCGCTACTATTCAAAAAGACTACTATAATCTTTGTAGTGGGTTGGGGTCCTATTCAAATATAATTGATCTTGAGTTTGCTCAAGAAACCAACTAAACTTAAATTAAGTAGATAACAACTCTATCAATCATATCTCATGTGACTTCTAGATCCGTTAGGTGACAACTTTTGCCAAAATATATCATATATGTTATTCCTAACCCTGCCTCTAAATTCATGTGATTATAAGTTTACTCATCCAAGTCACACTAATTTAGTTAAGTAGAACCCACTATCATAAAACTAAACATGTTTGGGTTAAAGCGACCTTGAGATTGCTCAACAAGCCAACTATAAATAGAACTCTGGTTTATTCTTATAACAATGGAAGGCAACAATCACGTTCTCAATGTGTACTTAACAATTTAACGATGGATTTTAACTTCATTCGTCTCATCAAATACAAAATTGCACGTAAAATATCACATATATAAAACATACAATTTTAACATGCATCCAATATATATATCAAACATATAAATAAAGTATGCAACTTATGCACTCATTATGAAATTATATGCATAATATATCAATCTTTATTTGATTCTAGTTATTGATCTTCATAATCTAAAATAATATTTCCAACTCCTTGAAAAAAATAATATTTCCAACTCCTTGAAAAATTAAATTAGATTAAACTCATTGATTCCTAAATTAATTAAATTCCTATTCTAAATAGAAATTTAATATGATTTGAAAACAATTTTCAAATCCAATTGAAAACTATTTCCAATTATCTTGTCTCCTTTAATTTTAACTGAAAACAATTTTGAATAAGTTATTCTACTTATTATAACTTAGAAAAACTCCTTTTTCAAAATTATAGAATTAAAACATTCTATTCTAATTAGAAAACTATTTCTATTCTCATTAGAAATTATTTTTCCTTAATTAGAAAACTATTTTCTAATATTAAAAGGAAACTACTTTCAAAATTAAATAAATCAATTTTAAATTAAATTAAGAAAGTCATTATATTATTTATTTAGAGATTGATTTCCTAGTTAATTATAAAACCTTTCTTTAATAAATTAGAAAACTATTTTCAAAAATTAAAGAAAGCACAATTTTCTTAATTAATCAATTAAAACATTTTTCAAATTTTAATCAAGAAAAATACTCTTCATAAAAATCAAGAAACTTATTATTCATAAATAAAGAAACAATTTTTAAATAAAAAGAATAACAATTCTCTAAATAAATAAAATCATAAATTTAATTTATTTCAATCATACTGAAATAAATAAATTTAATGAAGAAACATATTTCTTAATTAAATTTATTTATTTCTATTTAAGAAAACACTTTTCTTAATTAAGAAATATGTTCATTAAATATATTTATTTCTATTTAAGAAAACCCTTTTCTTAATTTTAAGGAGTCTAATTAATTAATAATTAATCCTAATTTTAGAAACTATTTTTCTAATTAATTAATTTCAATCTAATTGAAACTAATTAATTCTAATTTTAGAAACTACTTTTCTAAAATTAATTAGGAATAAATATAATTATTAATCTTAATCAAGTTAAGAAAAATAATTATCTTAATTTTGGAATTTAATTTTGATAATTAATTTAATTTAATAATTCAACTCTTTGAAAAATTAAACTAAATTCCAAAGTAATCCTAATAAAATAACCTTTGAAAAGATTTTTCAAAATAATTAGAAAACACATTTCTAAATTTATTAGGGATTTAAACTAATTTAATCAAAATTAAGTCTTTTTTTTTTTGAAACACAAAATTAAGTCTTAAAATATATTTAAAACAATTTCAAAAACTGTTTGCACGTGCCAAAAGCGTTTGACATGGACACGCGCCTCGTCGTTTTCTAGTAGTAGTTATCTGGATTTTGTTTGCCCCGTGCTCTTTGTTTTCTTCTCCTCCGCCGCGCTGTGGCCTCCAACTTGCCAGCCATGATGCCTAGACGAAGCCACCTCTTTCTGGAAGCTTCATCGCCACCGTTGGACGCTTATCTTTTGTTTAAGGGCGTTAAATGCCCTCAATAGCAGCGGCAACTCCACTGGTTCTTTGCTGAACCATTGGCAAGAACTGGTTCACGTTGAACCAACGACGTTCATCGCTGGTTTCAACCCACCAAATGTAGAAGCAACACTTAAGCATAAAATTCCAGATCCAAAAAAGATCAAACAGATGCAATTCCAAAAGCATAAACGCAGGCAGTAGATGTACACAAGGAGAGAAAATTCCAGAACGCACACAAGGGCAACAAATGTAGGCAATGAGTTTCTCAAACCCAAGGGGACATGCTCAATTTATTATCCAGAATCCACATTCAAAAAGGAACAGAGCTTTTTGATTTTCAACCTCAACAATCAAACGCATACAACATGCAACACAGAAAGAAGTACAAATTTACCAAAAACATATAACAATTATCGTGGTTCTCAATCATTGCAAACCAGAAAAACAAACCAATTTATTCTTCCAGATTCTGGGTTTCACAGAACATGCAAACATAACCAGAATAATTCTGGTTTTAATTTCAATTCTATTTTTCTATCAATAACCAACCAAACAATTTAATCAAATCATAGAATTAAAGGTTTGTCTGATACCACTGATAAAAAATTGGGCTAGGATCCAATCCCGACCGTAGAAAAATAATCACAAAACTTTTTCGCATTTTTGATTTTCCAAAAAAACAAGATTTCTTTAATTTTATAAAATGATTAACACATGAATCATAACAAAGCATAAATCGTGATTCGTACCTTATTTTAAAGCTTGATCTTTGTCTTGTTGTATTTCTCGAATCGTTTTTAAAACCAATCCATCTCAACCACCGCAGCCGCACAAGTGTTTGACATCTAATGGCATCCACAGAATGGGTTGAGAGAACTTTGTAATTCTTACAAAGAAAGTTAAGCAAGAAGTGCTAGCTCCATAGAGCTTAAGCCTATTTACAATAAGTTCTGGACGTTTTAGTAATTTAATTGAAATAAATTCTAATTTCAATTAAATTTTAATTAGAATTACAAATAATTCTAATTAATTACCAATTATGTGCAAATCAGATTCAATATTTCATATTGATTCTTATTTATTAAATATCTCATATTTAATCATAAAGTTTTCTCAAACTTTACAATCAAGTCCAACTTGATTAAATTAACTTTGCTCTCTTCAACCCATTCTATATGTGAGACCTATTAGGTTCCCAAATATGTTGACAATGATTACAAATTCTAATTCTAATTAGATAAATTAAAACTTCCTTTAATTCATCTTTAATTTTTCAATTAAACAATTTATAATCATAGATTAAGATTAGCGTCTAGCAATGCGTCATAAACCGCGCAAATATTTAAGAATGTCATAGTAGATTTGACTAACCTTTCCATGAATGATTTTTCTGCATAATTCAATAATTTCATCATACAATATTCTGATTAGAGACAGAGCATGAAATTAATGTCTACTTTATTTTGAGTTCAATCATATTAGTTCTCCGCTATTAGCTATCGATTTAATTAATAACATTTGTAAACTATTTACAAAATGTCATTCTACCTTGGCCAAGGATTTCCCGAATCAATACTAATCGAGAACAATGAAACATTCTCCCTAATTACTTTAGGGTGATGAATCCTATCTTGATCGCTTAACTACCTCCATATAATTCATTTTACATCCAACGACTACCGATTAAATAACCTTCGATTAAATAGATCATAAGTAGTATCAAAACATAACAATCCCCATATAAGATAACTTTGGTAATCTCAAGTCAAAGAATCACTTATATCATCATAATGAGAATTTCATAGACATACAAGTAATATTCTAAATGAATTTCTCATATCGGGTATGTTCAGTAAACTTGTTCTCTAACAAGTACCAAAATGTTTGTTTAAGTATATGTATACTTTAGCTTATGGGATCGACTACTTCCTTCATAAAGAAAAACAACGTATGCTAGTCTTTTTGCGTTATATTAATGTCTAATCTTAGTAGAAAATGACTAGGAACAATTAGGGGATAATATATAAATGTAATATGAATCTCATAATTATAATTTCATTTACAATGTACAATTATCCTATGTATGGACTTTATTATATACATCTAAACATATACAAGATCAAAAAAAGCCTTTAAATAATTTTCACTAAACTACAATAAAAAGAATTGGTTGTAAGGCATAAACTAACATTTACATCATAGTCTCCTTGTATACTAAATCTCTTGTCCTGTACTCACCTTCCGATGTACTATCAACTGTTTATGAAAATATTTAACTTGGCTTCACTAAACTATAGCTGATCTATGGATCAATGTATGGTAAGTTTGAGTGATATTTGTGGCTTTGCTATTATACATGATTCATGGTAACTAGGGTTACGAGGGTAAACTGTTCGGCAGATAGGGTTTGACATATGAGGCTGAGCACAGCAGCAATCCCAGACTACTCATTTCGGTTTTTTTTTTTTTTTTGTCTCTTCATAACTTGTTTTGTTTGGGTTCACGTGAATTCGACTCATATTATTTTATATATATAGAACACTTAACATTATATACGATTGTTTGTAAGAGCTTTCCAGTCTCAGCTGTTCTTTAAAATACTTTTTGCCATTTGATCCACAGCTCAACGACTTCTTTTTGCCTCCAAAACTCTCTTATTTCCTTTGATCATTTCCTCTCTTATTTTTCTTCTTTCACGACCCTTCTTGACAAGAACAACACTGCTGGATTTTATCTCTCCATCTTTTTATCTTTAGGTCCCAATCCTTCCATGACTCCAACTCACAATTCTTCTTTTTCTCCTTTCCCGATGGACCTTAATGGAGATCAACCCCAACAGCTTTTCAGAGACAAGCATGCTACAGAAGCTGCCTCTTCATCTTCTTCATCGGTTTTATACCCTAGTTTCATTTATCCACATGGCGAAGAAGGAAGCCATTTTGACAGGGAATCACAGCCCTTAAAACATGAACAAGAGGTACGCCCATTTTTTTTTTTGTTCTTTAGATCGCTTTTCTTTACCCTGAAAAAGAGTATGTTCACTTGGATTCAGGATAACCATGATAATCTTTCTGAAATGTGTAGAAAGTTATAGGGCTTGATATCTTATGATTTGATCACTATTTTAATTCCTTGATCTTGTAGGCTAATAATATATTTGCATCACACGGCCGATCATGTGATCATCCAACACTGAAGCATGATGAGAATCGAAATGTTATAAAATTCTCTCTTTCGAAGAATGAAGATAGAGAAGAATATCTAAGCGATAACAGTTCATCAGTTAAGTGGATGTCTTCAAAGATGAGGTTGATGAAGAAGATGACGACCTCGGATCAGACAGTCCAAGATACACCTGAAACCCCTAGGAGAAAATTTGGAGATCATACGGAAAGATCATCGTTACTCCCAAGTACTGAAAATAACAGCAGCAACAATGCAATTAGGGTTTGTGCTGACTGCAGCACGACTAAGACCCCTCTTTGGAGGAGTGGTCCTAGAGGTCCCAAGGTATGTCAGAGCTACCCTTCTTTCTTCTATAGTGATCCTTATCTCATTTAGGGATTGCATTCCAATGATGTCTCATTCTCTATCACATGTGATGCAGTCTCTATGTAACGCGTGTGGGATTCGGCAGAGGAAGGCGAGGCGAGCCATGGCTGCGGGAGCTAATTGCACAGTTTTTGCAGCTAAAAGTTCAGCCGTAAAAACTAAGGTGCAACCCAAGGAGAGGAAAACGAGCAATAGTCACCTTCCATTAAAGAAAAGGTGCAAGTTTACCTCACAAAATGGGGCTTCCAAGAAGCTTTGCTTCGAGGACCTAACGATCACCTTGAGCAAACATTCAGCTTTTCACAGAGTTTTCCCTCAAGATGAGAAGGAAGCAGCTATTCTATTAATGGCTCTATCGCATGGCCTTGTTCGTGGTTGATCACTTTAATATTTTTTTCTGAATGATTTTCTCCCTTTAGTTTATTACAGTGGAGCCGTTTAGGGATCAGATGATAGAACATATTATGAGAGATCTTGTGAGTGAGGAACCATATTAGATTTCAGTAAGAATATAGAAGTAGTTGTGTGATAATAATGATGGATTTGAACAGATCGATAACCAGATCTTGTTCCTCAACTTCCTGCTTTCAATACACTATATAGATCAAGATTCAATAATGAAATTGTTTTGCTCTATCTCTCTCACCTATATTCTTATGTGAAAATCCACTTACAAGTGTTTTATAAACGAAAATACAGTAATCATATGTATCTTAGTTATCTTAGACAAAAACTAATGAAAGGTGCTACAGGACATAAAGAGTCACGAGACAAAGATTGTACAGAGAAGGGAAGGCCAGCGAGAACGTCCTTTATCCATCATTGAGTGGTCAATAGGAATTATCAATAGGATGCTCTTAATTGAGATTTGAGTGGTTCAGAGATAATGTTAAGAGTTGGCTGGAGAGTTTTAAAAATCTGGGAAATACGGGATCTTGTGCTGTAGTCTCTTTATTCTGACTTGCCCATAATCAATCACGGTGATTGGCACGAGCTTCAGGGCTACAGCTTTTTCACTAGGCATCTGAAACATCACCTGGAGGTTGCTACGTTTTGTTGCAGTCGTTGTCTGCGGCTAAATCTGCCATGAATAGTCATGACGGGATTGTGAGATACGATGACACGAAGTGGAGACCCATCCATAAATTATTACAGTTTGAGGCAAAACTTGTTTAATGGAATTCTTTGATTAGTTAAAGAAGAAAAAGAAAGTATTTTCTTCCAAACAATTTAACTTTTGAGATTGAGTGCCTTTTGGATATGCCTTCTATAAGTTCATCAAGTTAATATTTTCTCATGCTAGGTCTGAGAAATTCTTAAATCATAGTATTAATTCCCGTATTAGTATAGAAATCCTACATATTTCTATCAATTAGTTTGCAACAATGTTAAATAGATATTGCAACACTTTTAAGTCTTTTTTAAGGGAACAAAGTGAATTTTTTTATGCAACAATTTGTAATAATAAAGGCAACAATTTATTTTTTCGTTACCAAAATTATTTAACGTAAAATCAAGCTCTTGTCATTATGTAGGCAACATCTCTATGTACGTTAAAAGAAATATATAAATATTAATGTATGTCTAACTTGTGTTGTTGGCCCCTAGAAATTTTTTTCATTGAAGTTAAGCATGATTTTATAAATTATGAGGTTTTGATGGATTAATTTTTGGAGTTATTTAATTTTGTCAAAGTTAGTGGGATTTATTGCATGGGTTAATGGAATTAAAGTGTTAAGGTTATAAGAATGTTCAAGGATATTTTTGGCAGGACACTTAAGATTAAAAGAACATAAGCCTATAAGGAAGGGTAAAATAAACTTTTTTGGACTCATTAAGGGTAGAAATAGAAAAAGAAATGTTGTCTTGTTACTTTAAGAAGGGCAAAACGTGATTTGAAGGAGAGAAGAGTGAAAAAAGAAAATAGAAGAGAGGAAGAAGAGAGTTTCAGTGGAGAGGAGAGAGAGAAGAAGGAAAGATAGTTAGGGTTTCATCATTTCTTGGTTTCAAGAGAGATTTTGAGGTTGTTCAAGAAGGGAAAAAAAGTAGAGAAAGAGAAGAACTTCCATTTTGAGCCAAAGATCTTTTCATTTGGTATAAAATCAAGGTAAGATTATTTTGGATCTTTTGAATTTTAAGAAGGAATTTAGTTCATGAAGTTTAGAAAAAGCATGGGTTTAAGTATTCTAGAACAAAATTTAGTGATTGTGCTTTGTGGGATTTTCAATTGAAAACCCTATTGAGTGAAATTTTTGTTATTGTATAAGGGGATCAAAAGAGGTAAGAGGAACAAGAAGAGAGGCACACTTTCAACAAGTCTTTAAGCAAGGAAATTAAGGTGGGTACATGTTTATAATAGAGGAAATAAGCCATTAATGTTTTCTTGAATCAAATAAGTTTAATGATTTGAATTGCATCATAAGTATTGCATTATTGCCTCTTGAATGAATTGAGAAATTGCTATATGTTTGATATATGAATTGTGTGAATAATTTATGAAAAAACTTTGAAAATGAAATCATGTCTTCGGAAATGATTTTCGAAATATCTCATGTTTATGAAAAATTAAGTTTTGGAAAAGTGCCAGTTTGGGCAACAAGTTTACAAGTTATGCAATATGTATTATGTGGGTTTGTGGTGGTCCTCTAAGTTAAGTTATGTGCATGTCGATCAAGTTAAAGGTTTCTCCCGCCTACCCGCTAGCGGCATGGAGCTCCTTTATGGACTCCCATAAGTTCACGGTAACACAGGATCATTATGTGAAAATGTGTACACATTCTATTTTTGGATCCACCCAAACCGTTCTTATGTGTTTATGTGGTTATGTTATGTTAACAAGTTTGATGCATTCATGTGTTTGTAATTTGTGAATTTGGTTGAAAACTTAAGAACCATGTGTTTTATGAACTCAATGAAAATTTTCTTTGACAAGTGAATGTTTTCAAAGATTTTGCTTATTTTTCCGTTATAAACTGTTACCTACGAGCTTTCAAGCTCACCCCCTTTTGTCTCATCTTCAGGTGATAGCTAAGAGATCAAATGATCAAGAGTATAAGGGAATTACTCCAAATTTGTTTACTTTTTTTATTTTGAGTTGGTTTTGGGAAAGCACAATGTTTTAGTTACATTTTAAGTTTAATTGTTCAAGTATCGTTTTTAATTTGAGATTGTGAGACAATGATGTATTGTGGCTTGAAATGCCATTAAAGATTTGTAAAACTTTATTCTTTTGAT
>JAOSBL010000211.1:11159270-11169995 GCA_027568915.1 Erythroxylum roraimae | reverse complement strand
TATGTATATATGTACATATATATATACATATATTTCTAATTCATGCTTTTGAGTATTTGATACTGAGTTTAGATTCAACATTAATACAAAAATCATGTCATGATAAGAAATGTATTATTGAGAAAAAGTAATTGATCTAATTTTATACTAATAGTTTGTATGTGTTGAATCAAGGAATATTTATGTTTAATATATGTGGCAAGAATGAATTGATAAATAATTGATATTATCCTTCTTTCCTATGTTAGTTAAATCAACATAATGATAATAATAAGGTTACATACAAGATTATATATTTCTTTTTGATTACAAATCGTATGAAACTTGTTAAGTTTGAAGAATGAACAAATCAACCTTTGGTAAAAGGATGATGATAATATTAAATTGTTAAATATATACATATGATGTGTTGGATGTAATAACAATTCATAAAATATGAATACTTGTATTTCATTATATTTACTAATGACTTTACATGATAGGATCATATGTATTAAATAAAATTTTGATTTAAAATTTTGAAAAGTTCAAAATATTTAAATTTGAGTGAAAATTAAGCATTAAGAATATTAAAATACCTCGATAAGATTGATATGGTAAGATATAAAGTTTTTTGCTTATCGATAGGAAATTAGATTTTTATAATGAATGCCCCCACAACTAAATTCCATAATTGTATGGATTTATATAAGGAGGAATGTAACATGAGATATTGTATGATGTAATATTTATTTCTTCTACATCTATACCAACACAACAACAACTTACCTTAGATAATTCTAATTAAATCAATTAGTAAGGTTTCATATTGGATATGAAACGATAAGACTTTGAAAGAGTCAATTTTAATGATTTTAGGATGATATATTTAGTTAAAGCATGTATTATCTAATAAATTTAGAACTAAATCGTATAATTGTTATAAGATATCAAAAAGGTTGGATATAATCTTACAAATCCCAATGACCAAAATGTTTGTTACAATGAATATTTATAGAAAAATAATTCCCAAGACAAGTAGTGAGAGTAAGATGAAATTTGAATAAGTTCAAATCTTATAATAATACATCATATTGGAAATTTATTAATACATTAGATGCATAGTCAAAAAGTTACAAAATATTGAAGGATTCACTTTTATAATGAATTCAAATGTTTATTTTGGAGATAATTACATATTTTTTATGTCTACAAGAAGGTTAGTGGGAGAATAGTTATACTTTTTAATGGAAGTACATAAAGACATATTGCTTATAAAGAACAAAAATTCATATTTTCAATTGTTAAAGATATGATTATCCAAAAATAACTCTTATTGGATATGAAAAGGTAATAATTTAATTATGAAGATTTAGATATATAGAGATAAATATAAAAATTGTTATATATTAGGCATCTAATAGGTTTTACATAAAAAAGCAATTAAAAAATTAATTTAGACTTAGTTGTAATATCTGAGAAACTTTAGAGATCAAATGTGAGGTATTTGTTTTTCATTAAAATAAAATTACAATTACAATTAGAGTTAGAGTTAAAGTTAGACTATAATTATAATTAGGAAGTTGAATTTTGATGAGAACGAAACTTTCTTTTTGTTGTTTTATAAATAGGAGGAAGGTATGAGGAAGCCAGCACTTATGCCTTCTTTTCTCAAAAGTTGAGTTCGTTTTCTTTATTATGTGAATACCGTTAAAGGTTGGTTACCTAAACAACTTGTGATTGACAATTCTAGAAGAAATATTTATGTAGAAATCCAAATTAGGTACATTTTAACCGTTTCATTAATAATTTGTAATTTTCAATTTATTTTATTAAAGAAATGATCAAGAAAATGTAAAAATTATTTTTTCATTGTATCCTTAACTGGATCACGATTAGCTTCCCAAAAATATAGGCAGAAGTCTAAGTAACCTAAAAAAATAACATTTATCTATTTATGAAATACATAATAATAAAATGAATTATACTTCTTCATTTGAGGTAGGATTTACTATTTACATCTCTTAATATATTCTTTTATATTGCGTATTCTTGTTTGTGTTTCTACTTTCTAATAAAGATTATTTTTTGGGTGAACTTTAGGTGATTGAGTATTAATCCTTAACGACTCCATGCTAAAGGTTGTGTTTCTTTTGAGAAATTATTTTTGCCCATTGTTTATAAGTTAAGTTTCAATGGTTTGTGCCTAACCACTCAACTTCGTAAAATATTTTATTTAAAATTTTATTATATTTTGCTACATATATAGACATACAATAACTAATATTTTAATAATAGGGTAAAAGACATGAAGTTCTCTTATAATTTAACTAACTTTAAAAAACTTCTTGATTTTTATGATGTAATATTTATTTCTTTTGTTTATACTATTACAACAACTTACTTTAGACAATTTTAATTAAATCAGTTAATAAGGTCTCATATTAGTTATGAAATGGTAAGACTTTGAAAGAGTTAATGTTAATGATGTTAGGATATGATGTTTAGTTAAAGCATATATTATCCAATAAGTTTAAAACTAAATCGAATGATAGATGATTATAAGATATTCAAAAAGTTGGATATAATCTTACAAATCTCAATGAATAAAATGTTTGTTACAATGAATATTTATAAAAAAAAACTGATGCTCAAGATAAGTAGTAGGAGTAGGATAAAATTTGAAGAAGTTCAAATTTTATAACAGTACATCCAATTGGAAATTAGTGATTTTATTAATATATTAGTCGTAGAGTCAAAAAGTTACAAGATATTTAAAAATTCACTTTCATAATAAATTCAAAGTATTTGTTTTGGAGATAAATACATAATTTTTTGTCTACAAGAAGATTAGTAGGAGTATAGTTACATTTTTAGCAGGAGTACGTAGAGACATATTACTCATAGAAAAAAAGAAGTCATATTTTCAATTGTTAAAGATATGATTATCCAAAAACAATTCTTATTAGATATGACCAGGTAACAATTTCATTATGAGAATTTAGATATATAGAGATAGATATAAAAGTTGTTTGCACAGTGGGCATCTAATAGGTTATACAAAAAAGAGTAATTAAAAAAAGAAAAATTAACTTAAAATTAAGTTGGACTTAATTGTGATATTTAAGCAACTTTAATTATCAAATATGAAATATTCGATTTCATTAAAATTACAATTACAATTAGAGTTAGACTATAATTATAATTAGGAAGTAATTAGGAAGTTAATTTTTGCTTTATAAATAAGATGTAAGAGGAAGGTATGAGGAAGCTAGCATTTATGCCTTCTTTTATCAAAAGTTGAGTTCTTTTTATCTATTACGTAAATACCATTAAAAGTTGGATACGTGAATAACTTGTGGTTGACAGTTCGAGAAGATTTTTTTGTTGTAAAAATCTGAATTAAGTACAATTCAGCCCTTTTATTAATGATTTGTACTTTCCAAGTTATTAGATCAACAAATTGTAAAAATTAAATTTTCACTGGATCATGATTAGCTTCCCAAAAATATAGGCACAAGTCTAAGTAAAATTTGGTATTTACATTTCTTAATATATTCTTTTATATTACACCTTCTTGCTTATGTTTCTACTTTCTAATAAAGGATTTTATTTTTCAGTAAACTTTAAATAAGTATTAATCCTTAACAACTTTATGCTAAAGGTTGCATTGCCTTTGAGAGATTGTTTCTGCTCGCTATTTATAAGTTGAGTTTCAATGGTATGTGCGTAACCACACAATTTCATGAAATATTTTAATTAAACTTTTTCTAATCTCTCTTATATTTTTCTGCCTCTATTGAAAATGTACATTAACTAATATTTTGATAATAAAGTAAAAGACACGAAGTTCTCTTATATTTTAAGTAACTTTAATAAACCTCTTAATTTTTTAGGAAAAATATTTTCTTTTAAACTTTAGTTGAAAAGTAATAATGAAAAGTACGTGACATGAATATCATCCTTGGATTGATCTCTCTTTCATTTAACTGTTTTATCTTTAACATATGAACAGTAAATGCCCCAATGGTTGTTCTGGGCCATTGAGACGTTCGCTCAAGGGTACACAGAAGCGAATTGGCCCAATCATTGCTACTGGAAGCTGGAATACTGCTGGGCCCCCACATTAAACCCCACACGGTCAACAAGTCAAAACCTCCTCAACTTCCACAATTTTCTGGCTGAATCACTGTTCCATGTTTAACTTCCAGTGTTGTACTTGTTGAAATGCGAGGTGATTCTTGGATTAGAGACGAAGCCAAGGAATATACCCTGTTTGCATTCCACGAAAACGACGGGAAAATGAATATGATGGAGTGAAACCAAAATCTTCAATCCCAGAAAGGAGAAACCATTGTTGTTGATAAGAGAAATGGAAGGATCTCAGCCTCATCTCCAATCAGAACACCCACCTCCATTGAAAACGGAGTCGCTACATAGGCGTTTGAAGCCCATTTGGAGGACTCTCTTGATTTTTAATCTGGCTCTGGGAGGTTTGTCACCATTTATTGGTTTTACATGCCCCATTTTCCTCTCTTGCTCTTCTTATTTCAGAATGCGTCTACAACCCTTTACATACGTGGGTATGTTCATTTTTAATCTTTGCGAACGGTCTATTCATTTAGGTCTTGGTAGTTTGTGTGGTGTAATGACTTCCAATCTGATCACATGGGTATGCGTGATTTTAGCTAAAGGGGAAGATGGGACCAAGTAAATATTGACTAATTCTGCGACTTATGGCCGATTTAGCGTTTTGATTTGATCCTATTGACGGAAGCTTTGAGATTGCTTGTGGGTTTAGTGTTTTTCGGGGGGATCAACTCTGGTGACTTTGAAAGTATTCTTGGTTTGGACCATGAGTTTAATAGTCTTTGTTCATAAGCTATTGATCATTATATTCCAGTTTGTAGATTTTACATTTAGCTAAGTTTTGCTCTATTGGAGAATGCTTACCAACTTGGCTCGTCAACTAGGACAGACTTCCAGTTTGTCTCCTAGAACTGAGATTGAATCTTTCATCGCTGTAACCATGACGTGTAAAATAGGATAAAAACTTTAACGCACCATTACTGCACTTCGAGAGACTGTTGCTGTGATTGATCATGGAAGCTCATCATTTTAATTCTTATCTTTGTTTGTAGCCTTTTTTAAAGCTCCTAGTGGAGATTTTAACTGGTTGAAAATAGAGGTGGCTATTTTATAGAAGTTGATTCTTGTAAGAGGGATTTCTAAGTGTTATTGAGGTGGAGTCCATAATCATTCAAGTTCATTACAGGCTAACGGTCTATTGTTTTGATGTCTTGAGCTTTCTACAAATATTTCTGATGTCTGAAGGCATAAACCATTTGATTTTTTTTTCCAGTACAGTGTTGCCCGGCTTCTTCTTTTATTTGAAACCACATTACTGTGAAATGGCAAAGTTCTATTTCCATAATTAAAATGATAAGAACCAACTCAATTTTCTTGCATCACTTCTGGAAGCCAGAGATGGAGGTTTATGACTGTAAATTCTGTGACCATTGATATGTTGATTTTGGTGATCCCTTTATACTATCTACATAGTTTTGGAATGGTCTGATGCGTCATAGAACTCATCCTTTTAATGAGTGACAAAGTGCTTGACAGGTAGCATTCATAACTCCTGGAACTTGTAAGTGGTAACAGAAATTTTTTATGTTTTTCAACCTCTGGCAGCTTATATGTTTACAAGGGCAAAATGGAAAAGTATGAATGCGGAAAATAGCAGAGCTGTAAAGAAAAGTGCAGAAGACAAAGGTTCGAGAGAAATGGAATCTTCCCTAGAAGATTACCTGGAAATTGCTGAGATGCCATCAGGCCTGCCTGAAGTTATCAAGGAAAAGGAGCCAATACCTGAAGATCAACAGCATGAACTATTCAAGTGGATGTTGCAAGAGAAAAGAAAAGTGAAACCCAAAGATCCTGAAGAGAAGAAACGAATTGATGAGGAGAAGGCCATTCTCAAACAGTTTATACGTGCCAAGTCCATCCCAAGAATTTAGTTGGTGCTCATCAGTTGCTAAAAGTTTAGGATTCCAGTGAAGGAGGATAACTTAACATTCTTTGTTCAATTCTTGGCCTGCGCCAAACATTGTGAATTTAACCTTCTAAACTGATGTCTTCATGAATTGAACAGACTAATGTAACACGAGCTGATTATAAAAAGCCTTGCAAGCGTGTGAGTATGCCAAATTTATATGGGATTGAGAATTAACCTCTTGGGATACAATAGGATGAGTTAGAAACCAATGCATGCCCTTTTGCTTAATTACGCTATGTTTGGTTGAAGGTCTTATAATGGAATGAAATGAAATGTAATATTATTCTATCGTTTGAGAGGAGGTTTTGTAATGTAATGGAATTGAATGAAATGAAATGGGATGGGATGAAAGAGGAGGGTTTTATATTACATCTCATTCCATTCTAAACAGTAAAAATGAAAAACTTTCGATTTGAGGAGTTTAGGATAAAATGTAAAATAATAAACAACTTTACACTGTATTACATTATAAGCTCTTTATTCAAATAACATTTCACTATATTACATTATGAATTCTTTCATCTTTCCCAAACAACAATTTTCTAATATTATATTCATTTACGTTTCATTTCATTATAAATCATTCAATTCTACTTTATTTTATTCCATTCCATTAAAAATTTTACGTCTAACCAAACATAGCCTTAAGGCATCTAAGTTCATATCCAATAGCAAAAATTGTTATAGAACAGAGCCATTTTGCAACTGAGCTAGTTGAACAAGGCCATCAATATATGTATATATATTACGGTACATATCTGATGATATTACCATCAATCCTAATAGTTTAGCCCTCCAGACTTGCGTTCAATTTTTTCATTGTGCCATAGGTAAATTAATTCCAAATCATTTTTTAAACTATATTAATCGAGGAAATTCAGCTTAACTGGAGAGGCATACTTTATGAGTTTGGTTTTATGTTCACTGATAAACTTGTTTATAAAATTTATTTATACGTTTATTTTGTATTGACTATCATGCTACTGGAAAATAAAAGTCTCACATGCTTTCATAACCCCTTTGTTGAGTTTACATGTTGACACATGTTAGCAATATTTGGTTCCAGTAATATCCATAACTTGAAGATGGAGACAACCTCATACATAAAAAGTTAGATAGAGGCTTGGCTAATCAGTTATGGTTCACCAAATTCCCAAGTTGTTACATTCACTTCAATAACACAAGTCTCTCTGATCACTCAGCTCTTATAATTCATTTAACGTCAGAAAGAGTCACCTTCCCGTTTCAGTTCAACAACCTCCTAGCTGGACTTGCTAAATTTGACTCGTGTATTATGAAAGCATTATGTACACCAGTTCAAGGAACCAAACAATACATACTTGCAAGGAAACTCTCACTCATTAAGCAGGAAATGCAAGGACTTTTTAAAAACAACATCGGAAATACTCATCATCTATTAAATACTGCACAAGCTGCTCTGGAGAGAATCCAATTACAACTTCAAGATGATCCCCAATCTCCATCATTGCTCGAGCAGGAAAGAACAACCATTCAACACCTCTCCAATGCTCTTCATTATGATTACTCCTTATTGAGACAAAGGTCAAGGGTCGAGTGGTTGAAAGAGGGGACAGAAATACTGCTTACCTCCATAGAAAAGTCATCTCTAGGAAACACCGCAACAGAATCATCTCCTTGCTACATAACAACCAAGACTTAACTTCTCAACTGTCATTACTATATGGTGCCTATGATTATTTTTCTCAACTTTTGACAGCCCCTTCACAGGCTACTTCTTTTTAGCACCTTCCGAGTGAAATTATGCAATGTCAAATTACTACTATTAAAGCTAAACGGTTAACACAACCTGTTTCCAGTCAGAAAGTTAAGAATGTCTTGAAAACATTGAACCCCTACAAAGCCCCTGGTCCAAATAGATTCAATCCATTCTTCTATAACAAAGCCTAGCACCTAATCAAGCCCAAGGTGATAGCTGTTGTTCTTGAATTCTTCAATAATGGGAAGTTGTTGACAGAGTTTAACAATACCTTCATAACCCTAGTGCCTAAACCTGGGAAGCATAATACTTTCTTTGAATTTTGACCAATCTCATGTTGTAATACAGTGTACAAACTCATCTCAAAGGTGTTAGCTTAAAGATTGAAGAAAGTCTTAGCAAATTACATCAACTTATCTCAGGATACATTCATCCTTGGACGGGTCATTTGAGACAACCTCCTTATACAAGAACTCATTAAACCTTATGGCTCTCGAAGAGGTAAGAAGAATTGCTTCCTCAAAGTAGACCTAAGGAAGGCTTTTGACAGTGTTGACTGGCAATTCCTATTAAACACACTTCTAGCCTTGAACTTCCCACACACCTTCATCAAGTGGATTTCTGAATGTGTCACCACTCCTTTCTTTAAAATCCTGGTGAATGGGCAGCCTAGCAAGCATTTCAAGAGCTCCAAAGGACTTTAACAAGGTGACCCCCTATCTCCATATCTTTGCACCCTTGTAATGGAGGTTTTTTAATAAAACTTTAATAGCAGTTGTTGCACGTACTGAAGCTTTTAAATACCACTCCAAATGTAAAGGTCTGAGAATCACCACTTTAAGCTTTGCAAATGATCTTATTTTGCTTTCAAAGGCAGACCACACTTCAATTCCACATTGATGAAAGCATTCAAAATTTTCAACAAACTCTTTGTTTTGGAGGTTAACTCTACCAAAAGTAGCTTCTTCTTATCCAAATCTGCATTGGGGTTTGAGGCACATCTCCACTCCATAAGTGGTTTTAGATTTTAGCCTCTCCCAGTGGTCTACCTTGGTATACCTCTTTCAAAATTCTACTCATACAGCTACTGATTTTTCTTTATTGGTCGAATCAAACGCAAAATTGCTAATTGGAGCTCTAAAACTTTAGCAATTACCGGGAGATTACAGCTTATATCATCTGTTTTGAACTCGATAAATGTTTTTTGGGTTGCTCATTTGGTTCTTCCTAGGAAAGTCATTAAAACTATAGAGAAGCTCTGCAATAAATTTCTTTGGAATGGCTAGGAGGATTCTGGTAGGGAAGTCCACATGCAATGGAAGCACATATGTTTACCAAAAGAAAAAGGAGGACTTGGCATCACATCTCTAAAGCTGATGAATACAATCATGTTGGCCAAAAGATTTTAAAGATTGATGAAGATGGATAAGCAAGCATTATGGTGTAAATGGATACATATTATTTTCTTAGAAGGTTGAAGCATTTGGAATATAAAGTGTAAATCCACCTTCTCATTCACTTGGAAAGCCATCCTGAGAACAAGGGAGCATATACACCATGAATTTGATACCATTCTTGGTGATGGCAAGATCACTCATTTTTCGTTGGTTGTCTTGTGGTCCAGTACACAATTTTTCGAGTATGGATAGTCTCACACTATAAGAAAATGAGGAATTAGAGACGAAAACTTACCGACGGAAAATAAACCGCTGAAAATTACCAACCAAAAATTCATTTCTGTCGGTAAAGTTGACGGGAAATTTTTCATTTAGCGGCAGTACTAATACCCGTCGCTAAATATTGGTAAATAAGGGGGCTTTAGCGATGGTATATGATCTCCGTCAGTAAATAAGGGGGCTTTAGCGACGGTATAAGATTTCCGTCAATAAATAAGGGAGATTTAGTGACGGTATAAGATGTCCGTCGGTAAAGAAGGCGGAAATTATTGGCATAATAAAAACATTGAAAAAATTTACCTACAGAAAATTTCCGTCGGCAAATTCTGTCGGTAATTTTAAACCAAACGACATTGTTTTCTTTAACTTTAAACTGACTCGATGACACCCCTACCTGCGTCTTCTTCTTCCTTTCCTGCTACGTCTCCTCTTCCGTTTTCTTTTCTCCGGTTTCTTTGTCGTAGACTCCTCTTCTGCTCGTCGGCATTGTCTTCTCCGGCCATTGTCATCGTGTCCTTTGGTGGAGGTATTTTTCCAACCACTGTCATGTGTTTTTTTATATATTGGATGAAAGTGAATTTGGGTATTTGATTACTTTCGTTTATTTGTATAATTTGTGATTGGAAAACAACTTTAAGGTATAAATGTTAGTGATAGAAGGGACAAGACGTGATTTTAGTTGTTTTATTGGGATGAATTTCTGATGCATGCAAGGTGTTTGATAAAATGTTTGCTTTTTTTAATGATTTTAGTTCTTTGTTTTAAGTTCTTTTTTAGTATGAATTTCATAATTTCAGTTCTTTTACTTGAAATATGATATAACTTAGTTAAGAGCTTAAATGCTAAGTTTCATACATCTCAAGAGTCAAAATGAAGTGGTTTTACAAATTGGTTTTTGTGACATTTAAATACGCTTTGCAATAATACCAAAGAAAGAAAAGAACAAAACATTGTTACAACTGGAATTGAGTTTGTGGAGAGCAATTTAGACAATTTGCATTTAAGTATATATATGAATTGGAGATATTAAAAATATAGAATACATGTGAATTTATATACAATTGGTCCTACCATGGGATTGATATCATAGTAGCAATTTTCTCAGTTGAGGATCTATGATAATGGTTCTTGTTCATATACTATGATACTGGAATGTATAATCTTGTGGAGCTTTTGGTCTTATATCTTTAGGTAAAGTACAAATAGTGGTCTAACCTCAAGGGTATTAGAATATTTTTATTTGAAAATATACCAAAATAAATATATTATATAAA
>JAOSBL010000211.1:11148695-11159170 GCA_027568915.1 Erythroxylum roraimae | reverse complement strand
ATTTCAAATAAATATTAATTTATAAATTATTTATTTTATTAAAATAACATAATTTTATTAATAATTTGTTAATAAATGTTATATAAGAGATTAAATAAATTTATTTATTTAAAAATAATTTATCTTTAATTTTATATAATATGTAATTATTATCAACGATAAAAAATAAATATATTAATATTAACAACTAAACAGGTTTTTGTTTTTATTAAAAAAACAGAAACAAAAAACTGAAAATTACAACAGAAAAATAAAAGTAGAATCAAACAGCCCCTTAGTATTTATATTATTTAAAGAACTAAAATGAGGATATTTTTTCTTTTCTTTCTCATCATCTAAACTTCCATCAAGGTTACTAATTTCTTCATCATCGACTGCATTTCATTATCCACAAAATCAATATTTTTTGTACTCATGTGAAAAGTGGTGACATTAGTGACCCTTCGTCTATATCGCAGTCAAACATTTTATTTGTAATCTCTTCACTTAAATATCTCAACTCCCTAAAGTCTATTGACAACTCATCATTTTCATGATTCATCATTTTTTCTGCTTCAATAGGTGCTTTCCTAGTTGATTTCGTTCCAAGTTTAATGCACATTTGACCATCATCATCCTTATTTACAATTCAATAGATATGGGATAGTTTTCTCTGTCCAATACACATTAACTATTTGAAGTTTTCTTTCGTCTGTTATCTTTGTTAACTACCTTGCTTCATTATCATTCTCCACTAGTTTAAACCATCTTGAAATGATTCATGTGGAAATTTATACATAAATTCTCACGGTTACCCATACCTTTATATTTTAGTCTTAAGTATAAAGTTAACCAGTTTTATCTCATCCACCTCAGTATCAAACAATCCCTCTTCTCACCCCCCGCATGTATCATAAACACTATAAACTTGAATACTTGAATTCAATTCTATAGTCAAAACTATTGGACATAATTCAACCAATACATATAATAATATTATAATAAATAATGTATATTATTAAGAAATTATCAATTCTTAATCCTTAATATATAAAGATTAATCATCAATTTAGTCATATAATAAAAATGCATTTTAGAGTGTTATTGTAGATAGTCTATAACTATTTAAAATAGCCATAATTGATTACTTAAATATTAAATTAAAATTAAAAGCTAATCATTAAGAAGAATTTTTGTTTTTCCAAGTAGTGCATATAATTTATCACTACAAGAAAATGAGGAATTAGCGACGGAAACTTACCAGCGGAAAATAAACCGTTGGAAATTACCGACGGAAAATCCATTTCCGTTGGTAAAGTTGATGGGAAAATTTTCATTTAGTGGCAGTACTAATACCCGTCACTAAATATTGGTAAATAAGGGAGCTTTAGCGCCGGTATAAGATTTTCGTCAGTAAATAAGGGAGATTTAGCGACGGTATAAGATGTCCGTCGGTAAAGAAGGTGAGAATTATTGGCGAAATAAAAATTTTGAAAAAAATAACCTACGAAAAATTTCCGTTCACAAATTCCGTCGGTAATTTTAAACCAAACTACGTCGTTTTCTTTAACTTTAAACTCACTCGATGACTCCCTCCCCCCCTCCACCTGCGTCTTCTTCTTCCTTTCCTGTTGCGTCTCCTCTTCTGCTTTCTTCTCTCCAGTTTCTTTGTCATGGACTCCTCTTCTGCTTGTCGGCATTGTCTTCTCCAGCCATTATCATCGTGTCCTTCGGTAGAGATATTTTTCCAACCACTGTCATGTGTTTTTCGTATATTGGATGAAAGTGAATTTGGGTAATTGATTACTTTCGTTTATTTGTGTAATTTGTGATTGGAAAACAACTTTAATGTATAAATGTTAGTGATAGAAGGGACAAGACGTGATTTTAGTTATGATGTTATGATGAATTTCTGATACATGTAAGGTGTTTGATGAAATGTTTTTTTTTTTTTAATGATTTCAGTTCTTTGTTTTAAGTTTTTTTTTGAGTATGAATTTCATAATTTCAATTCTTTTACTTGAAATATGATATAACTTAGTTAAGAGCTTAAATGCTAAGTTTCATACATCTCAAGAGTCAAAATAAAGTGGTTTTACAAATTGGTTTTTGTGACATTTAAATACGCTTTGCAATAACACAAAGAAACAAAAGAACAAAACATTGTTACAACTGGAATTGAGTTTGTGGAGAGCAATTTAGACAATTTGCATTTAAGTATATATGTGAATTTGAGATATTAAAAAGATAGAATACATGTGAAGTTATGTACAATTGATCCTACCATGGGATTGATATCATAGTACCAATTTTCCCAGTTGAGGATCTATGATAGTGGTTCTTGTTCATATACTATGATACTGGAATGTATAATCTTGTGGAGTTTTTGGTCTTATATCTTTAGGTAAAGTCCAAATAGTAGTCTAACCTCTAGGGTATTAGAATATTTTTATTTGAAAATATACCAAAATAAATATATTATATAAAAGCACAATACTACTAGGGTTGGTAAGAATTGAGTTAAATTTGATTGATAGGGAAAAGTAAGAAGTAGGATTTTAGGAAGGGCATACTAAATACCGAAATAATAAATAAGAATGGTGTTACTATTAGTACTATGTAAAAAAAAAAAGCAATGACATATGGAGTAGTATTGCAGACTTTTTAATGTTGAATATCGAATAACAACATCACTAGCATGTATCTCTCTCAAATATCATATTAGATTTGGTTATTGCACAAATGCTTATGGTATCATCACATCGTCAATTCCTTTCGGTAGAGGAGGCTCTAAGCGATCGAAACATATTTAATAATCACACAATCCCCGCTTCCATCTACCTTGAATTACTCTAAACCAATCTACATGAAGAGGCGGATAGACTCATCTGTCAACACTCCAGGAATGGATCCTTTACCTGTAAATCTTGCAAGGACTTCCTCCAGAGGCAGTAAAACTTTCTTCCTTGGACTCGAGTGGTATGAGTTAAACATTACAACCCAAGAGCTGCACTTACCTTATGGCTTGCTATGAAAACACGATTGCCAACTGTGGATAAAATGAAGACTTTTCTCTATATACCAAATAGATGCATACTTTGTCAGTGGGCTGATGAAATCCATGAACACTTGTTTTTTCTAATGTGAGTTTGTATATCCTAGCTGGATAATGATTCTACACAAATGCCATGTGATGAATGTACCTCATAGTTGGATCTCTTTTATTGCTTTGTGTCATCAATGATTCTACACAAATGCCATGTGATGAATGTACCTCATAGTTGGATCTCTTTTATTGCTTTGTGTCATCATTTTGTGCTGCATGATGACCCTACCCATTGGAGCTTCTGTATAACACTCTCTTTGCTTGTTAAAGCTATTTGGGATGAGAAGAACCTTAATATTTTTCAGGATAGAAGCACTACTCAAGCACAATTCTAGAACAATTTATACTTGCAAATTAGATGATACATCAACTTACACAAACTCACTTCTCCCAGAGATGCATATTGGATTAAAATGTGGAATATCTAGACCTACTTAAACCTGGTCATCAACTCTCTTCATATTGTCTTTTTAATTTTTGCTATCGTCTTTATAATGCTTTCTATAGCTTGTACAAACATTTGATTGCCTTTAAGGCTTAATTCATTACATTTTCTTAAAAAAAAAGCCTTTGTAATGTTCCAAAAGCTTGTCATTATTTGATTGTTATGTTGTTTCCAATTTTTATAACTTGGTGACTTAATATCAGGAGTTGGATATGTAAGATGCTCATACCTACCTAGCCCCTTAGAGATATATAATGACCGCTTTCTTCTAAACAATATAATTCGTTCTATTCAATGTTCGATTTATGATTTGTTGAACCATAATAGGTGGTTGCCTGTCAATATTTTCAATTTTAAAGTCACTCATTATGCAATCGATATAGAAAGACATTAACAAAAAGATAAACTTTAAATATCAACTTCTTCTGCAACAATGAATGAGGGACTACGGTTACGAAGGAATCAGTAACGATGGTTAAAAACCCAGTTTCCAGTAATTAAAGGTAGAAAAACACATCACCCACTATGGTTAAATACAAACCTAACTTCCAGCAATTAAAGGCAAAAAAAAAACACATCACTAACAAGTTTCTAGAGATGGTGCGACTCAGTCCATGACAGTAGGGTCAACAGAGCGTCATCGAAAGGTGACGTGTGGGCTACACGAGCTAGTTGAACAGCAGTTGCCGACAATGCATGGGGCACTCGTCGGTGTTGCCTCTTCATCTTTCTTGGTCTCCGGTGGCTACTTGAGGAATGATTAGAAAACCTGCTCTAATATTATGCTGGAATTAGAAAAAGGGATGGGAAAAGCTTGCTGAAATCAGCAGCTCTCACTCCCTTTATATACCAGATTTCATATAAGGTAGGTTACAATTATAATCGCAATCAAATCAAATCATAATTTCTAAAGATACTGAATCATATCATAATTATATTTTATTATCGGACAGTAAAAATTGACAAAAAGTTGCCTTCAAAGTGATATTGGAGATTTTTTTTTCTGCTTTATCCTATCTTGAAAAGTTTTTTTTGGGTGTAAATGAGGAATGTCCAAGATTGCATTCAAATCAATTAATGGAGAATGTGAAAGATTAGCTTTCTTATGTGACGGGAGAACATTTAACTAATGTTAACATGTTGCATAATTAACATGTTGATACATCTGAAGAAGATGACGAGAGCAAAATTCAGGTTAGAAACGCCAGTGGCAGGCAAAATGAGAAGCTATATTCGACAGCAGACGGTAAACTTAATCCGAAGATCAAAAGTGCAGAGAAGAAAAGAATGAAAAAGCAGCTAAACTAGATGCAATGGATGATGACCATGGCTTCAAAGTTGATTATGTCAAAAAGGGTAATCCAATACCTACTGAGGTGCCTGTCTGGTGTCAAATTTGATGATGAGTGATAGGAGGCACAGACTAATGCAGTGTAAGGAAGTTTTGGTCGAAGCAACGATGTATTATGTAAACAAAATTTTATGAAATTTTACATACCCACAATATTCATTCTCTCTGCACGCTTCGTCTTGAAGCACTTTCTGCAACTATTTAACCAAAAAATCACAATTTTGTACAGTGAGGGAGAAATTTTAATGGTATTATAGTGAACGTAAATTCCAAACAATCAAGTAATATCCATCTCAAGTTTTCAGGCAAGTAAACCATCGTGCATTATGATGTACACAATTTCATTAAGCTCAGTAACGAGTCTAGTGATCGGATCATCGTGTTTATTCTCACAAAAGAAATCTTTGGGCACCACCTCGTCAAATTTAACTGGTTTTATAACTTAGCTACACAAGTAGTGCTGAGAATTCAATGGGTTTTTTACTTTTTAACTCTCATCCCATATCTAGCTTGTTAACAAACTGAAATGGCTCTCGGTTACCATCCCATGAGAACAGTTGATTGAAGACAAATTGTATGTTAAAAAGGAAACCCACTTTTGTAGTTCTCTTTATGTTCGTTTCTTACAGTTCGAAGATTGCGTGCTGCGAAGGGAGGACCTGGAAGAAACAATTTTACGAAAGAAGACAAGACAAGACAAATATGAAATCCGGTTAACTAACAGGTGGCTAAAAAGATACAGTCAAGTATGCTGTGACCCCACGATCTAGATTTCATCGAAGTCCAACCACATGCACACTTAGGCTCTCAACTGCCCTCAGAAACCCACTTCTTTCTTTCTCAAACAATCTGTTTGTTCGTATCTTCATATTCACGACGGAACCATCTTTTCTAGTGTATTAAGTCCTTAGGATAGACCTCCTGGGTACTTTCTGCCAACCTTCTCTTTATAGTTCTCGCCCTTGGGATGCCAGGAACCATCCAAATTTCAGGTATGTAAATACTGTGAAATCGTTCTATCCTAGCAATAGCTCGGAACGGGCGGCTGTTGGTATGCTGATTTTGAAAAATATTAATCAAGTACAGTCCTAGAATTCTCGGGTCCTCAACTATCATCACCTCGTTCAGGAACATCAGTGAAGAGTAAGCAATCCCCAGTTACTTGTTGTTTATGTCAATACCCGTAATTTCGGTGGAAGAAATAAATGGTTACTGGCAATCCCTTCATCATGCAGTTTCCTTGGGGAAAAGAGAATTTGAAACTAGGGACAAGGGAGACTTCTCTTTGTAATGACTCGTGTGCTTTACCTTTTCTTTCACTTTAATGGTAATAACAAGAGAGTCTGGACTAAACGTTGGAGTTAACAATTTTCGTGCAGTCCATTGACAACTCTGCGTGAGAATTTGGTTGTTTTGATTCAGGATGCCGAGGGAAATGAAATATCGCGTACAGGTTTTCCATTATTTTCCATATTTTATGTAAACTAACCGTGTACACTTGATTTCTTCCAATTTGAAGCCTTGATTAAGTGTTTGTGTAATGGGGGTAGATGTTGAGTCCAGTTCAGTGATTGAGAAGGGCACTTGGGATGATATATTTTCCCTTGAAGGAGGTTGGAAGGTACATCTGTCTTTGAAGTTTGTCCTCAACGAAGAAGATCGCGAGCGTGTCCGCGCCATGGTGCATTTCTCTTTTATTTTTCCAAAATCTTTATTCCGTTTTAAGTTCATTCGATATATCATGAATTGATTTTAAAGATAAACAGAATCAGCAATTGTCAGGGTTCTGTTTGATGAGTTTATAAAACTTGTAAATGAAATTTCATTATGGAAGATGCGTGTTTACTGGAGTAAAGTATTTAGTTGCTCCAACAAAATATAATATTTCCCTTATGCTGTTGTAAGAAGTAACGTTGAATGCAGAGACAATCAGCATTAATAAAGAAGCATAATGAACTTCTCAACAATAATTTAAGAAGTCCAGAGCATGCTAGCCCTGTTCATAGCAATTCCGAGTCACCTTTGCTGCGCGGCTTTGAGGTCTCAGGTGTGATGCTTCCTAACTCAATCAATGTCATTGTGATAGGCTAACTAAATATCAAACAAATTTGAGATCATGAATCACGTGTCCTTGTGTCTAGCTTGTCTACAAGACATTTTCTTCATTCTCTAACTGATGACAGATTCGCCAAGAAGCTGCCCTAATGAAGTCTTAGCTGCTCAAGCTGATCCAGGGTCCGCCAGCAATTCTGCTCTCTTTAGGAAGGGAAAATCTGGTCCTGCAGACATGCAAGGAACTCATCATGATGAAATTCAAATGGACCCAGTTAAGGATTAGTTAATAATTGCATGTGTGAGTTTTTTTCATTCCTTAAACCAGTAGGATAAAAAGGACACTTATAGATGACGTAATGACAATCCACATGCTTTAGAATGTTACAGATAGATTTGGCGACGATTCTTCCAACAAAACTATGTCAGGCATGTCGAATGTCTATCTAAAGGAAGTAAACAGATGGAATGTAGCTAAGAAGACTGAAACTGGGACAGCACCAATTGACGTCCTTCAGAAAGCCACTTTCTCAGAAGAAGCTTTTTCGGCGGAAACTTCAGGATCTGTACTTCCTGCAGAAACCAAAGTTACGGCAGAATCGAAGAGAAATGGAGCTTATAAGTTTGAGAAGCAAGGGCTGCAAGAGAAAACTCTTAGCAATGTAAGAAACATGATCAGTGCCTTCGAAAGTAGTATGAATCAGGTACATTTACCTAGTGCTTCAAATAACCGTCCTCTTCCTTAAGAATTGTATTCTAATATATAATCCATGGAACTATGAAACAGGAGATAAAATCCAAAGTGAGACCAGCACCAACAAGATCTCAGTTGAGCAAGAATAAAGTGGAAGTTCCTGTGGAGAGTTCTCACTTGACTGAATGCAAGACGAAAAATATTGTAAAAGAGCTGCCAATTTCCAGGAGCATCAGGAATCTGATTCACACTGCAGATGTTCAACAATTCCAAGCAAATATTAGAAAAAGAGAAGAGGAAAGTACTTATGTTAGACCTTTTTCTGAGACTGGATCATCTTTCAAGACCGGGAACCTAGAATTTATGCATAAAGAAGTTGATAGACACAAAGATGAATCATCTTCTGAAGTTTTGATCAGAAATTCCACAAGTGAAGGAGCTTCTGTTTCAGGCAGAATAAGAAATCCATGTGGTAACTTGCTTCTTAGGGAAAAGATTGCAAAAGGAGTTCAACCAAAAGTTTCTAAAGATCCAAGTATGGATGGAATTTCCGGAGAAAAGGGCTATGCTTTTGAGAACTCTGGTGGCTGGATATTCCCAGATGAGGGAAGGCGATTGTGTATCACTGCTGGTGGAAAACAAATATTGAATGTAATGGGAGATTTGAGGGGTGAAACAAACAATCAACTAGAAAAGATAGATTCTTCTTTATCAGTGCTTATGAAGAAGGTATTGCCTTTTCAGATCGAGGATCTAAAGCTTTTTCTCCGATCGTTATCCAGTCTATCAGTTTGGAATGATGGTCCTTCTTATGTGTGAAAATTTAGAAGAAAGCTGTATCATTCTCCAACTAGTACATTAATCTACACCAGCAATGGATGATGCATGATGCTATTGCTATTTTGGTGGACATGCACACCTTATATAGTTTTATATCTATAATGATACTGTTTTTATATTGCTGCCATAGCGCAGTGGAAGCTATATCATATATGCTAGAATTTGCATTCCTGTTAGACAGAGACCACAAAAGATTGGAAATGGATAAATTCCACATTTCTCTCACTTTCCAGCTGAAGGAGGCTAAAGACCCTTGTAATTTTCTTCTGAACTAATTTAGAGTTTCTTTTATGCTATGTATTTCAGCATGGTGAGTGTGATAACACTGGTGCTGAAGCAGAACAAAGGGGAGAGGCTTCTAAAAGCTTCCCAAAATCAAACTTGGAGGGTTCCGTGGATGCTGAAGCTGCCTTAGGACCTTTAGGACAGGTTAAATCTTTTCTCCTCGTAATTTAATTAGTATCTTGGGAATCTAAAACATCGACAATGAAAACCTGAGAATTGATCAATTTCAGCTATGATGCAAATGAGAAGCAGCTTCACATGTATTTCGACTCTAACATTCACATTATGCTCAATACAAGAATGTGTTAAATTTCTTCACTGTCTACAAAAGATTCTACAGTAGTGAAGTTTGATGAGGGCATATGTGGTTGCCTCTGTTGAGAGAGTGTCTTTAGCATGTATTTGTATTTCACCTCCTAAAGCATTTCAATTTACAATAAAAACTGCAATTTTATGATTCTTATTGATTCATCTCCAAGTAAAGGTCATAGATACTTATTGTTCATATGGATTGAGCATCATATCATAAATTTATTTGTTCCACTACAAAATTTTTTGTTCAGGGCTGAACCACCCCTGAGCTACCAGTTTGGATTGCAATTCCAAAAAAAAAAAAGATGATAAGAAGATTATAGTAATGCTCACTGATAACTATTATTGTTTATCTGTTTCTCTAAAGGTGATGAGAGTTGCAATCATAGTTGGGTTCGCAACACTTGTTCTCTTTACCAGACAAAGAAAGACAGGTATTCCATCTTTGACCATATGCAATTTATTATTTTGATCATTCTCTTATGTTGTCCTCAACTTGGCTCGAAAACTCTTAGGAAATGGACCAAGTAATGACTGAAAGCTTTCTAGTTTTAAAATAAAATTGGTGAATTTCTTCAACGAAACTCATAGATCCAATCCCAGCACGACCTTAGATCATTATTATGTCCTAAACTACATCGATCGAGGACTTCCATTACTGGAAAATGAAGAATAGGAAGAAAGGCTATAATAGGTTGCCAGAATGCATATAGAACAAGTATGGTAAATTGTAAGTTCATATATGAAAAGGATATGGAGTGCTGATAAATTTCCTACTTGTGGACTTCTAGACGGATAGCTGAAAGAAGGGAACTACATGTATCCAAGATTTTTTTGCCAAATATTTGCTGACAAGGCCTTTTCTGGTAGTCCATAGAATTCTTGACTTTATTATTTTTTTCTTCAAGTATTTCTTGTTTATTACATCTGCTGTAAATTTGCTCAGATGCAGCCAGTATATTTCTCCTAAGTGTCAATATTTTGTCACTTCCTTCGCCTATAATCTCGCAGTTGTATACTTTACCCGTCACTGCAAAAAGACAGAGGATGAATTTGTCTAGCCAAAGACTTTCACCAGTGGCTTCACATTAATTACAGGGAGAAATATTGGAGAAAAGCTGAAAAAGGGTGTCTAAAAATGATAACTAACAAATTCTTTATCCTGTTGCGAGTTACAGAAGTAAAATCAGTAAAAAATTGGTGTCTTGGACCTCGCTTGAAGCCGAGTATAAAATAGCAAAACGCATGGAGCATTTCGGAGTATAAAGAATCTGTTTCCAGGGAACATTTCAGAGTTCGGGTGGATGCATGATCTGAATGATTTTTTTTCTCTCAACTTGGTGAAATTTTTATTTGAAGTATCAAGATACAATTGTAGCCTTAATTTGGAAATTTTCACATTTGAGTTAAA
>JAOSBL010000211.1:11055793-11073477 GCA_027568915.1 Erythroxylum roraimae | reverse complement strand
AATTTCCAAAAAGAGAAATTGTATGGATCTAAGTTGTTTTGTATAAAGATGTCTTGAATAAGAATGGAAGAAAAAAATAATTTATACCGATTCGAATAGTTTTAGTCTAAGATTTCCAACGCGATGACGCTTTTCTAAAGATTTTTCTTCGCGGATGTCGAAATTTTGCCATTCAGTTTGTTTCAGTTCGTTTGAAATTCGATTCGTTGTTACTTTCGAAAGAACATGTCGGAAAATTATTCAGTTCGTTTGAGATCCGTTTGTTTCGCTTTGTGATTCGTTCCGCTACTTCGTTTTTCGCCTTATGTTTTCCGCTGAATTCGAGTTCCTTCGTTTGTTATTTGATTTGCTTCCGATTTCTGTTCCTTCGTTTCCATTTTGTGTTTTCGTTTCGCTTTTTCGGTTGGGGTCCGGTTCCGAGATCAGGTCCCAACAATTGCATTCAAATTTTGTGCCTTTCCAAAGTAATTTTGTGATTGGAGAAGCAATTACAGAGAATCTTTTGACAAGGCGTTGATAATGATGAGCTAAGCCAAGAAAACTTCTCACTTCTGTTACATTCCGAGGTAGCTTCCAATTAACAATCACCTCAATTTTACTGGGATCCACCCTGATGCCTTCTGAAGAGATGATATGCTTGAGGAAAGAAACTTCCTTTAGCCAAAAATCACATTTACTGAATTTAGTAAATAACTGCTTCTCTCTCAAATTCTATAGAACAATTCTCAAATATTGAGCATGTTCTTCTGCATTCTTCAAATAGACCAATATATCATCTATAAACACCACATCAAATTGGTCTAAGTAGGGTCAAAACACCCTGTTCATCAAATCCATGAAAGTAGTCGGTGCATTAGTTAGGTCATAAGGCATCACCAAGAACTCATAGTGGTCATATCAGGTTCTAGATGTAGTCTTTGGAGCATCTACATCTTTTACCAGAAGCTGGTAATAACCCAAATGCAAATCAATCTTGGAGAACACTCTTGTATCTTTCAACTTATCAAACAAATCTTCTATTCTGGGTAATGATTACTTACTCTTTAAAGTCATCTTAACTGTATATAATCTATACACATTCATAAGGTGTCACCCTTCTTCTTGACAAAAAAAAACTGGCACTCTCCATGGTGATACACTAGGCTTGATAAAACCATTGTCTAAAAGTTCTTGTAACTAACTCTTCAACTCTTTTAACTCTATAGGAGCCATTCTATAAGATGCCCTTGAAATAGGAGCAGTATCAAGTAAAATTTCAATAGACAATTCTACCTCCCTCTCTAGTGGCAAACCCCGTAACTCTTCTAGAAATAGGTCAAGAAACTCATTTACTACAGATATGTCTTGTAAGTTCACCTTCTCCTTTTTTAATCAAGTACCAAAGCCAAATATACCTCATAACCTTTTTTAAAAAGTCATCTTGCTTACATGGCTGATATCAAATTATTCAAAGCACTAGACTGAATATCATGCACCACTATTTCTGAACCGTCAGAATCTTTGAACACAACTGTCTTTAACCCACAATCAACTATAGCTTTTTGTTTGGACATCCAATCCATACCCAAGATTAAATCAAAATCATAGAAAGGTAGCTCTATCAAATCAGCGATAAACATTTTCCTATGTATCATAATAGGCCAATCTTTAAACACTTTATTCACATATACACTATGGCCCAATGGACTAGTCACGTGTATATCATAGGCTAGTCGATCTACCGATAACATTTTATCACACACTCCCTCAGTGCAAATGTATGAATGAGTGGAACCAGGATCTACGAATGTATACATATCAAGATCAAAGAGAAAGAAAATACCAAGTATGACTTCTGAGACATCCTATTCCTCACGAGCCTTCATAGCATATGCCCGTGCTAGACCTACTAGTGCCATAGGATGATCAACAGACTCAAATATTGTGCTTAAAGTGGCCCTAGCCTATCCTCCTAGTCCACCTTTGTCTCTACTCATCCTCTAGGTGCAATGGGTCATTGGATGGCCCTTTACTCCCTTGAGGTGCTTTACTCTGTCTTGATCTTTATGGACAATTAGCCATTAGATGATCTATACCACCACATTTAAAGCAGGCCCCAATCAACCACCTGCACGTGCCTCAATGCCTCCTGGTATAGTGTGGGCACTCTGGTGGTCCATCTCCCTATCTAGCTGAAGACCCTCTACCAATATTAGATGTTGTAGACTGCCCCTGATGTCTTCCTCTGGTGGCTGGGCTATAAACTGACTCTATTGGGGATGCACCCTGTGAGTCTCAGGTCCTTTTGCTAGTAGATAAGCCACCTATAAAAAATCTCCTCCGTTGTGCCCTTTCTCTCTTAGTTGTCTCTTACTTTTCTACTTTGATAGTTGCTTCAAACAGCTGATAGTAGCTCACATGTTGTAAAGAAGTTACTGCCACTAAATACTCTTTGATGGAATCATTTAATCCATCCTCAAATTATTGGCATCGAAATGCATCCGTTAGAATAGGCTTTGAAGTATACTTGCTGAGCCTGTTGAACTCCTTTTCAACTCAACCACAGATAGGTTTCTTTGTCTCAAATTCAAAAATTGCTTCCACTTAGCTTCTTTCAGCTTTTGTGGCATACTTCTTCTAGAACTATTAGGTAAAAAACTCCCAAGTCAGAGGCTTAGGCAAATGAGGATGCAGTAGGACTAATTTCCACCAATCATAGGCTGCCCATTGCAGGAAAGAGATAGCACAGGTACCATTTCTTTGGGTGGACACTTGATCTCCTTTAAAACCCTTTATATTCGCTTTAACCTACATTCGGCTTTATCAGATTCTTATAGTCATGCCCACAAATTCTTCCACCCCATGCTTTCTCAAGGTTCTATGAGAGCTTTAGGCGCAGTCATTCTATCCATCAATCTCATCATATCATAGGAGGGCTTTAGAAACATCCCCTCAGGTACTAACGATACCAGTATTTCACCCCTTAAAGGCTTAGGAGGACCCAAAATTGATTGATCTCTCCCCACCACACTATCAGCTGACTCCTCATTAGCTTCACGAGGTCTTTTCATCTCTACTATCTATAAGAACCGCCTATCACACATCACTAGACTTTTATTAGCCAGAACCGCCTAAACTTAGCTCTGATACCACAAATGTAACACCCCCTATATGAAACTTACAACCAACCATATACGTGACAATCAAATTCCTATATATACATTCATGGCATACATTTATGTTCATTTATAGGAATTGTCATCACACATTTATCTATTCAATGTTGTACATATACATATTACAAAATTTTATACCACTTAACATCATCATTTAAGAGTAGTATTACATTTTTACATTTATATGATAATCCAAAAGAAATATTACATATAACTTAAATTGTGAGTTACAAACTGTGGAGGAATTATAATTTCCTTATTACATATATAACCATTTTTAACCAAAAGATAGATTCCAAAAGTACATTAACTTATAACGGTTGGCCCTGGTTCTTGCAGATCTTCCTTGTGTCTTACTCCTATTACTTAGACCTACACGGATTGACACCCGTGCTAAACTTGAAAGTTTAGCAGGGAAACACTTAGTTTAGATGACTAATCACAGTAGTCATCCACCAAGCGCACACACATTTATGAATATCATAAATTGACATAAATAATGATGGCATAATTAATCAAGGTATATAATGCAAATATGCTTCAATATATTATTCATATACCATAAATTCACATACAGTAGTCATCCACTAAGCACACACACATTTATGAATATCATAAACTCACGTAAATAATGATAGCATAATTAATGAATGAATATAATGCAAATATGCTTCAATATGTTATTCATATACCGTAAATTCACATTTATAAGCCAAATATTGACATTCAATGCTCATCAACACAAATCATTCATGTTGTCATATTGTATCTCTTATTTATAACTATTTAATTTACTTCCTGTGTTAGGCTTGCACATTCTTATGGGTATAGATAACGGGAGTTATGGATATCTGTATGGATATCTGAAGATATCAAATGATAGATATCCAAAAGTATCAAACTATAGATATCTGAAGGTATCAAACTGTAGATACCCGAAGGTATCAAACTGTAGAGACATTATAGTCTCAAAACGAAACACCATTGGTGTCAAACTGTAGCAGCTACACAGTAACCCTATAAGCATGCCTATCTATCCATCACTAAGACATTAAAATAGGCACTATAACATTTTCTTATAATCATTTGCCAATTTCATAATTAATATATTGGCAATTCATATGATATTCAGTTGAAATCATAAAATCTGTATTTAAGTTCATACATGCAAGTCATAACTTACCACCATTAGAATAGTATACCATGCACTCGTACGATTTATTTCGTATATGTTTTGTTTAGTCGTGTTTCTCTATGTACATTAACATAATTCTCATATATAAATTCTTATACTACATTTAAATATAAAATATGTTAAATTGTATTTAATTATGTTCATAAAATTAGTATGTAAACTTATCTAGTCGTACTATACACATATAAGCAATAAATATGCATATAAATCATCTATATACATGTAAATTTTCTTTAGCATGCATTATGTTCAATCTTAAATTTCAACGTTTGATCCAATTCACATATGGTAAGTCACATTTCATTTATTTCTAGGTGTTTACAAAGTTTCATAAACATTTGAAAAAGTTCGGGTAGGATTCGGTAAAAGTTGGAAGTGAAAAAAAACTTAAAATAATGCAATTTGGGCTAGGCATATGATTGGTCTAAAAATGGGCAAACAAATCAGTCCAGAAACAAATCACACGATAGTCTCCACTTATTTTGTATTTTCACATAGAAAACGTTCAACTTAGGCTTTAAGTTATTCTAAACATTTGTTCCCTATGTCTCTTGTTTCCATAGCATAAAAAATCATGTCATTTGGACCTCTAAATCATAAGATATGCACCAAACATCACAAGCTACTTTAAAATATGGACAGCATCAGGTCACCATTTTCGATCTTAATTTCCAATGGCATATAGCCAGAATTAGGTTCAAGTCTCTTATATATATTTTTAGTTCTATTTATTAAGTTTCATCTCTAATTTAAATCACCCAATTTAGAGGTCTTTAGGCTGAGTTACGGCCAAAATAATGGGACTAGTTCAAATGAACCTAAGACGAAATTCCATTAAACAATACTCTCTTGTCATATTCAACCAATTCCATACAAACAAACACCAATACACTATTCCAACAACCATTCCATGTCCAAATCAATCTTTGTACATATTCAGACATGCACAAATAGAAATTAAACTAAGTGTAGTCTCAAACCTTGAAATTGGTCAACTAGCTCTCCTAATGCTTTTCTTTCTCTTCCTCTTTAGCTTTGCTTGATTCACCAACTAGAAACACCACAAATACATATTTTAATCCCAATTTCAACCTTATAATTCTAGCCCTTTAAGAGCAAAGTAAGAAAAGAAGAAGATTAGAAGAAAAATCTCTAACTTTTACCTTCATTTACATCTAGAATTAGCTTGATTCCTTATGCAAAAATGATGTTATTAAGATGAAATGGAGAGGAATAAAAAGAGAAAAGGTTTAAATTAAAACCCTACATTCATCGTCCCTCTCTCCTCTCTTCTACTACCATTTCATGAAATTTCTAAACTTACACACATGTTTGAATCCTATTGGACCATATGTTAACTTTAGGCAAATTTCACATTTAACATATGGTCCTTCTTTCTTTAATTCTCACATTGACATATAATGTCATCAATTGATTTCATTCTAATCCATATTTCACATATTATTATGCATGTCCATTCCGAAATGAACAAATTGCCAATTTACTCCTGTCTTTTAAATTAATTACCATTACGTCCCTTATTATGCTTAGATGCACTCAATTTTTTATGTTCACTTTTTAATACACCCTAAACATGTTATAATACTTCTAAGATATATGTTGGGGCCTTACAAACTCTTTCATTTGATAGCTTCAAATTTACCTTATAGATTATGAAGGCGAACTTTCTTTTCCTTACCTTCCCTTTGCAGGCAACTTGAAGCATGTCCCATGATTGCTTCCCTTTAATGACAGTAAATCCTTTTAAGTTTTAGAAAATAAAGTTGAAAAAAATATCGTTTTTGTTTATTATTATTATAGCTAACGAGTTTTCCTATATTTTTTCAATTTTTTGTAATCAAATTAAACCAAATCGTTTAATGTCTCATTTTATTCGCTAGAGTCTTTACTAATTGTGTATTAAAATTATTTTGTCATGGATTCCACTTTTGCTATTTGCTAATTAACATTTATATATTATATATTTTATTTATGTGTTATTTTTCTAATAGATTGAATAATGGATAGATAAAATCATTAATGCTTCCAATTAGGTATAATAATTTTCATGTTGGGTCTACTATTTGGTTAAACCCAAAAAATGTAAGATTGAAGAGGCCGTCAAAATGATTAGAGCTTCGGACCATAGAGCTTAATCAATCTTAAAATGCTTAAAGCAGAATAGACCATTGTTAATAGTATATGTATGGTAGCAAGCGACATCCATTCAATGCTATCCTAAACTGAAAAAACCAAACATCTCGTAGATGTAACGAATGTAATATGTAATAAGTCTAATAAAGCAAATAAAATATGGCTAATGTTCTGTTGCTGAATTTGGTTTTTGTTACACAAAAATTACTTAGGAATTTGAACATCAATATAAAATGTATCTTTGAAATTCAAAAGGATAAAAAGATCAATCAAAATTAAAGCAAATTTTATGTTATGTGCAAATATATATCCTCTAACATGTGGAAATAAGGAATTACAACTAATTAGAATGACTTGTATAAATAAGTATTTTTTAATCTCTATTATGTGTATCTTTAAATATAACTTGATAATGCTCAAGTTTAAAACAAAAGCAGGGGTTGTTTATCTCTATTATATTATATGCTTCCTCTGGTTCCACGCCACATAGGCCATGTTGGAAGCCTTTTCGTCTCTGTTGCTCGGTGAATGATTTTAGAGAGGAGCGGTGTTGATGAGTGCAGGCGACATCTCCCTCTCATAGATGGCGACCCTTTGTCTCATGAGCGCTGGTGAGTTGTGAAGGAAGACGCATTTGGGCTTCTTCCACACACTCATGGGCCAGCATAAATGGGCTATTTTATTTAGTGACTTTGGGCTGTCACTCCTGAATATAAACGATAAAATATATGGGCCAAGTATTTCTGGGTTTTGGGCCATAAATTTGGGCTAATAGAGATTCACTAATCTATATATATACACATTATACATTAGCTAATTTGATTTATTAAATAATAAATTTTACTTTAAAATAAGGTTTTAAATTTATATGCATTGTGGAAATGAATGAATTTAACAATAATTAGAAATAAGTTTTTTAATAAATTATAAGTTATAATAATTAAGATTGATTGGTTCAATCACAAGAAATAAGTTTCTAATCGAGCTTAACTTATTAAATTTATGAATTTAATAACAATTAGAAACGAGTCTATAATTGAATTAAAATGTATAATTCAATTTGATTAACTCATTAATAATAAAAAATAAGTTTGCAATTAAAATAAAATATTTATAGTTATTGTTTGATTAATTCTATAATAATTGAAAATGAGATTTTAATTAAACTACAATAATCAAATTTTCATTATATTATGAGCACAAGTTGATTATATGTGGTATATTCAAATTATTTATCTTATTATTTTTTGGGTTTCCGTGAGTAACTTCTAATTTCTGAAAATATATTTTTAAGAAAAAGCCTATTATATAGATACCTAAATTTTTGTGCCCTATAGCAGGGATGAGATATGTCATCATCATGTTAGTACAGTTATTTCATATGCAATTCTTATATGGAGAAGTGCAGTTATTTCAGATGCAATTCTTATATGGAGAAGATCTAACACAATATGTTATTGCTATTAACAACTTAATACAAGATTTGTATTTTGGAAGATGTTTAGTTTTTTTGCAGATGTTGAAGTAAAATACATGACTTTACTTTCAACATTGCCACAATAAGAAAGTGAAATGTTAAGACAAAAGGGTCATATTGAACCCTTACGTTTACATCATTCAACAAATTTAACCCAAATATTTTAGGGAGTACAAATTAAATACTATCATTTGAAAAACGTTACTATTCAACCTCAAATTAACTGAGAAACTAATGACAATCTGATGTCGTCAGTTTTGTGCCAGATCAATGATGACTAACACATATTTATAATATTTTAATGTCTAGGTCAGTCCCACAGTGCCACGTGGATCTGACATGACAGTGTGCAACTTGTCTATTCAAATTATAAAAATTAATAATTTTATTAATAATTTTAAATGTAGAACTCACTATAATTATTTAACTTTAATTTTTGTTATCTATTAGGGATTTGAGTTTTGCTGATGTTAATAAGTTAGGTTAACTACTAAATTTAATTAGATAAGTTAATAGGTTATTTGGTTAAGTTAAAATTTTAAAAATAAGTTAGGTTAACTACTAAATGTAATTAGTTAAGTTAATAGGTTATTTGGTTAAGTTAATTTTTTAGGTTAATAAATTTTAGGGTTAACTTATTTGTTAAGTTAATAGGTTAATTAACCAACATAATATATATTTTTCTGGTAGTTCATTATTATAATCGATGGTAGCAATAACATATGAACTTGGAATTCTTGAAACATTCCAACTTCTGCAACTAAATGGCCTGTATCTTAAGTTCACAACATATTTAACTCTTTTTTCATTACTTCAAATCCACCAGCATCATTACTCTCAAGTTCACAATCAACACTGAACTCCTTGTTAATTGTCATTTTATTTTTTATTCTTGGACCCATCTCATCTACCTATTTAGTTTCCATGTTTCTATTTTTAACCAATCTTCATCACAAACACTTTAATTTCCTTAAGGATTATGATAATGATCTTTGTTCGACCTTCAACAATACTTCCATTAAATGCTTCATAAAGATTATTATCCACAATATCACACTTCAATGATGTGTTGAAATATGCTTTTGACCGTCTTTCTTTTGGAATTTTTAACAAACCTCTATAAGCTTCTTTTGACTCCTCTTCTAACTCCTTTAAATAAAAAAAGCAAGTTTGGTTCATTAGATGACTTACAACATTTCCATAATAGTCTTTATAATCTAGGTCCCTTTTGATCCTTCTTTTTGTAATTATTAAATATGTGTTTTGCCTAAAATCTTACTTTAACCTTTAGGATTTGCCTACTAAGTGCCTCCACAAGACCTTATGTAACATTCAATTTACAAAAATTAGCAAATAACTAATACAAGCAACTTTATATTATAAAAACAAATAAAGTTTAGAATGAACATTTTGTTGATTTAAAATCACTACCCATCCACCTTTATCTTCTAGATCTAAATCTTTTTGTAATAACTCTAAAAACTAGCTCCAAGTGTCAAATGTTTCAGTATGTACCATAACCCATGCCATAGGTAACATATGATCATTTCCATCTTCTCCTACTGCTGCCAATATCTCACCTTTTACAATACCTTTCAAAAAGCAATCATCCAGTCCTGTCAACCTTCTACATCCATCTAAGAACCCCCCTCTTGCAACATTCAATGCACACATACATTATATCAAATGATGGCTACAAATTATCTCTAAGCAATAGCCTTTCAACGACCAATTCAACTCTACTACCATGATTTGAACTTAAAAGTTCTTCCCTGTAATCCCACAAATTGTTATATTGTACTCTAATAGCTCCTTGCATTTCCTCCATCACCAACTTTTGAGCCTTATAATAATCACTATACCCAACATTAACTCTCAAATCTTTCTTCACAAACTTCCTTAATTATATTAGTTTCAATGCAATGAGTCCCGGGAGATTATTGAAGTAATTCTTAGCAAGCTACTTTGAACCTATACTTTTGTTATAGAAAACATGATTGTGTATGTTCTTCTGCTCAAAACTCTTACCTACATATATAAATATGAGTAGTTAGTCTACAACATAAATGATGCCTAAATTGAAAATAAATATAACATTCAGATTACTTACTTGAAAATTATTTAAATATTTCACCAAGCTAGCTAAAATGTACCATTTTCAGTACTTACTCACAAACTTGGCTCTCATAAATTGTTTGGTGTTCCTTGTAAATCTAAACCCCTTCTTTCATCAATAGCAAGCTTATGAAGTGCTTTATTGTAGTGGCTAGAATCCTCAAACAACATGTCAACCTCAACATCATTCTTTTTCTTATGAGTGTTGAATCTGTGAAGTTCTGATTTATGTCTTAACCCCCTTACCTACATCTGAGCCACTACCTTCTTCAAAACTACAAGTTTTATTTGAGTAAAAGTAATTTGTCATATTTTCATCCTAAACTTCATTCCATTATTGTCATCTTCATCTTCAATTGCACTTTTTCCTATAGCTTTCCCTTTATCTGTTGTATGTTGTAGACATTGCTCCCAATTCTTTTTCTTCAATTGTCCCTTTTTAAATGAAAGAGTTAAATCCCTTGATAATTCCAACTCTTTATCATCGAAACTTGAATCAAACTCCTCTCTACTCCTTACATCCACAAATACATCCACAAATACATCCTCTTTTTCCTTTGCTCGATCAACTTCATCGTCACTTGCATCTACATCTTCTTGCTCAACAACAACAACATCATCTGTAACTTCTTTCTCAACATCAATAACTTTATCCACATTTTGTAAATATGCAAAATTGGATCCATGATCAACGTAGATCTCTATAACCTTATATTCCGCAATAAGCTTACATATATGTATCATACATGCATCATTCTTTCTCACATCTATCAACCCATTTTTTAGACTATCACTTGGCACTTTATACATAACATTACTTGCTTTTAATCTTTTAACATCTTCTTCAAGCATTCTCTCAAGGTCCCAATAATAAAATCTATCGATTTCAATGCCCTAGCTTTCTTTATTTCCACCCATATATTTAACATGTTCTCCATATACAAACTTCGTACTATAAAACATAGTTGATTTCTCATCCCAACCATCTATCTTTGTTTACCTATATACAAATATCAATATTACATTAAGCATAAAGGTATTTAATACAAGATAAACACTTTATTGTTGAGGTATAAGACAAGCACTTCCTTAAATACAAGACAAGCACTACAATTAAATCTCCTATTCCTTCCATCTATTTTTGGCATAAGACATTATAATTTAAGTTTCAAAAGGATAAAGTATACTAGTTATTTGAAAAAAGTCACATGCTAATTGGACAATGATATAATGGTTACAATCTTCTAAAGAGATATATCTATTACAAAAGACACTTGAAAAATAAGCATGTTTTTAGTCAATTCATTTACTAAATGTCTGTAGCGCCCCCTTACCGTAGAGTACACACCGGAACGCCCGCAGGTCATTCCGGTATATATCCTACGATAAGAGAAAACTACGTACAAACACCACTATACTCCACATGGCATTATAATAATAAAATGCCAATATAAAGATCACAACTTTTTAAAATCAAACCTTTTTCCATTTCATTTCATCGAAATCAATAATTTACACAACTGTCAGTTTTCATTGTCTGTACAGCACTCCAAAAATCTAGTACAATATACTACTAAAACAGAGACAATACATCAGTCCTAACTAGATCATCCCAAAAGTCCCAGCTGACCGACCTGTGAGCCATGACTTCTCTTGCCAACCTGATCTACACGGCAGGAAAAGTCCCTCTGGAGCTAGGAGTCTACTCTCGGTCTTGAAAAATATTTTGCAATTTTGGGTGAGTTTGCGAACTCAGTGAGGAACCATCATCGATGGTTCGCCCAATTCATGCAACACTCAAGCATATTCATATTCAGAAGTACCACATAATTGTACTTAAGCAATCACAGTCATTTCACAAGTGCACATTTAACAGTACCACATGATTATTATCACATAAGTATAAGGCATAATTGAACCTCTCATCAAGTTCGCAGTCCATCTGATCGAAGACCCTCTCGGTCCTCTCTAGCCACCCCTCAGCCTCAGCAGGGTCTGTGCTGTCATAGAAGTCTACAGCTCCTTGCTTGCGCAGCCTGTCATACCTCCTCTCCAGTCTCATGGGAACTCTGGGAGGCAACTCCTCAAAACGAGGCTCCGAGGACTCCCTACTAGCTCCGACTGATCCTTGGTCAGCTGGTTGATCAACTTGATCACCTAAGACGGATGACCTATAACAAAACAATGATTCCGATCAATTTCCTCATTTTGCAACACAATTCATGCCTAAACAATTTACTAGTCCCAACAGATGCCAAACCATGCTCTTATACCACCTAACCACTGCTAGTCTGTGCAAACCTCCCTCTCTGCCCAAATCCAGACTGCCTGGATCCTCCCGGTGACCTGAAAGTCCTGCGCTGGCGCTTGCTGAAACTCCTACTAGAACTGCCCTGACTGTCACTCGGCCTTTTTCCCCTAGATCCCTGTCCAGTCTCAGCCTGTCTCTGCCTCATCAGCTGCTCAACTCGCACTGCAGCAGCCCTCAGCTCAATAAAGGTGCCCATAATTTATCTCTTTAATTATCATATGGGCCTAAGTTCACCTCGAATTTTCTATTCAATGCACCAATGTACAACACTAGCTTTACGGGAAGTACTCATTTACTTAATCAACATCTTTCTGTACCCCTATTCGTTGTCTCAATCGAATATTCACTTCTTTCAAACTCCACAATTCCCTCAACTTTAATGGTCTGTATAGTGGATTTCCCTACTCTTGTACAAATTTTATCATTTATATTTCCGCAATTTCTGTAAAATGGTGCTTTGCATTACAATGGGCTCAATGGGCTATTGAAATTCTATTGATTGTAATGTGTTCACTGAAAATGTTTGTGAATAAATGGGCCCAATTGGTCATGAATTTTTGTACATGAAATGGCTATTTCCAATACTGTTGAGTGTGTCGTTATGACTGGAAATGTTTACAAATTAAAGCGGGCTCAAATTGTCTACTGATTTTCGCGCATATGATTATATTAAAAAATATATACTGAGTTTTTGACTATATTCGAGTGCTTTAGCATACCACCCTCGTGAGGCACGGATTCGGATATCACCCAAGATGTCGGGTTCGGGTCCCGCGGGAGTGGGATGCGACAATGTCTCTCTGCACATTTAGCTTTATATATTAATAACAATAGTGAACATATAGAAGTCTTTTAAAAAAAGCAATTGATAACCATTATTACTTGCGTCAAGTAATAACAGTTAAATAATAATAAGAATGATTTATGTAAAAACACGTTAACAAAGGATAAAAACATAAGGCTCAAAATGTAAAAATGGTTATTGTTAACGTAGTGGCCTTTGAGATGATGATCACCTAAAACTGGTGTCAAAATCAAATAGTGCATAATTAGGTGTATATATATTACAAAGTAGTGAATTGATTTATTAGTAGAGAACCAATCAAAAAATAGCACATTACACAACAACTCTTAAAACTGCTATAGATTTTAATTTGCTGCAATAAGGGGAAAAAACTAAAGTCCCAATAAATCGTTGTAGTGTTAGGTGAAGATGCCACAGAATTTGCTAGAAGCCATCATACCTGAATTGAAATCTTACGAAATAACAAGTAGTTGATAGAGAGCATAGTAATGGTCCTTAATTCACTTAATATAGAAAATAAAATTTAGCAAAAAACCAAATATGTATAATTTCATTTCAATTACTAAAATTTTATTAAAAGGAGAAAAGAAAAGCCTAAAAGTTAGTATTAATACTTACATCAAGTACTTTATCAAGATGGTGAGGAAAACTATGAGATTGATTACTGTTACAAGTTTTTCTCCATTTTCATAACTTTTAAAATTAAAATATTTTCCTAATCTTAAATAACTATTTAAAATTGATACAAAGATTATAATAAAATGTTTTTGAAACCATACTAAAATTTTAGCAAAAGTTTTATTCACTGTTATAATTTCTCAGTATAGAAAACTTGGAAAATAAACTCATATGTAAGTTTATGTCTTAAAAACAAAGAGTAGCCTGTATCTAGAAATATTATGAAATTTTCTCCATAAAAGAAACACCAAATGTGCTAACTACAAGATATTAATTAGTTAAGGTCAACACTGAAGTCAAGATATTTTGCAAAGCAAAATTTGTACAGTTATACCAAACTAGATTCACAGTTACAATTCTACTAAAATTAGGTTCTCAAATACAACTTTAGAGAGTTTTAGCTTCCGCATTTCTACAAGAACTGATTAATTTAGAGATTTTTAATGCATAAGACTAAGATATCATTAATGAAGCCAATTACAACAAAACTAAAAAATGTTATAACAAAGAATGAAATCAATTCCTAGCTAATGAAACCCACAAATGAATAACGAAGCAACGAAGAGTTTGAAGGTGTTACAAATAATGGGAGTGGTTTGTTTTCAAATGACATCAACTTCCAGTGGCTTCTATCAAATGATGGTTATAGCTTTAAATGACAACGATTTCCAGATGACAACGGTAGGTCTAATTTTAAAATGTAAAAGGTCAAAATTAAAGTTAAAAAGTGTGGGTTATTTTCGGATAAATTTGGTGGGTTATGGGTCATGATTCCTAGGTTATGGGTTATGGGTCAACCACATAGGTATCCAAGTGTCTATAAATTTTCCACGTGGATGTCTAAATATTAAATAAATTAGTTTTGTTAGCCACATCAATGATAAACTCAAAGAATAAATATTGTAAATTGTGTTATAAATGTTTTCAAAGGTTAGTAACTTAATTGGAAATTTAAAAGGTTTGGCACTAAAGTGAAAAAATCTCAAAAGGTTTGACATTTATGAATCTGTTATCTCTAAAATGTATAACTGTTGGTGATTTTTCTATCATCGACATTTCCAGCCCCATCACTATCAAAATAGCCAATAAGCTTGAACTCATTATATGGTGAGTAGAATAAGCTATAATCAAGTATACTTTTAATATAGCGGAGGATCCTTTTAGTCATCTTTAAATATGTGGTCGTAGGTGACTCCATATAGCGGTTAATAAGTCTAACTCTATTGAAGTTTTCAGACCTTATACATGTCAAGTAGTGTAACCTCCCAACAAGATTATTAAATAGTGTAAAGTCCATATTTTATCCTTCTTCATGCTTGGACAATTTGATTATATATTTAAGAAGTGTCTTAATAAGCTTGCATTCATCCATCTTGAAATTTTTTAGCACGTCCTTTACATAGCCTTATTCGTAAATGAATATGTCTTCTTCTTTTTGCTTTAGTTTACTACTAAGATAGTAAGACATATGACTATAGTCAATTATTTGAATTCCTTCATTATTATACCTTTAAATTATTTAGTCAACCTTGGATTATTGCTTATGGAGATCAAATCATTCAAGTGTAAGCAAGCAATTAAGTTATCTCCATACTTATTCTTCTTCACATAGAAGGCATGTTCATGTGTGCATTATGTAAAGTTTGTTTCTTGGAAGTATTTATTAATTCTACTATATCATGCCTTAGTGCTTGCTTTAAGCTATGTAAGGCTTTCATCAACTTTAGTACATGGTCTTTGTACCCTTTTACCATTTAACTCAAAGTTAGTTCTACATAGATTTCCTAATTAAGAAAGTCATTCAAAAAGGCTGACTTTACAGCCATTTGATGAATCTTCCATTTATTTTAGGTCGTTAAACGAGAAACGAATGCAAATACTTAATCATTATCAACCTTTTACTTGTAGCCTTACTTTATATCTTTCTACCTCTCCTTTAGCATTCTTCTTTGCCTTGTAAACCCACTTTACTCCAATTGCCTTTTACATTTTTTGGAAGTGTGTAAACTCCTATGTGTTATTTTTTATGATAGCGCTAATCTCCTCATTTGTAACATTTCTCCATTTCTTTGTTTTAAGCCACTTTTTTAAAACCTATTTGTTCATAATTAGCAAGGAGACAAAATAAAGTCAAATCATTTTGATGAGCTTTTGCCTCAATTATGTCTTGTAAATCTCTTTCCTTCTCCCTTATTTCTTTTAAGAATGATGGTGGAAAGCCAATGTCAGATGATGCCCTTGGTGATGTGGGAGGTGTAGTAGGCTCTTATATTTCTCTAATTGTATGCTCTCCTTCTTTGTCTTCAACCATAAGAGGAATTTATAATTGTTTTCTTAGACCTCCCAATTTTATGTACCATCTTCATCAAACTTTACATCTTTATTAATGACTAATTTTCCATTGTTTAGATTGTAAACCTTGTAGTCTCTTAAACTTTGATAATAGCTAACAAACACGAGCTTCTCACTCTTATCATCAAGTTTTGAACATAGGTTATGCTCTCAAATACTTTCAATTGTGCAATATCGAGTTTATTTCCTCTTTATGCCTCTTGCAATATTCTTCCTTATATACTACTTATTGGTGAGTAGTTGGATACGTAGATTGTACATGTTACGATTTTAGTCTAAAACTCCTTATGCATCTTTTTGCTTTTCAATATGCTTTGAGCCATTTCAAAAATAGTTTTATTTTTCCTTTTTGCTCCTCCATTCTAATGGGAAGATCTTAAGACCTTTAAAGAATGATAAATTTCATATTATTTATAAAATTTGTTAAAGTCTCTTAATGTGAATTTTCCTCCTCTATTGGATCTTAAAAGCCTATTTTCATATCAACTTTCTTTCTCAATAAGTAATTTGAACTTTTTAAAGGTACCAAATACTTCTAATTCTCCTTTAAGAAATATACCCACATATTTTTTGAAAAATTATCAATGAAGAGAAGGACGTATGCATTCTTGCTAAAGGAGTAAGGTGAAATTGGACCACATATATCATTGTGTACAAGTTGGACCATATATATCATTGTGTACAAGTTGTAATAACTCTTTGATTCTTTTCATAGACTTCTTTGGAAAGCTTTTTTTTGAATGCTTTCCAAGTAAAAATCTGTCATATAATTAATCCAAATGATTGAAGGAAAGCAATCCTTTCACCATTTCTTTCTTAATAATTTCAATCCTCTAAAATTATATGCTTAAGTCTTATGTCCTAAAGCTAAGAAGGGTCTTTAATACAATGTTGAATACATTTTTCCATATCATTTAGGATGTTAATTAAGAACATTCTTCTTCTTGTCATTGGCACCTTGATTATCAATTTATTTCTTTGATCTCTTATTGAAAGACAATGATCTTTAAGGCGAATATCATAGCCTTCTCTAAGAGTTGACCTAAGCATAGTATATTATTGTTCATACTAACATAACATTAAACTATCGCCTTCCATCTTTCAAATAGATTAAGATGTTACCTTTGCCTTTAATAAGTCTCTCCAAATATAATATTTCCATTTATAGACTTATTAATATCTGGTTCAGCCAGATTTTGCTGGGACTGGACGTTACTATTCGGATCCATGTCTTTGTGTCATTCTGGTTGCTGAATACCTGCAAAACAAGTAACGGCGGGCCGGGAGTTGATTCCCGGGAGGCCCCTCCGAAGCTCAAGTCAGTTTCTTTGTGTAAGTTTTTTGGCTACTGTAGGTAGAGAAAAGTAGGTTTGTAATCTCGTACCTGAGTTATGGTAGAATAGTACCTTATATATGTCGTGGATGCTAGGTTTACGTAGATC
>JAOSBL010000211.1:11012510-11034806 GCA_027568915.1 Erythroxylum roraimae | reverse complement strand
TATATCACACACACACTTAATCATCAAACCATTACTTTTTATCCAAAAATGGAGGGATATAATTGTGACAAGGCAAACATTGAAAATTAGCTTCAAGAATGGTAAAACTAGTGTATGAAAATAAGAGAGTGAAAAGAATAAAAAAAAAAATCTTAATCATTTAGGTAAGTTATTAAAAAATGTTAAACTTTACTTAATTTGACAATACTAACTTGAACTTTAAAAATTCATGATAAAATACTCTTAACTTTTAATGTTTATAAATATTGTCTACCATTAACCTCATTGTTAATAGTACTGATCACTACAAGGAGAAAAGGAAATTGGGGAAGGAAAAATAACGACAGAAAACAAACCGTCGAAAATTATTGACAGAATTAACATATTCGTTGATAATATTGACGAGAAAAAATAATTTAGCGACAGGAACAATACCGTCGGAGAAGAAACGCGGGAATTGATGGCGGGTTAATGTATTTTGATATTACCAATGGCATTTAACAATGAAAATTTCGTCGGTAATATGAAAAACCTATACGACGCCGTCTACATGTGGTTGAACATTATTAAGTTGAAGAAAACAATTTGATAACGTTATAAGACTCGAATCCGTCGGTATCTTAACGACGGTTTACCGACGGTCACTTTTGCCCATCGGTATATTTTAACGACGGAAAGACACATGAAATTTTTGTCGTTATAATTACCTATGACCATACTAACGAAGCCGTTATCTGCCGTTCTATTCCATCGGTAAATATTATTACCGACGGAATGCTTTGATTTAGCGTCGGTTTAGATGTTCGGTAAACCTTATATTTCTTAGCGGATATAGATTGTTATGTCAACTATTACACATGAGGTAGATGCATAACCTTTCATCATTTTTTTTTCTACATCAGCTTTCAAGCTTAAAGGTGACAAATTTAAAACACCTTCTCTTCTTGAACCTTAAGCAGCTCCTTTTCTTTCTCTAGAGAATAATTTGATCTTTGCATGTTCAGGGGGACAAATAAAAGGGTGACTCTTTAATTATTATAAAAAAATGAATTTTCTTTTTTCTTTTTTTTTGTCATTTGATATGTTTTCCTTTCTTTTAAAGGTTTTGTGAAGCTACTAGGTAGCGAAATCAAAAAGGAAAATTCTCATATTTGAACTCACATATTGCTAAATTGAAATAATGTCCAATGACGAGGATAATGGAAAGAAAGAAAAGAATTCTCATTATTAGTGCTCCTTCTTTCTCGTAGTCATGGTGATGGCTATCATAGTCGAGGTTGGTATCAATAACAACGGTAAAGGTAAAGAAGATATCAATGGAAGTAGTCAATAAAGTACTCCACCATTTGCCAACCAACAAGTTATAAGAAAACTTACAAGGATACCCTAAAAAATTCCCCTGAAAACACCGTACACTTTAAAGAATTTATTCAAATTACATTAAGGCGGTACAAAACATTAATTATGTTGCACCAAAAGTAGGCGTTGAGCAACCAGAATCAAATTGCACTCAAAGAAAGCTAGTCCAAAGTGGTTTTGAGTTGGAGAGGAAGAATATAAGAGAAAGATTTTAGGGTTTTATTATTTAGTTTTTAAAATTTTACAATATTTTATCTAATGTAGTACTAAACTACTAATAAACCAGGTATCTGCCACGTATCCAATTAGATTTTGATATGACAATACCATTGATTGTAGGGCTAACGATGTACTATTTTTATAAAAACTAAAAGTTTTATTGTCATTTTCTAAAATTTAAACTAATATTACAAAATTAAGTAAAATTTTTTATTTTTTCATAATTCACCTAATCTTTTTAGTTTGTAAAGAGTTTATTGTTGATGCAAGATATATGAGCTTATTGTTGATGCGACATATATATGAGTGCTACAATTCTAGGACCTCATCCTTTGTTAAGGATTTGATTAAAGGACCAGGCACATTCTCAAGTTGTAACACCCTTGGAGGAAAAGAGGTCCAATTACTTGATGTTATGTAATAACACTTAAAATGTGACAGATCTTTTTTAACATGCAACAAAGAGTTAATTTTGCATCCAGCACAAAAACTCTATAAACATAAAACTTTCCTAAAAGATTGAAAATTCAGACCATAAAAATGTTCACATAAATTTAAATTTTTAAATAAAGGTTCAAGTTGAGAGAAACAACAAAAAATATCTATGAATATAAAACTGATAAATTATATGTTCAAAAGAAAAATGCTACGATACCACCTGTTAAACTTAATATTATAGGAAAATAAAGCTTAATTAGCACGTGTAAGACATTAATTGCAGGATTTTAACATATAATTCCTATAAAATAAAACATATAATAAATACTTGAAGGCTTTGATAAAATCAACGTATTGCAAACCCTTAAAAACAAATTAACTTATCTCCTTTGACCTTTTTTCTTACTTGAAGCCATATGCAAGCATCTCTACCTACGAGCATTTGTTTATATGAATGACCACTTACACAAGATACTAATTCGTTGTTTGGTTTTACTTCTATTTTTCTGTTGTAATTTTTAATTTTTAATTTTTAATTTTTAATATATGTTTTTCTTTTAAATAAAAACAAAATTATGTTTTGTTGTTATGTTTGTAGTTACATTTTTATGACTAAATACTTACATATTAGAGAAAATTTAAAGATAAATAATTTTATTTTAATCTCTTATAATATTATTAACAAATTATTAATAAAATTTATTTTATTTTGGTAAAATAAATAATTTAATAATTAACACTTTATTTATAAAATTTTAAATATATTTGAATTATCAAATCAAAATTTATTTGAAATTTATATGTTTTGAAGAAAATTTAAATTTAGTTATATTTAATAATAATAATTACATGAATTTAATTTAATTTAATTACAAAAATTAAATTTTTTAAATAAAATTAAGTTATTTATAATTCTTATTAATAATTAATTTTAATTAATTAAATATATAATATTAAATTAAATTATTCATATTTCTTATTAATAATTAATATATATTAAGTTAACAGTGAATTAGATTATAAAAATAAAAATAGAAAACAAAAATCATTTTCGTAATTTTTGAAAACTGAAATAAATAGAAATTAAAAACTCTAACAAATAATTTTTTTATCAAATTTAAAAACAAAACCCAAAAATTAGAAAATAAAAACAAACATGCTCGACGACTGTGTTAGTGCGGATGTGACTCTGCTCAAGGAAAAAATTAACAGGGTCCCTTTTGTTAACAATGCTAAAATCAATGATACATTTCGTTTGAACTCACAAGACACTAGGCGGCCGGCACGTGGGTTCCGGTGATACGGTGGCGCCAGCTAAGTTTTTATAAGTAGTGTCCACGTTTCACGCAAAGGGTGGCGTCTCGTGTCATGGAACTTTTTTCTCGAATGCCAGGTAGGGTTGGAGTTACAGGAGTACGGACAAGATAAGCCCCTCGAAGCTTGCAAACTTTGATACCAACCATCCCAACTTCCCGTGTCTCAAGATTATGATACATAAAGACAATTTAGTTTATACAAACTAATTCTTTTAAAATTCATGATTTTTTAAATTAATTTATTTATTTTAACTAATATATTTTTTTGTCATTTTTTTTAATGTCAAAAAAAAAGAAAGCATCATACTACAAATAAGAACAACATAACTTAAAAATTATCTAATTCCATTTCAACTAAGAAAATTAATTTATTTATTTTAACTAATATATTTTTTTGTCAATTAGTCTCATCTTAACAAAATTTTCCTTAAAATTAGTAGCCTTGCACTTTTTCAGTGATAAGGTAATTGAATCAATTTATAAGCATTTTAACTTTATTTATTTAGTAGATTCGTTATTTTTTTAAGAAAGAGCAATAAAAAATATAATTTTAGTGACATATCTTTATTTTATCAAATATATATTTAGTTATATTAAGAAAAAGAATAATAAATTTTGGTGGAATCTAATAAATTAACAAATTAATTTTTAACTTATCATTCTCCCTCATAAGATTTAAATTAGTAAATTTTAATTAATGCAAAAGACAAAACCACTCGCTGAATAAACTATTAAAAATAGATAAACACTTTTTAGAATAAAACTACAGCTTCCATTGATGAGATTATGCTTTGTTTCTTTGGAAATTATTTTTTATAACATTTTAACTGTATGTTCTTTTTTTTTCTTCTGATGTAGCGAATAAGTGTAAGCGAATTCAATTAGGCTGATCATACTCCAAGTTACAAATGCATCTTACAGATTTAGGTTGTTTGCATAATATCGTCTTATTTTCTAATAATATTTCTACAGCTTTTGATTTCAGGTTTGAAAAAGGAAGTGTATCCAATCTCTCGTCAGTTTCTAAAGCAGAAGAGAAGTCGGTCCACTAAATGTCCTTGTCTCCAATCAGCAAAGCATGGAGTTGGTAGGATATGATCTTTCCCTTAAATGGATAAAATGATTTCTATGAAGCTGTTCATAAACTCTTAACAGAGGAAGAGCTATCTCCTATGGTTGCCTAGAAGACCCATTAATGGTTTATTAATGGAAGTATATGAGATGTGGGTAAAATTTGACAATGAACAAAGAAACTAGAAGGACATCATCTGATCATCTTAAGTTGTGCTGGATGTTGATTTGGTTTGTAAATGAATAATGGTTGAATAGTGTTGCTGTAAATTGTTTGTTGGAAAGCTTGTCTTACTGGTTAGGTAAGCTAGCTCCATAAAGCCATCTTGATAGGAAACTTGTATAGGAGTATGGTTGTTTGTGTTTTGATGTAAGGACGAGTTGTAGCTTTCTTATGTATTCACTTTAGATTATTCCTTTTGCTAGGCAAGAGATTACTACCCATGAAATTTCCATTAGTGTAGATAACATTTTTTATTTGTATAAAAAATTTACTAAATTATTAAAAAAATATCGTCTTAAATGGTGTGAAAAGATGTACTCTATAGATGATATGATTCGATGACCAGAATGTAATGCAAATAAAAGATACATTTAGGATAATTTTAACCACATTAAAAAGAATCTTCAATAATTCTATAAAATGTTAAAATCTTCCTGGGATTTAACAAATAACTCATAGTTACTTGAACTTCACCCTGTACAAGATATCACTAAAAACTCAATGGGAGTAGACCATATGAAATTAAGCTTAATTTAGACAAACAGGAAGAGCCAAATGTACTTTCTTAGCTAAATAACGATCAAAAGGAGTTTTGAATCGTGAATAAAAAGAAAACCAGAAAAGCTGCCGACTTGACCTAAACACCCCCTATTTGCTTGAAATTTGCAAATTACTTATGGGGCTACGGTTCTGTTGTAGCAATTTCAAGGGGTTGGTTCAGTCGGTGGAAGAAGTACATTTAATGATTTCTAAATAATGTTTTGGTATAAAAGTTTTAAAGTTTAAACAACAGATATTATAAAATTGATTATAGATTAAATAAAATTAGAGAAAAGGTGACGGATTTTACGCTCCCTCTGACTTAGTTTCTTCACGCTGGTTTCGTTACTACCGTCAATAAGCTGGGAATCAGATGGCGTCCCTCGACCAAGAGGGGCACCAAACCAAGCGAGGGGGTACCAGGAAACGTGAGGATGAAACTCCTCCACACCCAAAATCGACCTACCAGGGGACACCCCCGCAGCCACCATCGACGCGAATCAAGCTTGGCGTCCAAAAGTGCACATCGAACCAGAAGAGGGGGATATCTTGCAGTTGTTGGGAGAGGCTGGGGGGGGAGGGTATAGCCCTGTCCCTGTCCTTTAAGACGAAGCTTGACAACGTCTGGAACCAAGCATCGGTTGTGAAACTCCTGGTAGACGAATTGGCTACCAGATGATCGTTACCCGACTAAAGCTCCTGTGGAAACCTCAAGGACCTATCAAGATTGTGGATTTGGAACGCGACTTTTTCTTGGTGAGGCTCATGGAAGAGGAAGACGCTGGTTACCTGCTTTCCGCCTGACGCACGGCTAGTTTCACAGAGCTGTTGTATGGATTCGCTCCCTTGATCTGCCGATAGCGAGGTACCACCCCAGTATTCTCAAGGCCTAGGGCCATCTTGTGGGCACCACCATACTCATCGATGAGACCACCTTCCTCACATAGAGAGGAAAATACACACGTTTAGCTGTGGACATAGACCTGTCCTCTCCACTGAAGACCTCGGTGCAGCTTGATGTGGAGACAATAGCAGTGGCTTATGAAGGCTTGCCACAAATATGTTATACCTGCGGTAAAGTGGATCATGACACCACTGGATGTCCATAGAAGAAAAGCTCCACACCAGGCCGAACCAATTAACCCGGAGCAAGCGAAGGCCCTTCAATGGTTGCAACAATGCAGGCCATCGCAGCTGGCACAACACGGGAAGGCACTGTAGCAAGAGAGGTAACAGTTGAAACTCATAACAGGTATGGACCTTGGATGCAGGTCCAACGCCGAGCTCCCCCACAACGTTCCACTCTAGGCATGCAACTTGCGACAACGGGCAGAAAAAATGAGCTTCCATAGAAGAGAGGCTTGAGGTATGAAATCTTGTCAGGGACAGAGCAGATGGAGACAATGGACAAGACAGGAACAGAGGCGCCACCAAATAATCACCGAATGGGCCTTGGTACCCGTCTAGATTTAAATGAACTTTTAGGCAAAGGCAAGCAACTACTCTAAGCCCAGCCCACTAAGACTGCTGGGACAAAGCCCAGAAGGGGATCCAAAGGCCAGGCTGCAGTGCCAAGGCAGAATACCGGGGGAGGGGGGGAGTTCCCGGAAAATAGTCCCCAGGACCAGGAAACGGATGGAATTCTGTACGTTCAATTGCAACCCTCCATCCAAGAACAAAATATAGCGATCGAAATAGACTCCCATTCGGAAATGGTCTGTGATAATCAACTATTAACCAACGGAGTCAGGACAGGCTCAGAGCAACTCCAACAGATGGAAAGAATTGAGGCTCAGGAGAAGGTTCGGAACCTCAACGAGGATACCGAAATACCGACCCTCCAGATATATCTGTCGGGGAAGGAAGCTCAGACACCATGGCCTAACTACCCTCTGAAGAGATGCATGAACCACCGCCTCAGGATGCTACAGTAGCCCCCACTGGAGGTATCTTATCTATCTAGTTTCTTGTTTTATGTTGATTTTACTGTGAAACTGTCAAGGGGCAGGAGGGATGAAACTCCATGCCATTCTTCATAACTATATTAGACAGTTTAATCCTGGTATCCTCACTTTGATGGAAACCCGAAACTTAGGGCGCATGCCGTAGTCCGTACTTTAAGTTTTGATTACTCTTTTAGAGTTGATGACGAGGGCTTCTCTGGAGGGATATGGCTTCTTTGGAAAGATGAATTCAACATCTCCATCGTCTTAGCTCATTGCCAATTTATCCATACCAAAATCCAGTATGCCACTAGTTGTTTTGATTTTACAGCAGTTTATACTAGCCCGCAAGCATCCTCCCAATCCTACATCTAGCCGATCTTACACTGGGTGGGAAGCTCTATCCATAGATCCTGGCTCATAGGAGGGGATTTCAATGTTAAATTGGAGATAGCGGATAAACGTGGAGGAGCTAAGGGTACCTAAGTAGTGAACAAACGGTTTCAAGAATGGGTGCACGAGACCAGCCTTCACGTTCTTGGTTTTATCGGCTTTAGATTTACGTGGCATTGAGGAATGGTTCAAGCTAGGCTAAACAGAGTTTTTGGCTCGACAGCTTGGCTGTAAGCATTTCCTCACACCGAGAACCATCACCTACCTTTCTTTGCGTCAGATCATAGACCCATGCTTGTGCATCTGCACAGCCCGGCTCTGAGATTACGTGGCTTCCCAATGTTTCGATTCCAAAATGCCTGGTTAACCCACCCAAGTTTTGACGAAGAAGTCGCCAAGCATTGGCTTCCAACTGAGGGGACGATGAGTAAATCATTAGCCCTCTTCTCCCTCCACCTTCTGCGATGGAATCAATCTGACTTTGGCAATATTTTCCATCAGAAAAAACACCTGTTAGCAAGACTTCAGGGAATTCAGTGGGCTATGAAAAGCGACAACATGGACTTTCTTTTAGATTTAAAGGATAATTTAAGTGGGGGTCTGATGCAATTTTTATGTGAGGAGGAAATCTATTAGCACTAGAAAGCCCGTTGGGACAAGCTCTCAAAGGGGGATAAGAACACGAAATATTATCATATCCTCACTCTCTCCAAATGGAAGAAAATGAAGATAGAACAACTCCTTGATCCTCATGGGTCCTGGATCTCCGACCCAGTTCAACTGAGTAAGCTCGCTAGGGACTTCTTCGTCCAACTGTATACTCAAGCGGATAGGCCTCCGCCTTGTTACCCTCTTTTAGGAGCTTTTCCCTCACTATTAGAAGCCAGTTTGCAAGCTCTCTCTCAGCCAATCCCAGACATTGAATCCAGACATCGGTTTTTGGCATGAACCCGAATAAAGCCCCTAGAGTCGATGGTTTCAATGCCCTCTTCTTTCAGAAAAATGGGGTCAGGTTGGCTCAAAAGTGATAGAGTACGTTAAGGTAGTCTTCAGGCAGGAACGTTAGGAACAAGACTTAAATCACACCATTTTAGTCCTGATCCCCAAAGTTCCCTTCCCGAGGACTATAGCACAATTTCGACCGATCAGCCTCTGTAATGTGCTCTACAAGGTAATTTCCAAAGTAATTGTCAATAGGCTGAAACCCCATATGGCTCATCTAGTGCAAGCGCCCCAAAACAGCTTTATTCCTAGAAGACAACATACTGACAATATTATCATCGCATAGGAAGTCATCCATTCGATGAGAAAGAAAAAGGGGAAGATAGGGTGTCTGGCTATCAAGGTGGACCTTGAAAAGGCCTACGATCGGGTTCGATGGGACTTTTTTCAAAATACTTTAACGGACATCGAGATCTCGGAAAATTTCCGTTCGGTCATTATGAAGTGTGTGACAACGGTGTCTTTCCAAGTCCAGTGGTAAGGAACCCTTACTGATCCTTTTATCCCTTCACGATGTATAAGGCAAGGAGATCCACTCTCGCCTTACCTTTTTGTGCTATGCATGGAACGCCTAGCCCACCTTATCTCAAGGTGGAACAAGGCCTATGGAGACCAATCAAACTGAGTCTTACAGGGCCCCCGATATCCCATCTTTCTTTCACTGATGATCTCGTTCTTTTTACGGAAGCTACAAAATCTCAAATTTCGGTTATCGCCCAAACGTTGGCAGAGTTTTGTACGACTTCTGGCCAAAAAGTGAATACTGACAAAACTCGTATTTTTTTCTCAAAGAACGTCTCCCCCGCTCTCGAGTATAGGCTCAGCCAGAACCTGCACATCTCGCATACGAATAATCTGGGAAAATATCTCGGAGTTCCCTTGTTACATGAGAGGACGTCGCGACAGACTTATCAACACCTCCTGGATAATGCATGCTAGAAACTTGCCGAATGGCGGGCATGGGTACTCTCTCTAGCAAGTAGAGTCACTTTAACCCAATCTGTCATCTCGGCCTTTTCCATTTATATGATGCAAACAGTTAGACTTCCGAGGCAACTGTGCGACAATTTGGAGTGCCTCATGCGAGATTTTGCCTGGGGCTCCACGGGGGAACACCAAAAAATGCATCTTGCCAATTGGGAAACAGTGTGTCAGGCCAAAAAAGTGGGGGGCCTGGGCATTAAACGAATTTGGACTACCAACGAGGCCTTATTGTCTAAATTGGGTTGGGCTTTACTCACCCAACCCCACGCTTTATGGGTCAAGATCCTCAGAGCTAAATATCGCCTCGACCCGCATGATATCCCTCTGAAAATTGATAGGGTGGGGGCTTCAAGCACTTGGAGGAGAATCTCTGCTACTTGGCAAGTCGTCCGCCAAGGTATAAAATGGAAGCTAGGAAATGGTGAGCGAATCCTCTTCTGGATGGATAATTGATTAAAGGACTAGGGTCCCCTGATTCACGTGGCCCTCTCCCTAATCCCTGAAGAGTCACTCTACGTTTCAGTTGCGGACTTTAAGAATGAAGATCGCACCTAGAAGTGGCACTTGTTCCAACAGTACCTCCTCTCCTCAGTTTGCTTAGATATTGCGGAGCTCCCAACTACTACAGATGACACAGAGGCAGATATTTTACAGTGGGGACAAACAGAACATGGGCACTTTGCAGTAGCGTCAGCCTCTAACCTCATAGAAGGGAGCCCCACAGATGAGCATAATAAGATTTGGGAGTTAATTTGGAAATGGGTAGGGACCCAAAGGATTAGGGCTTTCCTTTGGTTATTGACTAAAGAAAAACTGTTGACAAATCAACAAAGAGTGATAAGCACATCACCACGGAGGGCAGTTGTCATCACTGCGGCCAAGAGGAAACTACCCTCCATGCCATTAGGGATTGCCCTACATAATTCCCTCGGCAATGATTGATCCAGATTTTTTTCGCTAGAATGTGGGGTTGTGGGTGAACTCAAATCTAACAAAGCACTCTTAAGTGAGGCAGTTTGATTGGGCTTTGATTTTTGGAGTAGCCTGCTGGTTTTTATGGCATTGGAGAAACAAAAGTGTTTTTGACCCTGACTTCGCTTGGCCGGAAGAAGGTAACAGAGCAGTCCTGGATTATGCAGAATGGATCGAACGGGCAAGGACAGCAGAAAACTGTATGTTCCCAACGCAGGGACTACCCCTGGGTAGTTTAGTAGGATGGACAAAACCTCCCGAAAACTGGGTTAAGTTAAACACAGATGGAGCAGTAAAAGAAGGAACCAACACTGCTACTGCTGGGGGTTAATTCGAGACTGGCAAGGACAGTGGTGTGGTGGTTTCATTCAACACATTGGAAGCGGTTCACCACTCACTGCCGAACTCTGGGGAATACATTCAGGGCTTACTCTAGCTTGGTCTCTGGGCTACTGACTAGTCATAGTCGAAGTGGACTCCTTAGAGGTTATAAACATATTGTCCTCTTCTAATCCAGTCTTATCTGATGACAACCTTTTGGCGACAGGTACCCGTGGGCTAATCCAACGTGATTGGGAGGTGGCACTTCAACATATACATCGTGAAGGGAACCAGTGTGTAGATAATCTGGCGTCAATCACAACTTTAGCCAGTCCAGGACTATATACACTTCAGGAGCCACTGATGACCGTAATGGAGCTCTTCCATCGTGACAAACAGGGAACGCTGTACCGCAGAGCTCTGCGCTAGTTATAGCTGTAGTTTGGTTTTTTTGTTTTTTCATTGTAAACAAAAAAATATAGAATTTAAAATATAATTGAAAGAAATTGTCTTTATTTATTGAATAATTTGAAGTTTAATTAAAAAATTGTTAAGTAAAAATTAATTGATTTGCTTTTGTTTATAAAAATTTATTAATTTACAAAAATTAACCGATTAATTAATAAATTATCAATTTTTACAATAAGAATTATTAAATAATTCGAATCGGGAAGTTAAATGATTCAAATTTTTTACTCAGATAAAATTTTAATTATTGTTTCCAAGTCATCTCAAATTCAAATTTTTAAATAAGTTAAATTGTTATTTTTTATTTTTGGTATTTAATATCCCAAATGATATATTTTTTTAAAATTTAAAGATTTAAAAATTATTTAATATCGATCCCAAATGATAAATTTAATAAATAATTTATCTTAAATACTTATTTTAGGCACACACCACGATTTAAGGCAATAACAATTTGAATCTCAACTATTATGAGAGATAATTGTAGTTACCACCTGTGGTTTGAAACCTTGACTAATGGATGCTTTTAAGTTCTAACTCGTTCGGTTTGCATGGAAAGATATTACACTGAATCGTAGATATTAGCGTTTGTGCTTCAAGGGTATTTCAGCATATCCACATACATTTCTCATTCATTTCCCAAGCTAGTGAGCAACTCTTAACTATACTTCTTCAGTTCTTGCTACCTCCACACGACACCACCGACACCTGTCACCCTCCGGTTGGCTCACCTTCGATCGCAGTCATTCTCTGTTCCGCTTCGTATTCTTCTTTCCCGCTTCCATCTCTCAAAGTTCTGGCCATGAGATTGGTTTTGGCTGTGGCTTTTGTCTGTGCGTTTCTCTATCTCTCCGCTGCCGCCGACTCGTCGGACAATGTTGCCGCTGAATCCAACGTTACCAGATCTAGAGAGGATAGCTTCGCATATATGATCGATCGGGCTCTGGAGAAGGAGTTTAATGAGTCAGACCAGAGTGAAGGTCCCTGTCCGAACTCCTTTTCTTTGCTTTCTATTTACCTGCATTTTGCTTTATTAACGGGAATGATATGGTTTTGGTGTCAAACCTATGGTTTTCTATGTCTAGAATGCTTATTTGCTTTAGTTTTATGTCTTATTGCATTTTCTTGTTGATTGTTACGGGCGCTTTTCCAAGTTTGGAAACTAGTACGATAGCTATTGCGTTTTTGCTTTTTTGTGTATGATGCTGTTTACTGTAATTTACTTTTGTTTTTTGGTTCTTGGGGTGGTGGCGAGAAATGTAGAACCTTTCTTCTTTTTTTTTTTCATATTTTGGGTTTCAAGTATCTTCAATTCACGAAATTCAATCAATTGAACGCTGACCATTAGGGACGATTTTGACCGACGATTATCAAAAATTTGGAATTATAATTGCTTGCCCTTTCTATTGCAGCAACTGATCTTGGTAGCTTCAATAACAGTGTTGCGGGGCAACAGGTTGGTAACTGCTTTAAATCGCTGAACTATGCAACTTTTGTGTTATGTTCTCTTGAGGCCTGGTTGCTATTGTTAAACCAGTTGGTTGTGGTTTAACTACTTATACTGCCCATTTGATAAATTTACTGTAATCTGATGATCACTGAAATGAGTGATCATGTTGAAAGAGGAAGTTGTGGTTCTAAATTTTAAATGGAAATTATTGATGAATGTTGCTATTTCTTTAAGCTAACTTATTGGGCCTTCACCTTTCAAGTAACTAAAGTATTTGGCTCCAAAATGTCATTCTTTTGATATATAGCGATGTTAGCAGTCCTAAAGTTTACAACATATTCACACATGGCAAATTTAGGACACATCATCAAGCAGATACGTCATCAAGCTGAAATAAGTCTAGTCATATTTTTCACAAGCTTCATAGGTTGTTAGGAGGTTAGCCTCCACTTTCCCATTTTCTTTCCCATGTTGTTAGGAGGTTAGCCTCTACTTTCCCAGTTTCTTTCCCATTTTCTTTCTTAGTATTAGGGAGTTATTTTTCCCTTCTTGTATTTAAGAGGTCTCAGCTAATAAAGAACTCGTGGGTACTTATAAACTCAAGAAAGTTTTCAATTTCTTTATCACTCTAACTACGTCCATAGGGTGTCTTAAGAAACCACCCTATAATTCCCTAGAACTTGTTAACTCCTATTCCTCTAGACACACACAAGCCGACTCATAACTCGTTCCATAACACAGGACTGTAACAATTTTGGTTTTGGAGTAGGGAGTTATGAGAGACAACAACAACAACAACCCAGTAGAAATTCCGTTGACATGTGGGGTTTAGGGAGGTCTAGTAGTACGCATTCCTTACCCCTAACTAGTAGGGAGGCTGTTTCCAAATGACTCACATGAAAAAAAAAGCTAAGAAGTCACTAGCTCCGATGGGAGACACAACAGTAGCCAGTCTCACAAGGGAAAAGGAATAGCAGGGGTGTCGGGCTCAAAATCCTCAGGAGGAGGGAACACCGTTCCCAAATTCACCAAGCTAGATTTTCCTTGCTTTAATGGCCAAGATGACCCCCTAGGCTGGTTGAGTTGTTTTAAGGACTTTTTTTTTCGTGACTAACAAATGCGAAATGAGGAGAAAGCTAGTCTTGCCTCCCTCCATTTGGAAGGCAATGCTTAGATTTAGTTTTTGTAGTTCGAAAATGACATGCCTCAACTTGCTTGGGAGGAATTTTCCTGACAATTTCATCTGTAATTTGGGCCACCCATTGCAGCCACAAGCTGGGAGAACTAGCTAAGTTATAGTAGCAAGGTTCAATGGCGGATTATCAAGAAAAGTTTGAGTAGCTCGATTCCAGGGTCGGAACGTTGACTCAAGACCAGAAAATTGAGCTCTACATTAGCGACTTGCTGATTTTATTGCTATTGAGGTCGGGTTGCATGACCCACTTGACCTTGCAACAACAATGAGTAAGTCAAGGCTATACGAGCGCAAGGGCCAAGACCACAAGGGATTTCCAAATGAGGTACGACAAATTAAACCTATTACCTAAATCTCTTGTTCAGCCTGTGAAACAATTGACTAGGGCTAAGATGGAGGAGAAATGTCTCAAGGGCCTTTGCTTTAATTGTGACGGGCCCTATACTAGAGGCCATCAATGCAAAAAGCTCTTCTAGATTGAGCTGGCTGAAAATGAAGAAGTTTAAGCAGTGAAGCCTCAGAACACGACTTACTGGGAGGTCATCATCCATTGGCAAGGCACTTCCCCAACTGACGCATCTTGAGAACCTATTGTACCTATGTGCCAACGGTTTCCTTCCTTTTCGATTGAGGACAAGTGAGTTTTAGAGGGCTGGAGAAATGTTAGCAGTCTTAAAGTCTATAGTAGATACACACATGACAAATTTAGGACACATCATCAAGTAAAGACGTCATCAAACAAACATGACATCAAGCTGAAATAAGTTTAGTCATATTTTCCATATGTTTCATAAGTTAGGAGGTTGGCGTCCACTTTTCCATTTTCTTTCCCATATTGTTAGGAGGTTAGCCTCCACTTTCCCAATTTCTTTCCCATTTTTTTTCCTAGCATTAGGGAATTAGTTTTTCCTTCTTGTATTTAAGGGCTTTTAGTTAATAAAGAAGGCAGTAGAGAATTCATAGCAAGCCCTCTGGGTACTTCTAAAATCAAAAAAGTTCTCGGTTACTTCAGCACTCAAACTACCACCATAGGCATCTTAAAAAACCACCCTATCATTCCCTAGAACCTGTTAACTCCTCTTCCTCTAGACACTAGCTGACTCATATCTCGTTCCGTAACATAGGATTGTAACAAGCAAACACTTCTTACCTGCTACTGGGGCCATCATCATGTAGAAGTGTTAGGTTCTACATCTACTTGATTTATTTCTTTTTTCGCTAAGGTTTTCTGATGAATACTAACTTCTTCTTGATTGAGGAGGGGCAAAAAGGCTGCTACTTGGTTTCATGCATTTTGATGTAAATATTCCTAAATAGTTTATATATGTTTACTGCATTGTATTCTTGGCAGCTCTGTGCTAAGCACATGAATATTCCTTTATTTTTTCCTCAACTTAGTCATAATATGTTGGAATGAAATTTAATTAGTAGTAAGTTTATTGGAGGATGATTTTCAATTGAAAATGCAAGGAATGTTAGTTTACTTTCTAGGTTGATTTACGGTGATCTAGGAAACTAGAAATTACTATTGACAAAGGAAATGGCTTGTCATTCTATCAGAGGGTGACTAAAATATTTGCCAGTTATGGCTAATGAATTATTTAATGGATATGGGCTTTATTTGTTCTTTCATTTATGGACTTCTGTTATTTCCATATTTTAATATTGTTTCAAGTAAACCATTGATTTAATAACATGGTCAAGTGATTATGTTTGATATGATCAGGCGGTCTTGGAAACTGTTGCTAGAGTAAAGTCAAAGAAAAATGAAACTAAGGAGGAGAAGTATGTATCCTATCTGTAAATAAACATTCTGATTGCTGTTTTTCTGACAAGTGCACTGTGGGGTGAGTTGTAGAAGTCAGATTAAAGATCTGTTGTACTTGTTACCAATCTTGTGCTAGGTCCTTTCAGTTTCATGATGTTTTCCATCTGGACAATGATAATGGTGCAGAAGATACGCCAATGTTGATTGATCGGAAGGTACTTACTTATTCTTGCATATGTAGCCTGAATATCATTCCTAGATTAGCAGCCAGTTATTTACCTATCATACATATGTAAACTTGTTGGTGATGGGACTTTCATCTTCAGGACAATGTTTTTATCATGTCAAACTCCAAGTCAAAGTACCCTATCCTACAGCTAGACTTAAGGTGGCTGGCTTAATTGCTATTCGTTGTCTTTTCTTAAAATCATGGTTTACTGATCCTATTTACTCTAATGGAGATACTTGCAGATTGATATCAGATCTAGTAGTTGTAATTGTATCAGCAGCTTGTGGTGGAATTGCATTTGCATGTGCTGGACAACCGGTGAGAATAATGCCGTTCATTAGTGCTTTGGCTGTAATAACTGCTAACTTTAGATCCCACTTTGTTGGTAATTTTTGTGCATTCTTATATATTATGGGCATGAAGGGATGGTTTTTGTCTTCTTAATTATGTTTGAGTTTAGAAATATGTACTTCTACTGCATTTGGGTGATCAACATGTTTGTAATGTCCTCTCTTTTATGTTATGTTTAGGTAATTACTGGATACCTTCTGGCAGGATCTGTTATTGGGCCTGGAGGACTGAGTTTTGTTAGTGAAATGGTTCAAGTATGTCTATTTGTCTCTGCCAAATACATTTACAATGCATTATTTAATCAAGTCCTCTAGTATTTCAATATTAAAAGGTCTGAATTCAACTCTTATTGGATAAATATGGCATTATTGAATCAAGTCATCTGGTAATTCAAAACTTAAAAAAGGGCTGGATTTAACTGTTATTGGATAAATATGGCTAATATGTGAAAAATTGGCTACGAGATGAGACATTACTTCATCTCAGTGCTTAATAATTTAACATTTGATTAGTTTTTCTTGCCATTAACTTTTACCAATATGAATTTTCTGATTGATATGCGCTTCAGGTTGAAACAGTGGCTCAATTTGGTGTTATTTTTCTTCTGTTTGCATTAGGTCTGGAGTTCTCCACAACAAAGGTTTGCTTGTATTTTTCTCACTGCTTTCACATGTCTCATTTATTTTTTTGATTGATCTAATTGTTTCATGTCATTTTGGGAATGCAGCTTCGTGTTGTCCGAGCTGTTGCTGTTGTGGGGGGTCTTCTGCAGATTTTCCTGTTTATGTGCTTGTGTGGAACAACAGTCTTGGTAGTCTGCATATAAATTCTGTATATGTTAGCACATATTCAAAGATGAAATCACAATGTTGTTAAGTTTTATTTTAAATGTAATCAATTTTTCTGGAAAAGAAAAGACAACATTTAGTAGTTCCTTCCTAGGACTCTGCAATGTCATGAAGCGGATTATTAACAAACTTCAAACAGTCTGACTATTTGACAAATTAGAAATTGACCTTTATGAATTGCTAGCAGACCTTCATATTCTCACGACTAATTTTGATTCTGACTGCTGCTTTTTCCCTTTTTTGTTTTAAAATATTTGCATTTTTGCCATGCAAATATAATTACATCGTTTCAAGGATTGTGGTCAAGAATATCAAATTTTACTAGGACAATTGACAAAAGATACAATTACTCTTTATTCTTTCTTACAATTCTTGTTTTATACAATTGCTTTAGCTTAATGTTTTTGATAGGCAATTTTATGTTTTCTGTAGTTGTGTGGTGGGAAACCCTCTGAGGGAGTATTTGTTGGCGCATTCTTGTCAATGTCTTCAACAGCAGTGGTAAATGTCTGTTCAATGTTTGTCTAAGCAACTTCCTATATCCTATTGTAACTTGTATGTACATGAGGCCTATAATTTCAAACTTATATTGTTGGTAATCTACTCCATGTTGTTGCACTGAAGCTTGTGCATTGAATATATTTTCTTGTACAACTTGTCTTTGATCTGTATGATTAATAATGTAGTGAGGTTTAAACAGAAAGGAGGAAAACCAATATTAAGTTTGCAAGGGTGCTTATACTTCCGAATAGTTTTTGACATGGTTATCTTTGTACCAATTAGTTTTGAAAACTTTTTTGACTGAATTCTCAAAGACAAAAGAGCTTATCAGATGGAGCTGATACTAGATTGGAGCCAAGACAACTGCTTTGTTCTGACACTTGTTTATTTCATGAACCTCACAATTATTGTTTTTCTATTACAATTTATAACTAGGTAGGTGCTAAGAATAGACGCTGAATTGCAGTGTCATTAGAGTCCCAACTGTTGGTTCCTGTATCTAAATCATTTTTTGGTTGCTTTGCCACAGGTTCTGAAGTTTTTGATGGAAAAGAATAGCATAAATTCCCTTCATGGTCAGGTTACCATTGGTACCCTAATCTTGCAGGTATTTAATGCAGATACTGCAACAATAAATAAAATCAGAGAATTTCTCAGGGCCAGATTCTTCAATTAAGGATTATTATTGCATACATCTCTGCTATTAGATTTTGAGCCTTCATACCCTGTCAGGATTGTGCAGTGGGTCTGCTGTTTGCTTTGCTTCCTGTTCTTGGAGGCACTTCTGGGATTCTTCAGGGAGTAATATCAATGACAAAATCGTAATAATCTGAACACTGTCCTGCTGTTGTGTGTTTGATGTAAAATTCGTGTGATCATACTTTTATACTCCATAGAAGAGGGAATAAACATAAAACTATCTTATGAATTTCTTTATATAGTTCTAAAATACCTCTATAAGTGTAAGATCCGGTATACCCTCTGTTTCTACTATATTTTACTTTACCAGCTGTCTATCTATTGCTAAAAGTGTAGTCTTTTACCTAATATAATTAAGATTCATTACACACCATTTTTTTCCATTCTACATTGAAGATTTCGGAGCAGGGAAAAATCTAACTAGAATAGGGTTGTAGTCAAATATTTCCTACACCTGTTAATCACTTATATACATGAGTTTGAGATACAAATAATTACATAAATATTCCTAGCTAAGTACATACTTAACTCCTTAAAAACAGACCTAAAATCATGAGTACAGCTGTCAACACTCCCCCGATGGATTATGTATATCTACCATACTCATCTTGCATACAATGGAATGAAATATTCTATTACATAAGCCCTTAGTAGTGCATTTGCTAATTGACTCTCTGAATTTGTATAGCTGATTCTAAGGCTTTTATCATCCAATTTTTCTTTTATAAAGAATCAGTCGATCTCAATATGTTTTGTACAATCATGTTAGACTGGATTATAATCAATGCTAATAGCTGCCTTATTGTCATAATGTAGCAACTCGGATTTCTTTCCAAAAAGATGTACATCTTGCATCAACTTCTTAAGTCATAGAAGTTCACACGAGGCGCCTTGTGCCATAGCTCTATATTCTACTTCAACATTCAATCTAGCAATGCCACCTTGTTTTTTCCTTCTCTAAGTGACTGGATTTCAACTAATAAAGGCACAATATCTAGAAATAGATCTTCTATTGTTGGCAGATCCTGCCCAATCAGTATCAGGGTATGCTTATATTCTTAAATGACCATTGTTCAAGAATAGAAATCCTTTACTAGGACTAGATTTGAGATACCTCCTCCAAAAAACAACATCAAGATGTGTAATCTGAGGGCTATGCATAAATTGACCTACTATACTCACTGCATAGGCGATGTTAGGTTGTGCATGGGAAAGATAAATTAATCTCCCAACCAATCTTTGATATTGATGAATGTCAACCAATTCTTCGGTATTTTCCTTTAATCTACTGATAACGGGAGTATCAGTAGGATTATAGCCTAACATTCCTATTTCCTTCAGTAAGTCATGAACATATTTTCTTTAGGAGATAAATATGCCCTTTTCTAATCGAGCAACTTCTATCCCAAGAAAATATCTTAGTTTGCCCATATATTTAATCTAAATATATATATTTAGGGATCGAACAAGGCTCTATCCCTAGCAACTTATAAAAGACGTCTGCTTTTTTGTTTAGATGCACCATTCTGAGCTGCAATATTAATACAATTGGTTTGATGTATAAGCCCATGAGTATCTAAATAGGTATGAAAGGTTTTCTCCCCACACTCGGTACCTTTATCATTGCATAAGATTTTCACCTTACGATTGAATTGTGTACTCATTTTTCACATACATTAAATGCACCAAATTCATCCTATAGTATCAATCAATAAACGTCACAAATCATTTATAACTATATAGGGAAACCACCAGACTAGGGCCCCATATGTTAGAATGAACCATCGCAAAATGGACAAAACGTTTCTTATTAAGGAAGTATATGAAGTTCTAGTATGCTTAGCAAGATCACAAGCATCACAAACTAAGTTCTCCACATTTTAAATAAATGAGTAGCTTTTCTAAATAAAAAAAATGAAGGATGTCCTAATAGCCTATGCTAGTGAATAATTTGGTGTTGAGTTGATGTAAATTCACCTAATAAAGCTTGAGCTTTGAAGTGAGGTCCTTCAACTAGTCTATATAGGCCGTTGTGCACTTTACCATAGCCAATCATTTTTCTGGTGCTCAACTCCTGTATGGCACAATGAGAAGGCCAAAATTTAAATTTTATTTTTAAATCTCCATTAAGAGCACTAACGAATAGAAGATTATGTGAAAAACAAGGAATATGTAATGCAAGAGGTAAGTTGATGGAAGGAGTACAGTTTATATAACCTTTACCGATAATAGGAGATAAAGACCTATCGGCTATACAGATATTCTGCTTCTGCATCGATTTGGTAACAACATCTTGCTTCTTACTTTTCCATGATACAAGATTTCCTCCAACAAGAACACAAAAGCCTGAAGTAGAATGCCTATCAGATGGAGAACCTGCCCAATCAACATCAGTGTATCCAATAATTTGTGAGATGACCCCGATTTTCATATAATAATCCTTTTCTTAGTGCACCCTTAATGTACCTCAAAATTCAAATGCCTGCATCCCAATGACGATCACATTGAGCTTGTAGGAATTGACTAATAACACACTAACAGCGAAAGAAATATCAGGTTGTGTGATGGTGAGATAATTATGTTTTCCTACCAATCTACGATATCGGTCAGGATCAACAATTGGCTCCCCCTGATCAGGTAAAAGCTTTGAATTAGGATGCATAGGAGAGTCTATTGGTCTACAATCTGACATCCTTGTTTCTTTTAGAGTATCGAATGCATGCTTTCTCTGAGAGAGTACACTATCCAAGGAAGTATCGGAGTAAGCCTAAAACTTTTGTCTGAAAATGACGGAACAAATATTTCTTCAATTGTTCAATCCCACCTTGATCACTTCTGATAATGACAATATCATCCACATAGACAATCAGATAGATACACTGTTCTGTTGATGTATATTTATAGAAAACAGAACGATCAGACTCACATTGAATCATACCAAACTCTTGAACATGACTAAATTGTCCAAACCAGGCACGAGGAGATTGTTTCAAACCATATAAAGAGCGACAAAGCTTACACACTAAGTTAGACTCCCCCTGAGCAACAAATCCAGGTAGTTGCTCCATATAAACCTCTTCCTGAAGCTCACCATGGAGAAAGGCATTTTTAATGTCCAATTGATAGAGAGGCCATTGGCAAATGGCAAAACAAGTGAACAAAAGAATTTTGGCCATAGGAGAAAAAGTTTCATAATAATCCAACCCATAAGTCTATGTATACCCTTTAGCCACCAAACGTGCCTTTAGTCGATCAACTTGACCATTTGGACCAACTTTGACCGTATATATCCAATGACAACCAACAATGGAATGACCTGGTGGTAACGGAACTAACTCCCAAGTATCATTATTATGTAAAGTAGTCATTTCTTCAACCATTGCTTGATGCCACCCGGGATCACTAAGGGCCTCATGTACATTAGAAGGAAAAGAGACAGAAGAGATGGTGGATACAAAAGCAAAATATGTTGGTGATAAATGATGATAACTAAGAAAATTATAAATAGGATAAGGGTTGCGGGTGGAACGTGTACCTTTGCGAATGGCAGTGGCAAACTAATCTTAAAGAGGTAGAACTGTAGCAGGCCAGGAATTTTGAGCAAGAACTGAATCAACAGGAGCCTCTACAGGGGTCACGTCATCAGGATAAATGTGATATCTGATGGAGATGATGAGTAAAATTGAGAAGATTCAAAGAATGTAACATCAACAAAAACAAAATATCGATGTGTTGATGGAGAATAACACTTATAACCTTTTTTAAGATGTGAGTAACCTAGAAAAATATATTTGGTAGATTTAGCTGACAGTTATCTTGAATAGGGGAAAAGATAGGAACGAAACATGTGCAGCCAAAGGATCGTTGTTAGAGAGTAAATGGCGAAAATGGTTTTATTCTATAGAGAAGCAAGGATTACAGGACAAAAAACAAAAGACAAGGACTGCAAGTACTCGACGTAACTTGCCCAGCTATTCAAGCTTTTACAAAATAAATCTCAAGACAT
>JAOSBL010000211.1:10996451-11012410 GCA_027568915.1 Erythroxylum roraimae | reverse complement strand
AATACGTAAGAAGTGGTCTGTCCAATGAACCAGAATTGTTGACTGATTTTGTTTCCTTATCAGTAGTTTCCGTAACAATCGTGGTGGCAGGGAGAATAATGGTTGGTCAGGAAATAAGATGGAATGGGGTACCTGATTTTGTAAACTGGATGAAGGCATGCGATTAATCAAGAAGCATGCATTTGAGACAACATCTACCCAGTATTGTGATGATGGAACCCGATTGTGTGAAAGCAAGGTACGAGCAAATTCTATGAGATGTCTATTCTTACGTTTAGCTATCTCATTTTGTTGTGGTATATAAGCATATGAGGTCTGATGAAGAATTCCTTGGGAAGACATAAATTGAGTGAAGGGAATAGACAAATATTCACGAGCATTATCACTTTTCAACACATGAATATCAGTGTTAAATACTCACGTGTAAGTTTATTGACGGATACAAGATTAAAGGAGTAATTAGGAATATAAAGAACAGATTCTAAATGCAAGGATGGAAGTGGTTGAGTAGAACCTACAACTTTAACAATTGTTTGAGTCCCATTAGCTAAAGTAATAGGAGGAAAAGATGTAGTGTGATTAGAAGCACTAGAATCAAGTACCCAAGGGAAAGACTTAGTGAGGCATGCTACGGAATTACCCGAGTGAGCTATCGAAGCAACAAATGAGGAAGACTGCTTAGCTGCCTGATACTTGAGATACTCTTCATAATCAGTACGAGTAAGAGTCAACGATGGCTGAGTAGAGGACTCAGACTGAGGGTCAGACTAATCAGTAAGAACAACATTAGCAGCTCGAGATCGACCATGCAATTTATAACATTTATCCTTAGTATGTCCCCATTGATGACAATAACCACGATCTCCTTGCTCTACTCTATTAGTACTCTAAGACTGAGAGGCCAAAGCGGAAGAATTAACTAAGGGAGATCCTATCATAATGCTAGGTGACGAAACATGCAGTAAGCGAGCAAATACTTCATCAAGATAAGTTACTGTAGGACTTGCCAAAATCTGATCTCATACTGAAGTAAGTTCAGGGCTGATAGTAGTAAGAGTAAGAACCATAAAAACTTACCTTGCTGCGCAAGATCTTCTGCTACAGATTTACGAGTAGGTAGTGATAGGTTGAATTATGTTTTCAAGGAGGCCATTCTACCAAGAAATTCAGACATGTTCATATCCTGTTGTTTGAGAGTAACTAGGTTTGATACTACACAATACAATCTCTGAATGTCGTTAGTATAAAGTAATTTTGCTTAACTCCATATCTCAATACAAGTTTTGTACGCCTTATAAATAAGGTGGAGTTGAGGATCAATTGTTTGCCATAATATGCATCAATTTGAGCCCAAGTGGATTTATTTGTTTGAATATCCTCAACCCTAGTAGTTAAGTGATTGGCTAGGCCTTGACTCATAGGCAGCCTATGAGGTATAGTTAGAATTTCCTACTAGTTTCTTTGTCATAATTGAGGGAAGATAAATAAAGGGAAGAGCACCTGATTGAGACCTGAAATTTGTAGGAGCCATGAACGGAAAAACTTTTTTAAAAAAATTTTGGTGACTATTGGGCTAATTTTCCAGTGACCTGACGCCGAATAGAAGGGAAACTCAAGGGGATCAGCTCACCGTTGAATGATGAGTTTGTTGGCGTTGATGGTGACAAGTCACGCTCGCCAGAGATAGAGATCGGTAAGAGGGCGGCTTCTTGACAACTTCCGGTGACTTTTTCCGACAGCGAAATCTATTGAGGGCTACGGGAAACTACTAGTTGGCATTGTTTGATCAAATGAGTGGTGGCAGTGAGATGAGACGCGCACCGAAGAGGGATATCGAAAAACCAAACATTGAAGCAATGAGCGATGCGTGACAACGCTTGGAGCAACGATCGACGACGCGATTCTGGTGTTCTGCCGGTGATTGAGAGAGGAACACGCTGGTGATTTTAGATCTTTGATCTAACACCAGATTAATGAAGTCTAAACTTTGCCGGAAATTCATCGGCAAGGAATCGAAAAATCGTAAAACCCCAGCTCTAATACCATGTTAAACTCAGAGAACTCTTCTTATCATCGTATATACTTTGATGAAAATACATGCATAAATTGTTGATGCCTAGCCCTAGAATTGGAAATACAACCAATAGCAGTAAATAACTTCCTATTTTATCACTATGCAGTTATATACAACTCAACAAGAATGTACAAGATAAAAGGAAGAAGTGGAAGTAGTAGTTGTGGTGGAAGGAGACTCAAGCTTGGCCATAAGAAGTTTGAAAGTTTTCAGTTCTTCATTGGAAATTCCACCATAAGGATTGGTTTCTCTTGGCAGCTCAGTATCAAGAGTTTAAGACATGTGGGCTTGAGGTTTTGTACTCCCAAACTTTTTACGACCTCGACCACGTATTGGACGATCATGAAGTTTTCAGCATGTGTCCTTGGTATGTCTCAATTTTCCACAGTAATCACACTTTCTATTATCTTGTTCTACCCCTTCATGGAATCACCTCTAGATGTATTTATGGTAGATGCGTCGACCATCATAACTAATCATTCAGTAGAAACAACTGGCACCATGGCATTACATCTACTCTCTTCCTGTTGCACATAACTATATGCTGTTGCACATAACTATATGCTTGCCTCAAGGAGGGAAAAGGATCATACCCAAGAACTTTTATTCTAATCTTATCAAATACATCATTCAATCCTGCTAGGGAGTCATACATATGTTCTTTTACAATTAATTTATGGAACTTTGTTGCATCAGTTGTACAGGATGATTGAAAATCCTGATAATAGTCAAATTCTTGCCACATGCGACTAAGTTTAGAAAAATACTGGGCAATAGTCATCTCACCTTGTTTGGCCTCATAAACTTTTTTCCGCAGCTTATATATTTGGGCGTCAAGTCATCTAACCTGGTTTGGCTTCATGAACTTTTTTCCGCAGCTTATATATTTGGGCGTCATTACCTGATAGGGAGTAAGTTTGGGCAGCTGCATCCCAAATCTAGGAGAAGATAACATTTGAGTTGATCAGCCATGATATGATGAGAGAGTTTTCTGAGTCCCATTTGCTGCGTACTAGATCAGTTTCATCTGGTTTTATTTTTCTATTATTGATATAGCCTTGCAATCCCCTAGTCTGGATAAACAGCAATCATTACTGCTACCAAGCAAGATAATTTGTTTCATCTAGTTTAACTGGACTGATTTGTAGAGAAGGATTGTCATTAAAAGTGGTATGTTCAGTCATAGACTTAAAAAGATTCTTCCTTCTTTCCACCAGACATGTCCATAGGGTTTCGGCTGAAATATGCAAAGATATAGGCTGTGGATGGGCTAGGGTTAGCAGTATGGCTCTGATAACATTAAGATTTCAGAATAGGGAAAAATATGAATAGAATATGGTGTAGTCACTTATTTCTACACCCGTTAATCACTCATATATATGAGTTTGAGATGTAAATAATTACATAAATATCCCCAGCTAAAAATGTGAAAATTAAGCTTTCAGCTTGCTGGCATTATCAACTGTTTTTGCTGGATGCTTCAAGGTTATGCAATGGTAGGATGGATCTTCAAGGGATTCTCATATTCATATGGCATGATTGATGGATATTGTCATGAAATTGAGTTAATTTACTATGTATCATATTCACTGTGTTATCCTACTTTTCATACTCACACGTTATACTCATGCTTTTCAGGATTGTGCTTTTAGTTGCCTTTTTGGCGATTCTGACCATAGTATCACGTACTTGTGTATCAAGGTTTTTGAAACTTATGATAAAGTTATCATCACAGGTAAACCTAGTCCCTTTGCTTCATCTATATGCTTTATGATGGTAAGTTTCTGAGTAAAAGTTGTATTTATGCAGAATAATGAACTCTATCAGTTGGCGTCAGTGGCATTCTGCTTGCTTGTTGCTTGGGTAAGCCTGGTTCCTGAATTTGTCTAATGTTTATGTGATTTATTTGCTTTGCTATTCAGTTTGTGTATGCTACTTAGTTTTGCTTGTAGTTTTTCAAGAGCAGAAATCAAAATTGAATAAAAGACGAATCTCATCCCACCAATCAAATTGTACTCGAGATAACTGGATCCATACATGTTATGTTATTGATTTGACATTTCAGTGTAGTGATAAGCTGGGCCTTAGCCTTGAACTGGGATCTTTTGCTGCGGGAGTGATGATATCAACAACAGATCTTGCTCAACATACACTTGAACAAGTTAAGGCTTTTGTTTGTTCAGATTCAGAAGATCATAGTGATAGAATCTCTCAGCTTTAATGATAGAAGTCGTTGGGACAAAAACGAGTCAACTGTTTATAAATTTCCTTTTCTTATCTCTCCATTAAAGTTTTTCCTTTTCTACTCTATTTTCTTGTAAGTCTGTTATTTAAACGAAAAGTCTCCTTTTTTATGCACTCATTGGAATTGGTTAATTGTCAGGTTGAACCAATTCGTAATTTCTTTGCGGCTCTATTTCTAGCAAGCATTGGGATGTTGATACATATTCACTTCCTCTGGAATCATGTGGATATTTTACTAGCAGCTGTATTGTTGGTAATTATTTTAAAAACTACTGTGATGGCTGCTGTTGTCAAGGGATTTGGATACGGCAATAAAACTTCCATTCTTGTAAGTATTTGTTGGAATGTGACAACATTTTTGTTTTGAATTCTAAATGTTCCTCTTATAGAAGATTCTCAAATCTATTTGTATGTGAAGGTTGGAATGTCTCTGGCACAAATAGGGGAATTCGCTTTTGTTCTTCTAAGTCGTGCATCTAATGTTCATCTTGTTGAGGTTGGTAATGTTTTTTCTTTTAGAAAATATGATTTCTTCTTTTCTAACCTATAGATAAAAGAAAAAAAAATATTTGTGGAGCTATAAACTCCACAATTAGGTTATGGGGGTAAGACCACATCTTCTGGAGTTAAATGGTCATCTTTGCTTTACCGCTGATTCTCAATTTGAATAATTAAGTGATAGTGATAGAAATTCCTTTTCTGTATTTCACCCTAAAAGAAAAGAAAGTTTCCTTTCTGTAGAGCTTCAAAATTCACAGACACCAGAAGGAGAGGGAGAATTGCTAGCATTTAACTCCAAAAGCAGATCGTAGTTGAGTCATATGCACCATGCACACACATGTTCACGTCTGATAGTTGAGTCCCGTCTTTAATGTAAGTGTAGTGAAAGTTCTGTGGGTGTTGCAGGGCAAATTGTATCGACTGCTGCTTGGCACCACAGCTCTGAGTTTGGTATGTTCTTAAGCATCTTCTTGTATGTTTCTGGACAATGTGAAAACTGTACTTTATACCAGCAGTCAATGTCTGGAGTTCTTATTTATGTTGTTGAAGAGGTTTGCAAGTACATGGACGGGACTCCATGTAGTTTCATGCAACCTTTTCTTTTTTCTTTACTGTAATGACTATTTCAACGAAAATTCTTTTTCTTAATTATTTATTAAAGATGAATTTAGAAAATTTCTTTAGTCTGCTTTTAAAGAGAACTTGAGCATTCTTTTACTTGACATTTTGTACTATTGATGATTGTGACGTATCTAGTTGAGGAACAATGCTGACAAAGTTCTTTGTACAGGTGACTACACCATTGCTTTTCAAATTGATTCCTGCAGTCGTGCATCTAGGGGTGCTTTCGAGATGGTTACCCCCCGATAGCTCTAGTGAGGTAACCTCCTGCATACTTGTTTAAGCATAGCTTCTTGGTAGGAAAATGGTGCACTGTTAAAATGTTTTGCTCAATTCCGACTGGAGCAAGTTTTTGAGGTGTTTTACAATGACTTCTACTTCCAGATTGGATTTAAAGGAGATAGCTTTCGGGCAGAGAGTACTAAGCGTATAACTTTGATCGTCCAAGGATCTCATGATTCATGATACTAAATAAAATCATGCATCAGAAAATTCCAAATATCAGTATTTTACCTGATGGCCTTCTTATAATATGGAGGACAGGTGCTTAAGACTGCAAAGGAGGTTGACTAAGTGAGATTATTTTGACATGCAAAGCAGTTGGTTGTTGCTTTGCGCTTGAACCTCTAACACAGACGATTCAAAGACTTTTGCGCCCACAGAGACATAGGAATCAGAAGCTCAGAAGGTCTAGTCCATTTGGCAATGCACATATGGTTTTGGATGCCGTCCATTTCCAAAATGGCGACGTTTGCTGTGATATAATGTCCATTATGTTGATTTTAATCCATCAAGAGATTTTCCTCCCTCATTCTTTAATTTGGGTATATATAAGTTGATTTGTATTTTCCATTCATGACTTTCTATCCTTAGGTAGAGTATAGAAAATTACGTAGGAGGGCATGCTCGTTGCTTGTTTAGGAACTTGGAAGCGATCAACAGATTAGAAAAAAAAATTTCACGGATAATTCATTTACTGTATATAACAGCGTAACGAAATAGCTGGTTTTCCTATATTTATTTTCCAATTTATGTATTCATTTTTTGGTGCAAATAAGTTTGGTGCCAATAACATTTACAATTTTTTCTTTTATCAGTTGTGTCTTTTAATTTGATAAACATTTTTGGGTCTGGTCTGACTAGAAATCACACTGTTGAAATTTAAATTGAATGGATTTTCAGATAGGTTTAACTTTAATAAAAAATATTTGGGCTTCGAAATTGGTAGGTCTGGCCTGATTTGATCCCATTCGAATCTTGGCTCAAAGCTTGAGACCAACCGGGTTTGAATATCTGCCTCTTTGTACAGCTCTGCTGTTGGATGGAATGAGGGACATGGGAGTTTATTAGCTGAATAGTACTGCAAGTGAAACTGCAGATGACAACTGTACGAATCCGATGCGCACTGCACATCTGCTTTTTCATGTAGGATATCTGGCAGAAATGGTTAATCTTCCTAACCAAACAAGGGAACAATCACTAAATAATAATACTCGATGAAATGTAAGAAATTTTAATTTCTAGTAATGAACTTGTACGTCTTCGATTTGGTGCTTAGCATTTTTCATTGATAGGATTTTCCCATAAGAATAGCTTGCTTTAATCATCGGCTAAATTATACTTCTCTTGGTGGTTCCAAGGAGAGGTTTTATTATTTTGCCAATGGACATGCAGGTGGTTGAGAAGTTATAAATTAATCCACAGCTTGGTTTGCTTTATGCAGGCCATTTTTAAGATGGATGTCTTGGGTAGATCAAACATCGCTTTCGTCGAGAAGTGAACACTGATACGCAATATTTGCTCCAACTCATTTACTCTGAAGTTGGCAGGCGAAACCATTCTCCAGATTCCATTATACATATATCCCTCCATCTTATGGTGGTATTGGTAGGTAGACTGATTTTGTACCATAAACCCTGTCAAGCCCTCATGTCTTTAATTTACTCCCTCCTACGAGGATAATATGGAATCTCTTTAGGATAACGAGATACTGCAGAAAAAGCCAAAAACTGTGTCTTATCTTGTAGCTTAATATGATCTAACAGGTCCAATATCAAAAAGAGGATTATGATGACCTTTTTACTGAGATGACTCTTTTCCTACTTTCCCACGATGGAACTTATTCCAAATGTGTATATTTCATAATTCCTTCCTTCGTGGAGGTATCGGTGAATTTTGTATGACCACTCTTTATAAGAAAAGATTTTTTTTTTTACTTTAGTGTAATAAACACAAATTCCTTAACACATAAGTTCTTACCTAATTTGCAAATGCAGGGAGGTAAAATACTTTAGTCACTCTACCAACTGAACCAAAGGTTTAAGAACTAATTTAACATTCAATAAGCTACACTGCATATATTTAAGGCATTGCATTTTAATAAAGCCAAAAGCAAACAATTCAGTCTTGCTTCACGTCGTTTTCCTTAAATCAATAAACGTGATTTGGAGAGAAGAAAACAACTTTGTTCAACGATGAAAACGTGAGAGGAGTTGAATCCTTAGTTTTTCCTGTAGTTATCTTTGTCATTAATTAGCTGTAATCGTAAGCATGATTTGGTCTGCAACTAACACATTTTCTAGTTTGCCAACAACAGCCACAGATAATACAACAATCATTTTGATTAACCATGGGTTAGTGAGATGTTCTCCATCATCTCTCTAATCTCCATCCTTCTCTGTTCACACAAACTCTCCTCCACTCCCTCGCACACCCCAAGTCTCTTCTTCAGAATTGAATATTTCATTGCCTTGTGGCACGGGTATTAAGATCTTTCATCGCCTTGTATCCCCTCCTGTCCGTTTTTCTCATCCTCTTTTAGTCCCTGCCATTTCTCTATTTAGCTACCTAACAGGACGGCTCTCCGTTCAGACAATGCAGACACCCAATTTCACTACAAAACAAATCAATCCTACGGAGGATTTTTCCTCCTTTACCTGCCTCAACTTCACTTGCAACTAGTGATCCTCTTCCTCCATTACTCCAATCCTCTCTGATGCCACCCTCTCAGCCCTCTTTGGCCAATACCCAGACCTTACCTCCTTCTTCTTCAATTCCTTCGGCGGTAAGGAAAACTTAGAAGCAAGTGGTGGGAGGCTCCTACACAAATCTCTCTCTTCATTTCTGCCCTCCTAGCTAAGACTGAAGATGGTCGTGCCATTGTCTCCCCTGATGTGGATAACCTGTAGGAGGATGTCAAGTCTTGAGAGAACTCTTTTATAGGGTTTTTGTGGGACAAAAGACCTGCTTTCCCTGTAATTCAAAGATGAGCTTAATCAATATGAAAAAAATAAAGGTTTTATCTAGGCATTAATAACAGACGACAAATATATATTGTTCACATTTGCTTCCAAAGCTCAAGCATCAAAGGTTGTAGAAGAAGGGTCGTGGCATGTGGCAAATTTCCTACTATTCTTGCAGCCTAAGCAGCTAGGTTTTCAAATTGATTGCAAGGAAAAGAGGCTGGTTCCAATATGGGTAAATCTCTATAATGTTCCTCTTGAATATTGGACAACAAAAAGATTGAGTATGATAGCTAGCTTCTTCAAAAAACCTCCATGTTTGGATGATAATACAACAAATAGGAAGACGTTGGGATATGCTAGAATATGCATTAACATGGATTTATCCAATGGTTTATCCGAAACTATTCCTATTATCAGATTGAGGCTTGATGGATCCCTTTATAAAGATAATGTGTTTGTGCAATACTAATGGAAGCCTTCACTTGCTTCTCAAGATAAAAGATGGATACCTACAGGCAAAATTTTTCAAAAGGAGATTATGACGAGCTAATGGGAGAAGGGGTTACTAACTTAAAGAAGGAATAGTTGGTCAATCCAAGCAACAACACTAATGATTTCGAAGAAAATGCTAAAGCAAGTGATGGGAAAGGAGTACTAGTTGAGGGTGGAAAAGAAGTTACTGTTGAAGATATTGCTGGGGGGAAAACAATAGAGGAGCCTACTGAAGTAGAAGATAATGAGACGGGTGAGGATAGGAGGGTAGATGAACTTTCTTTGAACCCTAATGACAAATCTAATGGATTTGGTCCATATGAAAAGTAGTTGTTCTACTTCGGTGGAGAATAAGGAGGATGATTCTATCATTGGGGAACTTTTGACAGTCACGAAAAGGAAATTCAACAGGGGCAAAGGGAAGGGCCCCAAAAACAAAATTTTTTGATAATGAAAATAATAGCGTGAAATGTGAGGAGGATTAATTGCCCTAAAAAGCTTTCAGTTTTAAGGGATTTTGTCTATAATAAAAATCCATAGATTTTTGCTCTTTTTGAAACTAAAATCAGAAACGAAAATTTTGGATTGTTAAATAAGCTGGGCTCTAGATGGAAATTCATCTTCAACCATCAAACTCATAGGTATGAGAGAATTATATATTATTGGGTATGACCTTTCTTTGGTAGATGTCCATGCTTTTGTTATGAAGATACAAGCTATCCACCATAATTGTAAACTCCTTAAGGTAAACATTGACTTCTTTGCCTCCTTTATCTATGGTGCTAATCATATTTTCCAAAGGAAACTCTTATGGGATAGCTTACTAGACTTTCATAAACTTGTAAATGGTCCTTGGCTGTTATGTGGTGATTTTAATTATGCTTTATATAGAACTGAAGCTGATAGGAATTATAGCCTGAGGAACTTCTCAGTTGATTTTAGCGACTGTATAAACAAAATTGAAGTTTTTGATTTAAAGGCGCAGGGTCACTTTTACACCTAGAGTAATAAGCAGTTTGGAAGATGGGCTTTAAGGAAAAAACTGAATTAAACAATGGTGAACAAGGATTGGATTACACACTTTTCCTAATAATGTAACTACTTTTCTTGACCCTCTATTTTCAGATCACACTCCTATAAGGATAGAGAACCTCATCCAACACCATCTTAGAACAGGTTTAACAACCTGCTAATAGATGATGATGGGTTCACTAATGCTCTTTAAAAGGGTTTGGAGGTTTCGGTGGAAGGAACAGATCGGTTTATCTGTAATGAGAAGCTAAAGGCTATCAAAATGGAGATGAAATCTCTAATGAGTAGAAGATCCTCTTCCACACAACAAGCCGTTACAAAAGCTAAGAAAGATCTACAAAAGATACAACAGGAGTTAGAGTTGGACCCTGCAACCCTATCTTGCTAAGCTCAAAGAAGTCTCTTCTAATGTCTTAACTTATCTAAAGTCAGGGATCATGACAGTCTACTGGAACAAAAGACTAAGGTCAATTGGCTGAAAATTGGTGAAAAGTGTTCTAAGTTTTTCTTTAACTCAGTCTTATCCAGAAGGAAAGCAAATAGAATCAATTCCCTTAAATTGCATAATGGTGAGGAAATTTCTCAGCCAAAAGACCTTTTAAAGGAAGCTGAGAGATATTTTAAGAGTTTCTATGGCTCTACTCAATCGAAAGTAAATTCTGTCTTTATTTGCTCCTTTATTCATAATAAGTTATCCCACCAACAAGTATCAACCCTCATTTAACTAGTAGAAGAGAAGGAAATAGAGGAGGTTGTGTTTCAAATGCACCCTAATAAATCTCCTGGACCTGAAGGATTTAATGGTTTTCTTTTCAAAAAACATGGCAGGAGACTAGTCCTACGATTAAAAAAGCTACTCTAGAATTCTTCTCTAAGGGATTCTTATAAGGGAGACCAATAAAACCTATATTTATTTGATCCCCAAGTCCAATTGTGCTACTTCATTGGATGACTATAGGCCTATTGCATGCACTAATTTCCATTATAAGATTATTTCAAAGATCTTAGCAAATAGGTTGAAATTAATGTTGGAATCGTTGATCTATGATAATCAAAGTGCTTTTCTACATGGTAGAAGAATTGAGGATAACATTTCTATAATCCAAGAGCTAGATAAAGGGTATTAAAAGAAGAACAACCCTCTAAATTGTATAATTAAAGTTGACTTTAAGAAAGCCTTTGATCATGTGGAATGGGATTTTATCCTTCAGATCTTACGACTATTAGGTTTTCCTAGTGAGTTTGTCAGATGGGTAGAGGTTTATATCACCACTCGTACATACTCTATCCTTGTTAATGGTACACCTACTAATATCTTTAAGAGTGCAAGAGGTTTGAGGCAAGGAGATCCAATCTCCCTTTATCTATGCATCATATGCATGGAAGTCATAAGTCAGTTGATCCAACATAAGGTAGGCAAAAGCAAAGACATCAGATTTCATAGTAAATGCAAGAGAGTAGGGCCAATCAATCTATGTTTTGTGGATGACATGCTTCTTTTTTCTAAGGCTCATAGGAAGTCTATTGAATTACTCATATCAACACTGTCTGTATTCAAAGAACTTTCAGGTTTGGAGATTAATATTACTAAGAGCCAGTACATCCTAGCTGCTAATGCTACTATGATGAAAAATAATATCTTTGAAATTACAGGAATGAAGAGAAAACCTACTCCTTTGACTTATCTGGGACTTCCCATTACTACGAAAAGAATTTAATTTACTAAATGTTTTCCAATGATAGAAAAAATATAAAGAAGATTGGGTATGTGGTCTAACAAGGTCCTTTTTTTTGGTGGAAGGCTTCAGCTCATCAAATTGATCCTGAACTCTCTTTATGTTTACTGTTCCTCAAACATTTCATTAGCTAAAGGTGTCATCAAAACCATTGAGAAGCTTTTCAGAAGATTTCTTTGGGGAAATTTAAATTCAGATAGCCACTTTGCCAAGGTTAAATGGCCTAAAGTTTGTAAAAGGAAAGAAGAAGGGGGATTAGGATTGATTCCTATTGCCTCGTTTAATAATTCAGCTTTAATAAAAAAACCTGTGGAATGTTCTATTGGAAAAGAAGTCTTTATGGATACGATGGTTTCATAGCTATATCCTAAAAGGAACTAGCCTTTGGGCTATACCAATAAAGTCTTCCATCTCTTGGCCCTTGATCCAACTGTTGAAGCTAAGACCTATCTTAAAACCTCTTGTGAATTGTAGGGTGAGAAATGGAGAAAAGGCTTATTTATGATTTGATAATTGGACTAGTAAGGGCCCTCTAATTAGATATTCTCAAGTTCTTCAGATATGGAGTGGATTTTCTATCAACACAAAGGTTAACTCTATCTTACTAAGGGGACAATGGAACATTCCATTGGAATTGCAATATCTTACTCCAAACTATTAACCAGATCTAGAGAAGGAGGACATATTCCAATGTCTCAAGATGCTTCCGAACATCTTCAACATTGCTAGATTCAGAAAGTGGCAGAATCAGAGCAACCATAGGCAGATTTGGTCTCCTGTCATCTGGCATAAGTCTCTCAGGCCTAGTCACTTCTGTGGCTCACTATGCGTAATAAGTTAAGCACAATGGACATAATGCATTTCATTACTTCTGATGCTACTGTGTAATATATGAGAGGGAGGAGGAATCACCTATTCTTTCTCTATCCCTATTCCCAGTTTATATGGGAGAAGATACAAAAGTTATGTCTTATTTCAAATACAGGTCCAACTTTCACAGAAGCACTAGAATGGCTTCTGAAGCTCAATCAGAGTTCCAGGCACAATGAGCATATCTATATTATATTTTTCACCTTCTCCATCAAGGAGATATGGCGAGAGAGGAATTACAGACGATTCCAAAACAAAGCAAGACCTAGAAAAGAGGTACTCTAAGTATTAATAAGAGCAATAAGAGAGTATTTGTTATATGCTACCACATCTGAAACAGTTAACCCTAGTCTAGTATCTTCATGGGGAATCAGTTAACTAATATGCAGAACGGGTTCTTAGATTATTAAAGATTGCAAACTAGAAAGAAAATACTTAGAAAGTCGATTCCTTCCCATACAAAGGTGACTGTTGATCCTGAATGCTACGAACAAAACTCCGATCCAAGATGTCGAAGATGATCTAGAGGTGAGCTCTTCTGAAGTAGATTGACTATCAAACCTCTGGACGACACCAATCACCCAACCCTAATTTGGTAGGGTGGGGTGAGGGGGGGAAGATGCATTTTATGTTTTTTTTTTCATTTCTGCCTAAAGAGTCACTCTTTGTAGTTTATTATCTATAGGCCTGTAACGTTCATAACTTGTCTTTGTTCTTGTAAGGATCTTTTTTCTTAATTACAATTCTTTAACTTTTCAAAAGAAAAACAGCTACATATCGAATTCTCATAGAAGTCACTTGGTATTGCAGTTTGATGTTATCGTATGATCATGCACAATAAGGCCCTTAAACATTTCGGCAACAGTAAACAACCCAGACCAGCATGAAGAAGAGGGGGAGGCAAAACCCGGAGATGTTGCTGAACCGGAACAGTAGCGTGATCAGGTAGAATGGACTTTCGAGGAGGAGCACAATTCAGAAGAAGAAAGTGAGGATGATTACGATCATGTACCGGTAAGAGGTATGAGGAGCCTAGCTGAAATCTACAAAAGAAGCAACGAAGCAATTCTGGAACCGACCCAAACCCAAGAAGCATTGAAGAATCTGAAATGGGTGAAAGCCATGGAGGAAGAATTGTTGATGATAGACAAAAACAAAACCTGGAATCTAGTTGAAAAGCCTCTGGACAAGAGAGCCATAGGTTTAAAATGGGTATTCAAGACGAAGTTGAATCTAAATGGCTCGGTAAACAAGCTGAAAGCGAGGCTCGTAGTAAAAGGGTACGCGCAAATTGAAGGAGTCGATTTAGCAGAAACATTTGCGTCGGTGGCCAGAATTGAGGCAATCCGACTGTTGTTGGCGCTGGCAGCTGAAAGAGTGTGGAAGGTGCATCAAATGGATGTGAAGTCCGCCTTCCTCAACGGGATCCTACAAGAAGAGATCTACGTCCAGCAACCGGAGGGTTTCGTAATTAAAGGAAAGGAGGAGATGGTGTATAAGCTCAACAAAGCCCTTTACGGGTTGAAGCAAGCTCCTCGGTGCTGGTATGCGAGATTTGATGAATTCCTTTTAGGGATTCAATTCAAAAGAAGTTGCAGTGAGCCGACGATGTATGTGCGGATGGAAGAAGGAGAAGTGACTGTAGTTGCAATTTATGTAGATGACTTGTTGCTTACTGGGAGTTCTGAGAAGCAGATTGATCACCTAAAGAAGCAATTCAATAAAACCTTCGAAATGACAGATCTCGGAGGTATGAAATATTTCTTGGGCATGGAGGTATCTCAACGCGAAGGGTGCATCACCGTATGCCAAAGGAAATATATTCAAGATGTATTGAAGAGATTTAAAATGGATCAGTGTAAACCAGTGTCAACTCCAATCTGCCCAAAAGAGAAATCGGTAAAGAAGGAAGAAGACGATGAAGTTGACAAGAAGAACTATCGCAGTATGGTCGGATGTCTCATGTACATCACAACTACAAGGCCGGATGTTCTGTATTCAGTAAGCGTACTTTCTAGATACTTAAGTGACCCCGGAAAGCAACATGTAATGGCGGTAAAAAGGGTCTTGAGATATTTGAAAGGAACGGTGGATTATGGATTAATATATGAGAGATCTAGAAAGAGCGAGCTCATGTGTTATGTTGATAGCGATTGGGGCGGAGCAACAGAAGATATGAAGAGCACCACCGGCTACTGCTTAACATTAGGCTCAACGTGCTTCTCATGGACTTCGAAGAAGCAAGAATTGGTGGCGCTCTCAACAGCGGAAGCCGAATTAGTTGCAGCCATAGCAGCAGCAAAACAAGTAATTTGGGTCAGAAAATTGCTTGCGGATTTACAAGTTCAATTAGAAGGAGCTACTGTGATCAATATTGATAATCAAGCTGCAATATCAATCTCAATGAATTCGGTTTTTCATGGCAAAACCAAGCACTTTAAACTTAGATATTATTATCTAAGAGATATTCAACAGGAAGGTGAGCTGAAGCTTCAGTACATTCATACGGATGATCAGATCGCGGACTTGTTCACAAAAGGATTCAATGTTTCACGTTTTGAGCAATTAAGAAAAATGGTTGGAATTTAGAAGCTGAACCTCTGATCCAAGGAGGAGTATGTTGGAGATGCCTCAGAAGTTCAGACAGACGTCAGATTAGCGTGTTCATGCAAAGCCATGCATCAACGTACAAGAAAGCGATTAAAGAAGATCAAGAAAAGTCAGTTGAGTTAGTTGTTAGATGACAGTTAATAAGCTACTATAAGTATCGTGGATTTACAGAAGTTGTATACCCATTGTTTTCCAATATCAATAAAATCAGAAGAAGCCTCAACCAGTTGTTGAGCCTTTGAAAAACCATATACTCTGTGATAAATTTTTAAATATGGGCAGAGTGTAGAGTCCACTATGAAGAATTGGGCTTGGGTCAACTATTGTCCAAATAACTAGAACTAGTTGTTTGGATAGTTGACCCTTACCATCGAGACAAACTGGCTCTGATACTATGTTAGAAAGTGCCTAACTCACCCCTCAAGTGAAAGCCCTTTGGGCTTGAAACTTGCACAGACTCACTTTACCTTGTGCTGAATAATAGGTGGATGGTAGGATTTGAACTCAGGACCACTTAGTCACAAAGGCTCTGAT
>JAOSBL010000211.1:10970043-10996351 GCA_027568915.1 Erythroxylum roraimae | reverse complement strand
TGTCCAAATAACTAGAACTAGTTGTTTGGATAGTTGACCCTTACCACTTATAAACCCTTTAACATTTTCATGTCTAGACAATATGGGACACTCTAATACTCTGTTTACCCCTGTTTCCGAATACTTTCTCACTCTAACTTCATCTTTCTAAAATTTCAGTAGCTTTGCTTTATAGTTTCATGCATGATAGACAGATAACGACTACACAGTCATCCATGTGATTGGTTTATTTTTATTACTTGATGGTATGATAAATCAACGATTTGGCTGGCTTAATGCAACAACATAATATATACTTCGTTAAGATTGTAACTTAGTGGAGAAGAAAGTTACTAAACTGTGATCGTATTCTAAATGAATACCTATATAGGCAACTAATACCTAAGTATTAATGTTCAGGACTTGCATGCATTATAAAAGTGTTAAGTTTCTCCACCAAGTTTAAAAGTCATGATCAAATTAGGAAAGGTAATGATTTAAAAAGAAATTAGGATGAGTTTCTTATATATTTTGTAGATACCAAGGATTTCAGATGATCATGGTAGATTAGTCGTCAAGCGGTTGAGCTTCTTAGATCGTTTGTAAATATCCATTGACGGTGTACATGCTAGTTGCTGTTTGGTTCATTATTATTTACATCCATTATTGAATAATCAGACCAGCCCCTCGAAAGGTATCAATTACTCGAGGGATACATTGTTTCTAGCTGTTAATTTTTGTCTTCATACCTCTGAAACTGTTGGGACTGTATGTATTTGGGTTCATGTTCCTTGTAGGTCACTTGCATCTTTTGTCTTGTCTCATCATTGGAGGTACAAGCCACATTTTGAAGAGTTCAGATCCTCTGTCTAATATTATGGTGTCTTATTGTGTCCAATAAATTTCAGCCATTTATTTATGTGAGTCCCGTATAGATTCCGCGTGGGTCTCACAAAATAAATGGCTGAGATTCCATGAGACAGAATAAGACAGAATAATATTAGACAGAGGATCTTGTTTCCATTTTAAGGTTAGAATTAACAGAACACACGATCACTTCCGCAAAGAAAAGAGATTCTCGACAAGACCATTACACAGGACATTTGACTATTTTGTGGTTGGTTTTCTTCTATTAATATAGACAATATCACCCCTTCCAGAGCTTGAATATTGGAAGAGCCATCAGTTGAGTGAGGGATAAAGACGTATAAACCTAAAGAATTCCAAAAAGAAAAAATTGGAAGGGAGCTTTTAACCATATGTCCATAAAAATTTGGAAATTATTCTAAAAGTATCGATTCTCATAAATCATGTAGTGATGAAAACAAACGTTTCCTACAGTGTTGTACAAAGTTCCTACAAAAGAAAAAGAGAGTTGTCAGTAGGGAAATCAGATAACGTATAGATAATTGGGATTGCTACTTATGATAGTAAACGAAGTCCTATCCTCCACAAGATTTTTGTGTACTTCTAATGGATATGTAATGTAAAGAAGACATGCAATATAGAAGAATGTAGACACCTCATTAATGAGACCAACAGCTGGCAAAGAAGACGTGCAATTTGGCTGAAAGGTCACTTTAGCTGAAAAGTGATCATAAATATGACCAATCATCTGGATTCAAGCAGACAAAATTATTAAGAAGGATGTTATACGTATTGAAGTATAAGTATGGAATCCCTGAATTCGTTTGTCTTTTGTTGTTTTGCTCTAATGTCCAACCCACCATAAGAGGTACACCTCCCACCCCCACTTCTTGTCTATATCTTTTCAGTGGCTCCCTAATTAACCAACAAGTATAAGATAAGGTATTAAATAACATATTAGTGGACAATGCATAATTTTCACGAGGAGGCAATGGTTAGTGTTAATAGAAGCTTGTGAACGATTGATGAATAGTTGTACACTTCCTTATTTTCAAGGAGATGTTCCAATCTCACATTACAACTTTGGCATGATATTGCTCGTACTAGTTTATTTTGTGCCTATAAGATGACAAAATTAGACCAGTCCATGTTACTGGTCCCTTCAAGCGTACAAAGAACAATAAAGTTTTCGAAAATGTAAAAGCTTCACCGTCAATCAAGCCAATGCCTATTTCACATGTTTATTATAGTGTTGTTCTCCCGCATAATAATTGGTTTAGAATATAATTAAACATCAATAACCTTTCAACTTAATCTATCGCTCCTTTTTCTAATCATTGATTTCTACGTCTTAAGAACTTCTTTGATATATATATAGGTGTTTGCACGTGGAATTTGCATTATGTTTTCACGTCAAGGGAACAAGTAGAACATGTAATACATCATCTTCCATGAACTTAACTTTATATGTTTCCTTAGAATGTGGATTAAATCAGAGCTTAGGGCATACATACACACGTAGATAGATAGAGATTAGAAGACGAACATAAATATATAGCTGGAATGATCCACTTGTGTCTCCAGAAAGAACTACGGCTGAGCAGTCGTTTTCTCTTGAAAATTCGGACCAGAGAAGTAGGCCCCAGCTTCAAATTTTCACCATGGATCATTAACGGAGAGAAGACAATGGCAGTGGCACAATGGTCCCGTTCCTTGTGAGAGGACAAATTAGCGCAGAGATGTCTATATCTATGTATTTACTCTGCTACGTCAATTATTTTCGTATGTTTTTCATGCAAAAAGTGCATTCCTTTGGCCAACACTCGCTGCATTGAGTGAAGTACGTAGATATGAGTCTAGCACTCTACATACATATACATATGTACATGTAAGTACTCCACAATTCGGGTGGAAAGTTATCAATTAAAATATTTATTGAAGATGGTGGAGAAACTTGTCCATGAAACATTGTGATTAGCCCTACATATTTAAAAATAGCATCGGTTGTACTAGGTTATTGAAGGATGATTTTTTAATTATGTATAGAGTGTTTAAATTTATGGAATGATTTTTTTTTTTCATTCGTCTCTTGTTGGCAATCAAGAATAGACTTCAGACTAAAAACTTAGAGTATAAAAATACTGATACAATTTGTTTAATATGTACTATAGCTAATAAGGATAGGGATCATTTATTATTCCAATGTTCCCATGTTAAGGTTATCTGCAGTAGAATCTTGCACGTGTTACCTCGAAATTTTTGTGGTTATAATTGGGAGCAAATATTAAATTGGATCGTTGATAAATCGACAAGGAGAGGAAACCCAATGCTCCTCTCTTCAAAGCAGCATTTACGATTGCCATTTATATCATATGGAAAAAAGCAGAACAGTAGACAGTTTACTAATAAGAAGATACTCCCTCCTATTCAAAATAAAAATTGTTTTAGAGGGATACACACTTATTAAGAAAGTTAATGAAATGTTTGATATACCCTTATTAATTACATGTTGAAGTGCCTTGAAAATATAATTTATGTAATTAAGATGTAAGAGAAATTAAAGGGTAATTTTAGAAGTAAAATCATAAACATGCATGAAAAGTCACAAACGACACTTATTTTAAATAATTAAAATTTTCTAAAATAACTTTTATTTTAAATATAAGGAAGTAGAAAAGAATACCAATCGGCTGATAGAATTATCAATAATATCACAGCTTGCATCCATGCTAAACAATTACTAAGAGCTTTTGACTACGGACATGAAGAACATGTGGGACTTGTAATGTGTGCATTTTCATACTAAGGTTATTTTTTTAGATTTGCTTTGTGTAACTAATTTTCCTTAAGAGCAACGGCGTCCAGCCTAGAACTCATTGTAATATGGTAATAGTTTCATCTATATAATACTTTATTATTTTTTTTTAAAAAAAAAGATCATATTTTTAATCATGCATAGATGGATGATCACGAGCATTATCATTTTTTTTGGTCTATATTAAACAACTTCATATCGTATTCTCGCACAAAGTTGATTATACAAATTTTATGTGTGTCAATTCATAAATGGTCAACTTAATTTAAATAAAAGAAAATCTGTGTATTGTTTATTTCATAAATAAATAAAATTATTTTATTTAATCAAGATTTCTAGATAGTACTCTTCTAAATAAGTTTTATATTATATCATGTTTCTTGATTAGTCAAACATATTAGCAAGATAAGATATATAATAATTTTTGTTGAATATGAATTTGAGTGAATTATTTTTTTGAATTATATAATTCATTAAAAAACCAATTAGTAACGAAACAAGTTGTTTATTGTGTAATAATAAGTAATTAAATATTAAATTAAAAAAGGTATTTGCAACATTTAGCTTCTTTATGTTTAAGTGTTTTAAATAAGTTTTATATTGATTTAAAAATGTTGATATGGTTATAAAAGAGATTAGATCATTCAGCGACTGTATTATTAGATAATTATTTTCTTGCAGGCCGGTGGCCCTTGAAGAGGAAACATAGAGACCCTCCATTCTTAAACCTTTATTTAGCGCCTGAGACCTTGAATTGCAATATCATTTGTATCCAACATTGCAGAGCAGTAGCGATTTGCTTACAAAAGTTATCCTAACTCTATAAATGCATTATCAGCATAGTTACCACTGTCCAGAAGAAACTTTTAATCAGTTTGATAGAGATGAAACCAATCCTCTATACACGTACCTGATCTTTCACTTGATAATTTCTCTTCGACATGGGGTTTTCTATAGATGCAGTTACGTAACTCTGATAGGTCTGGTCAGAAGCGAAGTCGATCTTGGTTTGTTTCTTCCTTCCCATGATGTCGGACCGGCGAGAGTGAGCTCCAAATCAGGTGCTACACTAGTTGAAGACGTTGGTTTTTTTGACATCAGATCATTAGCTTCATTTAAATGCGAAAATCCCATGGATTGAAGATGACCAGAACCTAACTGAGGAATGTCAGTTCCATGGATATCTTGTTTGACCCTTTGCTCAGAGGAACTTAAACCCAGCATGGTCAGACCTGTCTGATGGCTTCTTGCGTACTGAGGACTACTTGTCCGAAAATCTGGATTAGGAACAGGATTTCTGGGATTCTTGGAAGTAGGATAATTAACCTATATGTCCAGAAAACCAAGAAAAGCTTAGAATTTTAGAATATTGATCGTAGGCATAGGCTAGGAGATTAATCTAAATGACCCAATGGACATATAATGATTCTTAGTTTCTAGCTAGGAGTGGCTTAATCGATTACCATGTCAAAGAGACTAGAACGTCGCTTCTTCTTGTTGGGATTAACCCGGCGAAGGAAATACTTTTGAGCATGACTAGCAACTTGTGTTGGAGTTCTGGTAGCCACAAAATGCCTGGAGATGCCTTTCCAATCTCCTTTTCCAAGCTTTTCAAGCCCAATTAAGAATGCTCTATGCTCTTCTTCCGTCCAGGGAACTCCTAATTTAATCACCCAATTAGTAAATTAGTACAAAACAGCAACAAGGTGAGCTCTAGAGAGGATCTAATTGAATTTTGTTGTGCAATTTTGTTCATAGTTGAAGAAAACCAGTTGAAATATCTAACGGGAAGAACTTATAGAAGCATGACGTGTAGCAATAAGCCCAACTGTTGAATGCAAGATTATTGAACAAACCATGAAAAAAAATTATGAGCTTTGAGCATAGAGTAAATCCTAAATCAAATCCCAGAAAACAAAAGGAAGAAAAGAAGAAAAAATGTTGCTTTTGATGAAAATTTAGAGCACGAAAATTAAGCATATATATATATATATATGGATGATGAGAACTCACCCTTCTTTCTCTCCTGTTCGCGTCCAACGAGACCATCAGACAGATAACCAAGACTAACAGATGTTTTGTCAGAATTCTCGTCGATAGAAACTCGAGACGAACATAAAGAAGAAGAAGAAGAAGCCGACAGGGAATCCACGCTAAAACTCTTTTTGATGGGAAGTGAAGAGATTGAAGAGAAGTCAAGCTGCAGTTGCACTCCGAAAAGCCTGAGTCCTCCACTAGTAATTTTATTCCCTCTGGAAGAGCTGCAAGTCCTTGAATTATGGCCCATGTTCCCACAATGTGAGCACTTCCTGCCCATTTTCACCCAGACAAATCGTCACCTCACCTTATTCTCTTAAACTTACATCCACTGTTGATATAATAACAAACCCATCACAGAGAGAGAGAGAGAGAGAGAGAGAGAGCAATCGAGTAACCAAGTCTAGTTGCTAGTTTGGTGGTTTATATGATGACGGTGGTGAGGGTGGGTTCATGAAAATGAACGCACACCAGGAGACGATGATTGGATTTTGTGGGATATTTTTACAACTCCGGCATTATAAAAAATTAAGAAAATATTACCATCTACACATTCTCTTCAATTTGTGAAGAAGGGAAGCACGAATCTGTTACCTTATTTAAAGATCATTCTTGAGATTAGACATGTGAACAAGTCATCAGACCTGACCAATTTTCTGGTTAGAATATTGGCTGATGAGGTCAATAAACCTAAGAATTCCATTGACATGTTTGTCAATAGCCCCTTCAGCCTGCTCAGACTTTACAAATAATTGACCCACATCACATGAAGACAAAAATAAATGTTTTCATTGGATCCTTATAACTTCAACTTATGACTTATTGTTGAATCCAAGTAGTCAGATTGTTCATACTTCATGTTTTGCTGAGGAATTGAATGGTAAGAGAGTTTGAGGGAACCAGTACATTAATTGATCATTTGACCCTATGATATTAAACTCCATTACTGTTGAACATATTTTGAAACCACCAGGAACTTTGTTTTCCATAAATATAAAAAACTGTTGTAAATGTTTTTAATCTCTGTTTAGTATTCGAAAAACTTCACTATGTTAAGGATTAACAATTTTTAGTACACTAACGGATCATTTTTAATGTGATTTAATGATAAAGAAACAATTTAATTGTCTAATCAAACATAAATTAAAAATTGATTAAATTATTTTACATTTGAATTATATAGTAATAGAAATATTAAGAAAATTACAAAAACTATACAGGGGAAAGGTCATCAATGTATTCAGCCTTCTTCTTGTATTTTAATTAACAAGGAGGTTGTTTCCATGATTTAAACCTGTGACCTTCTGATCTCAAAGGAACAACTTTTACCTGCTGCTCTAAGACTATCTACTTGTATTTTTACATTAAAATTTGAAGGTAAAGCTTCTAGATAGAAAAAAAGAAAAGTAAAAGAGGATAAAGAAAATAAGCTGCGAGTCTAATTAAGTTGGTGTTTACACTTACAAACCAGGAGCGATTTCATAGAAAAGTTCAAATGGAAAATTCTTATAAGAAGAAGAATATGGATTTGAATGTAAGTTTTACCCTACATTGGGAATTCCTTATTCTAGAAACCAAGAATTAGAATGTTAGGTTAATTTCCTGGAAGAAATAAACTATCGAAAACATGGCCAAATATATGGTTTTATTGGATATATAAACTGTATAATTAATGATATTGTAGAGTTACCACAAGTCATATTCTACATATGTCTCTTATTTTTTATTCAAGTATGAAAGATATTATTGTTTTAGTTGGGAATCCAACTAGCTTAAGATTTGAAGATAATGGACTTACTCACCAATGACATTCGTATGTATCTCAACTTTACAAAATTGATTAATTAGTCACCCCCTTTAACTATGATTAATTAGATATATATATATAAAAAAGGAATCAGTATTATATTCTATTATAGTGATCATTATGTGAGACTGGAATATTTATGACCTTGAGCTCACACTGACCAACTAAAGCTATTTATAGCATGAATATCTCGTAAGGCTTCCTATTACTCTTCTTGGGTGTGGGTCAAGAGATAGGGGTTTGAGCTTGGGAATCGTTTGACAATATTTGTAATCTAGAATACAATAGTTTGACTTCCATTTTCAGAGTTTCTAGTCTTGTTACTAAGAAATAAGAACCATCCGCCTGTTTCATGGTTCCTTTTTGTTTTTCCACTAAAACACTTTCCACGCCAATATTGTGAGAACACACGACTATTGAATGCATAACTGTGTGAACAGTGATTGGTCCTAGAAACAGGGCTGACACTACGTGCGCAAACCAAAAATACCCATTAGAAAATGATCTTTTGTTTTTTGAGGCTTATTGCCAATAATTACATATTCTATGAAGATTTTGATGATTCAGCATATACCAATTCTTTCTGACACTTGGCCCCCAAAGTGATCCAAAAGATATGAACTTTAGAGGAATCATCATCCATCATGCCCATAAGTGCTGTTTTTCGATGTTTGGTCGACTAAAAAGCGCTGATCTTCATTGCTTCTATGGATCAGCTTTTCTGTAACTTTTCCATGGAAAGTACAGTATGAAGCAAGTTTTGTAAGCCTAATAGCATGTCAGATGAACAAATTACTAGAATGAAACGAATTACCAGCACTGATAAATTCTTCTCATCATTATATATGCACAACATAATTCGTATAAACTAGCATATGATATGCACGGAAATTATGTAACTTGATTCCAAGTTTGCAAAAAGAGAAGGAAAATACCATTTTTCCCATGTTTGCTAAGTGTTGCTTATCAAAAATAAAAGCAATATTTAAGAATTCGACAAATGGTTTGTGACTCCACCAAGTAGGGCCTGCAGGAGCTGATCACTGATCGACTTTCCATGTCTCTCTGTCCCTTGTGTTTGCATAGCATTTTATATCGTAGTTACTGAGTAGCTCTTTTATCAACAAAGCAACCAATTAACGTAAAGTAATTACACGACAGGATGTTAAGCCATAAAGAAATGGTAAGCTGGTTTTAGGACAAATGAGGAGAGTGTCCAATGTACAAGCATTAGGCTTCTTCCTTTCAAGCGAAAGGTAGCCATTTTCTGGTTTCTTTTTCAGTTCAAGATATCGACTGAAAAGGAAAGTAGATAGATGGTGAAAGTGAAGTTTCCCCCTTTCTTTATTCTGTCCTTCTAGGATAGCAAAATCAAAGGTGAACTCTACAAGATATTAGTAAACATAAGGCCATGGAAAGTTTGGTAAGAACAAGTTGATCTGAAGGAAGGAAGCAACAAGCCACCACTCCCACATTAACTTTCTCGGTAATGTGAGAAGAGAGTAAGTTTCGACTATTTAACATTAACCATGAAATTCAAGTGAGAAAAGAGAGAGTGATGCAGGACAAATTGAAGAAGTATTAACTACTAACATTTTACATTAGTAATAATGATAATAAAATGTTTAAATATCAAATTTTCGATTTGAATTTTAATTTAGAATGCTAAAATTTTAGATTTTGATATAGCTGAGTTTTTTAGGATTTAATTTATGAAATTTAGGTTTAAAAATTCAAGGTTTAATATGACTAAAATTTAGATTTAATATGGATAAAATTTAAGTTTAAAATGAGTAAAATTTAGTGAGGAACACAAAAAATAGAAGGTAAAAAGCTAAAAATCACTCTTAAAAGAAAGTGTCACAGAAAATTCAAGTTTGCATAAAAATTTTAATTCACTTATAATTGAAGGGCTGAATATATATATGTATTTATCAAGAAATTTGTAAAACTCTTATTTTACTAGGAAAGGATTCTTAACAAATTTAAATCTTGTTCTAATTAAAATTTTATAAATCTTAAACAACTAAGATTACATATCTAAAATAGAATAATATAATTAACTTAATACTATTTTATCTAAAAAAGAGTTTTAACATAATTTAAGGGACCATTTAATTCCACTTTAATTTTTCAGTTGCTCGTTTTCTGTTTTTCTATCAAATAAAAACAAAAAAGTTGTATAGTTGTTAATGTCAATATATGCAGTCATCTTTCTATTACTAATGATAATTTATATTAAACAATATATATTTAGTTGATAATAAATCAGATTATAAAAACTAAAAAAAATTACTTTTTATAATTTTCATAATTTTAAAAAACTGGTAGAAATCAAAATCAAATATAAAAATAAAAAACTCAAACTACCAAGTTTATTTTACTGAATTTGAAAACAAAAATCAAAAATAAAAATGGAGACAAACAGGGTATAAATTTTAGCTCTTTATCTTTGATATCTGCTCAATTTTCAATCCTTACTCCACCAGATTAAGACTTACGGTTTAATCTTTTGTATAAGAAAAGCTAATACTAAATCAACTCCTTCACCAAATTCCTATAAGTCGAAGTCAACACAATCCCATTCTGAGTGGAGAGTACTTAATTTATGGAAATACTTGTATAATGAATTGCTTCAAATATTTATAACATTCATAGTCTGCTGCATAATTTCTACATCGACTATAGTACAGACAAAAACTGCAGTTTCCATTTGCAGATTGTCCTAGCCATTTGGAATTGTTTCATACCAAAGTTCAGTCACCTTCAGCTTCTCTTGGTAACCTGAAAAAAATATGCCCAATCCGTACACAAACAAAACAAAATTTGTCAAGACAAAATAAACATTTCTAGATGCTTATATTTTTATTTCCAAACTGACACAAACCATTTGACTTGTGGATACCGAATGCAACAAATATGAAACAAAGCATATAGCGAGATAAAGGAACTTCTGCCAAAGGGAGAGGAACAGGAACACAACTGAATACCTTCAAGAACCGCTCCAATGCCTAAATTTACATATGCCACGGCGCATTTCCGCAAATGAATTTCGGAGGGAGTGCAACATTGATTGTACAGCCTGAACCTTGTTCAACTCTTCATTCCCTTCCTGTGAAATTTATTTTGCTTTAAATTTTGTCTCAATAGATGTGCACGAGAGAGAAGGAGATACAGGGGAGGAGGAAGGTCTGTGATACCACTTCAGCAAGACGTTCTTCAAAACCCGCAGAACCAGTGTCAGCAGGCATGAATATCTTCCTGTAAGCCTGCCTCAGGCTCTTGATCTAGATCCTTGGCAATGACGCATAGAGTCCATTCAAACACGACATAGAAAAAAAAAAGATTGTAGAACAAAAATGCCGGCCTAAGCCTAAGGGTATCAATTATCTCATAATATTTGTGATTAAAGACAAAATAATATTGATCATCAAAATCCTTATGTAATAAAAAAAAATTCCATTCAGAAAATAACCTGTGGCTTGATCAAAGAACATGTAAGGAGCAAGCACCAGATTCTCTAATTGTGGATCATATTTTCACAATACTTTACCCTTCTCTATCGGTTCATCTTCATTATACTACCTACTAGCATTACCTTATCTATACCAAAGAAATCAGTTCAACTGCTCAACCAAATCCCACGAAAACTATGAGTAGGGATCAATATATCCCAATTAAATTCACCAAACAGCACCCATGTTATTTCTTGAATAGCACAAGATTATATCAACGTCCAACTAGAGATAAAATTCCTGACATCTTCAAAAAAATAAAGCACAGATAACTTATACACCTTAGTTGTGCTTGAATCTTAAAGAACAACCATTCTCTGTGAACCTCCACATCAAGACTCCCTAGTCCCTAGCAGCATTACCTATCAAAAGCACCTATTGTATTTCTAAATCTCATTTAGACATGACTTGCTTAACAATTCCCCAACTTGGCTCTGAAATTTGTAAGTCGAAGATTGTCAACCGTAATGATGATCTTAAAATAATGACTTCAAAATTTGTTTTAAAATGTTGAACGTAAAAAATACTAAGAAAATACAAGCAAAAGGAATATATACTCAGTTTCAAAGAAATGCGTGAGAAGACAATGGTTACTACAATAAGAAATTATATGAATGCATTACTTTGAAACTTGAGTAAATTTAAAGAGGATACTTTAAGTCCCTTCTTTTTTTGTTCTGAACCTTGAGAATATAAGTTTCAGCTATCCAGAAGATGTTCAATAAAATCAGATTCTACCATAACATACACTTCCATCAGACAAAGCTTGACCTTTGCCAAGAACAAACTGTAGCTCACCGAAACACCAAATATGGAATAAGAGTTCAAAAAGGAGCTACTAAGCCCAAATATAAAGACTTCCACTCACAACCAGAAGCTTTTCAATACAGCTTTTAAAAGTTAAAAGTTTTATGTAAATATTTTCTTTTCAAAACATGATAGGAAACTATTGGTTGATTTTATTCATGATATTGTCAGCATATAAGGTTTCTTTTGACACCAACCTCTACTGTTGAGAACCCATGGCGGCGAAGACCCTCTAAATTCAGACCACGAAGCTCAGCTCTTTCTCCTGCTACCATCATGTACCTTGGAACATCTTGTGAAACCTTCAGGCATATGCAAATGTAATTGAAGTCATATTTCCCCCTTTGATGGTTTTCATATCAAAACAGTAACTAACAAGGACGTGTTCTAGCATATATTAGCAGCATTTACAAGCCAGGATTCATCATCATCAATGATCAGACATGTCTGATATCATGTCCAGCTCAGACACTAAGATCCTAAATGGATTGCTTGTAAAATAACATCAAATTACAAAAAGTCATAACTTGGAGCTGGAAAAGAACAAAAAGATGGTACCACAGATCCTCCACCAATGAAAGAGAAGGAACCAACATGGCAAAATTGATGAACCACAATAGCACCAGCAGTGTGAGTATAGTCCTGCACTGGTAGCTCTTGAATCAACTTCTAACCAGATCGTTATTCAGGAGAGAACTAGAGATTAATATCATCAACCCATAAAACCCCAACAATTATGCAACACAATAGGTGCTTACTTCGACAACAACATGACCAGCTAGTAGAGTATTATTGGCAAATATGTTGTTGTTGCCAATCTTGCAGTCATGGGCAATGTGGCAAGATCCCATTATCAGATTGTTACCACCAATAACCTGAGATAACGATGTTAGGTGGAATACAAACAAATCCAAACTTCAGATAATTGGACCAATGAGACTAAATATGACACCATCATGCATAACCGTACCGTTTTAACGGTTGATTTTGAAGATCGGTGAATTGAAGTGTGTTCCCTGATCTCATTGTTGTCCCCAATGTCAAGAAAGCATTCATCTCCCAACTAAGATGAACAAAAGAATGACAGACAAGGAACCATAACAGCAAAGGCAATGTCAGAAAACTTTCTAAAGAAGCAAATATGTTTCAGTTCAGTTGAGAAAGAAAGATATTCTTAACATTAAAGGTAAAGTTATTTTTCCACCGACTAAATTGCGCACAGCATTCAAACGGTTCAAGCAAAATGTTGCAGGTTGAACAATCATGATTGAGAAACATACAAGTATGTTTTAAGTACATGACCAAGCAACTCCTGAGGAAAATGTACAGAGCGTTCTGCTTTCCTACGAGTACAGCAATTTCAGGTTGACGCCATTTGACCCACTACATTCCACTAAAATAAGCCTAATTTCCCATGTGTCTACATATCATCAGTAATTAATAAAAAGGAGCAAAAAAAACCAACCTTGTATTTCATATCTTGACATTTAACACCAATCACGGCATGATGTCCTATAACGTTATTGTTCCCTAAAACCGTGCGTCCAGGAAGCTCATCACCAACTACAGCACCACTGCCTAACAATAGTAAGCGCACATACCTAAAACGATAGACCAGATATAAAAATCAAAGGGATGCAGTGCACTAACTCACGTCATCAAAACGCAACGGTCCCCCAACTCTGTATTCCCAAAAACATGGCTACCAGGGTACAACTGACAACCGTTTCCAAGCTTGGCAGCTGACCCGACAGTGCAAAACGGACCAATCGAGACACCCTGAAAGAAAAACGGAAACTTTTACCCTGTTTTGAAAAACACCTCCTCAATAATTACTGGGAAACGCGAAACAACAAATCGAATAATCAAAAGTTCACTTCTTTATATTAGCCCACCGAGAGAAGCAAGTCAATCTAAGAGAAACGAGAATAAGGCGGTAAAAAAGAACAGAAGAGAGCACCTGACCAATGATAGCATCAGGGTGAACTATTGCACAGGGATGGATAGAGCTAGTACTTTCCATCGACGAAGCCTCATGACCCTGCCCGATCGAAATATCTGTACGAAAATCACACAACTTGGTTTTAGCCAACTCGGGTACTTCCAAGCAAGTGGCAGGGAGAGAAAATAAATGAAATTAGAGAGAGGGATACGTGAGACAGTGCTGGTAGAAAAACGAAGGCCAATAGACAACAGAGCACTCAAAGACGACCGGCGAATTCTAAGGAATAGGGACTTCATGTGTCACATCAAATGTATTGTTCACGCCTAGGGAGTGTGTATATTTCATCGTGACTTGTTCTATTTTATAGATTAACGCACATTTATGAAATTTTTTGAATGATTTTGTCAATTCACAATCGGAATGTAATAACAACAAATGACATTTTTTTTGTTATTGTTCCTTAAATACTGATAGAGTTTTTACCAACTCTTAAAACATTGGATTCTCTCCGATGTTTGCAATACTCTGACTAGCGTCTACAAAGAATATCTATATATACACATTCCAAAAAGTGAAGAAATCATATCCTTCTTAGGTACTGCTGTATATTCCAGTGATCCCAGCAAATTTTTTTACATAAAAAAAGTGTAAAAGGCTCTGATTATGTAGACTCGTGACTCCTAAGAAACCAAAACCTGAAGCTACCGTGTCTGAATCCCTAGCTAACCAACATACAATGGCACATAAAGAATTGTTTTCAACAATTGGTTCTTTTTCTGCAGTTGCAACATGTTCTAAACACTTCCATCTGGACTCTGTCAAATCTTCCTTCCTGCAATCTAGCAATGCCCCTTTAACCGTAGCTGCCTCCTCCAGTTGTTCACTAGCACTTTTTACATGTTATTGGTGGAGCTGATGACGATGTCACCTTCCAACATCCGCAGCACCTTTAACAACAGAAAACTACAGTCATGTTTCTTGAAAAAAGTTATATTCTAGTGTAGTATGAGCAGCAAAAACTAATCCTAAGTTGACGAGGGAGGTAGACTAGGATCCATATTTATGTTATTGTGGGGAATTGTAAAAATTTCAGAAATAAAAGGACAGCACTTTCCATTTTCCCTGGAGAAAAATGGTCCAACTAGGATGCTAACTTCATGAAACTGAATCACAAAGCTTAACATTTTGGGAAAGGTTGGTACAGGTAATGCATAGGCGAGCAGTATACGGACTATGAAGTTCCAGTGGCTTTCAACTGTTCATCAAGCAGAAAGGGCAGAACTACATTACCCAACCTACTAATCTACATCTCGTAACAATTGTTGAGGCTGTGCCTGGTATTCCACCCTAAAAATTAAGCAGTTCATATCCCAGAATAAACAATGAAGAGGATTTATCACAAATCAATACGAGATGCACAGCGAGAGGAGTCAGCAGAATCTCATCCTAAGAATGGCCACTCCTCCGCTTCAATGCCTAGTAGAATTGACTGGGGTGTGAGATCATTTACAAGTTTGAAACTTTATAATAGAAACGTAATGTTCTTTACCTGAGAAATGCGTGGCCTCAAGTGAGGATCCCTCTGGATGCACAATGAAGCGCATTGCACCATATTGTAAACCTCTTTCTCTGAATAACAGCTACTTAATCGTGGGTCAACCAGCTCATGAATGGCGAACCTTTTAAGCAGTGGGCGTGCCTGTACCATAATTGATAACAAAAGCAAAAGGACAGAGACACTAAATAAGCCAAACAAAAGCCATCTAACCCTTAAGCTATAATTTTTCAAACAATGGATTATATAGGAACATGTTAAACAATGATTCTCTAACTGATACATACCCACTCACTCAGGCAATGTTGGCCTTTGGGCCTAGTTATGTCAATAGCCTTTCTTCCTGTTACAAGCTCCACCAATACTATGCCAAACGAATATATATCAGCTTTCTCTGTCACTTGGCCACTTTGAGCATACTCTGGAGCCAGATACCTATACATTTTAATTCATGTTTATCAGTTCCAACGTAAATTTGTTTGAAGATGAGACAGTAAGTAGAAAGCATAATGGAATGGTTTTTACCCAAATGTTCCAATGATTCTTGTGTCAACCCCAATGTCTCCATCTGGCTGCCACCTTGCCAACCCGAAATCTCCCACCTAGTGAGATAATACAGTTGTGAGTTCTAAAATCTGTTACAGCAAATGAATCTAAAACTGGAAATAGATCATGGAAATTTTCAAGTATAAAAGTGCAAATCAAAGAAAAATGCATCTTGTGATGAGATCATAAAAAGTAAAAGCAAGAGCATGGCATACTAATGGCTCAAAATCATGCGTGATAAGGATGTTGTTTGGCCTCATATCACGGTGGACAATACAACCAACTCTGCATTCTTCATGAAGGTATCTCAAACCTCTAGCTGCTCCAACTGCAATTTTTTGTCGTGCAGACCATTCCAATGGATCTCGACCATGTCCTGCACGCATCAAACTATGAAATTCATTGTCTTAGCCACAATACTTAGCCTTTACGCTCAGCTATGTGTGAGCTTTGCCAGAAGTAAAGTATAAACCTGATAGCAGAAATTTTCTTCTTTTGAATGTGCACTCTAGATGAATTGCATTGGTGAAATTTACAAAGTTCCATGTGCACAATAAACTTAAATTTTGAATGAAATAACATTACTCGATCATAAAATAACCAATTTGTGATTTAGGGCATGTATCCCTCAGCAGATTTTACCGAAAAGATGGGAATCCAAAGAGCCATTGCAGATATATTCATAAACCAGTAATCTTCGTCCGTCCTCAATGCAGAATCCGATCAACATCACAACATTACGATGCTGTGCACAACTCAAAACCTCAACTTCTGAGCAGAACTCCACATCGCCCTGAGAACTAGCCAATTTATGTTGCTTGACAGCAACCACTTGGCCATCCTGTAAGACACCTCGGTAAACTGAACCAAATCCACCTTCAGCCAAAAAATTTTCTTGTGAAAATCCATCTGTTGCAATTTCAAGTTCAGTGTAAGTAAACCACTTTGGGGGATTTCCAAGCAGAGGAGCCTTGTGTCGACATAGTGAACATAATGGAGGGGGATCAGGAGGAGCATGTGCAGACAAGGAAATTGCTTCTCTCACACTTCTGCTAAATTTTAGATCAAACTTGTAGCTCAGAGCTCCAATATCAGGTTCTTGATCAAGTCTTAATAAATTATCTAGAATGCTCTTATAAGTGGAACAGAAAGCTGTACCATTGTCTCTTTCAGAATCCTCCCTCAAATGTTTGGAAAAATCACCACTAGAACTTAGAAAATCATCCATCCATGGCCGGAAATATAATTTTGTAAATGCAGGAGATGGCTGTTCACTATCTATCTCAGATTCAGATGCATACAAAAGTTGACTTTCTTCGACTGTAAATGGGCGGCCTTTCTTCTCATTTCCACGATTTCCAAAAAGAACGTATGGTGAAGTCCCTGGATCTGAGCTTGATAATGACGAGGTTCCAGCTTCTGTTGCACTGAGTGACGATTCACGCTCTGGACTGCTTGCAGGAGTCACATATGGCCCCCTCAAAGTATCTAATTTTTCATACATACTCTCACAGTCGTTGGAAAACGCATATCTATTAAATCGTAGTGCCATAGCCAATTCAGATTCCATCCTTTGTGATCCAATCAAATTAAGACGGAGAACTTTTGGTCCATGTCGCTTTATAATCACAACATTGCAATCCAGCTCGTCCATGCAGTTTTTCTTCTCGTGCTTTAGATGTCTGTCAAACAATAGGACGAGCAATAGTTCAAGAGAAAGAAGGATGGGGGAGTAGAATTTTGTTTTAGAAAGTGCTTAAACATGCCAAAAGAGCAGGGTTATAGCAGTTGTTCTGAAATCATTCTCGAAATTCCTGAATTGGTTACTCTGATAATTGGAATTGCAAGTCCTAAACTAGAAAAAAAGCATGTCTATGATACGTGAAACAAGAACAAAGTTTTACATGTTTGTATTACTTATCCAATATAACCCAGTTTGACTGAATACTCTTGGCTTCAGCAGCCACCACTCCACTGCCAGAAACAAGTTGTACCGTGATTTTAACCTGAGAATGTTAAAAGAAAAAGTCAGATTGAGAACAAAGAGTGCTTGTAAGGAGCAAGAAAGAATACTGGACACAAATTAATGGGCCAACCTTATCGGTATCATACATATTACGTAGCTGAGCCATCATTTGGGAACACATCTCAGAAATGGCATCCCTTTGATCTGACCTGTTTCCTGGCAGAGATTTCCGGTGACCAGTGGTGCAGTCAGTGGCAAATCTTGAGAAACCCCACGTCTTTTTAACTGAAGAATAAAATATTCACATTAGCCTCAACACCGACCTTCTTGATCTTGGTCTAAATTTGCACCATAAAGGACAGAGCATAAACTTCACATTCCAATATGATAGTAATGCAAGACACTAGAAGTGAGAGAATAACGAACTCATAACAGAAATTATAGATTATACTTGAACAAGCATCCACTTTCCGCTCTTTCTCATGTTAAAAGTCAAAACAAAACATTTTTGCAGGAGTTTCTGGGATTTTAAACATGTATATCCATTTAAAACTAGGCACACAGGGAATAAAGCCCCAATCTTACAACTAGTCATTAAATTTTAGTCACAAGAGTAATCATATTTCCATAAAGAAAGTGGCCATTCAACAAAAATCTTCATTTTGTTATCCCCAACCTGTAAACAGTTTGATTTCAACTGAGAATTCAAGAACAAAAAAGGAAGTAAAACGGTTCCCTAAAATCAAACCATCAGAATTTAACAGGAAAATGAAACTTTGGTGTGATAAAAGGTGCTGACTTTTACCTGAGGCCTGTGAAGGGACGACCACAAGCAATTTAATGAAGTCCCCTGGCAGAATCACATGAGTCAAAGCCCACACTAAAGCATTTTTTCGTATCTCAGTTGATGCCTTCACAGCAATCACCACCACCTTCCCAGTGGCCATATCTGAAGCACTTTTCCTGTTCATCTCCAACCTTAAACTTAAGCCGCACTCCAACCAATATATTCCTTACCTAAGCCCCTCCAGCTTCTTACACACCCCAGAATCAAAATCCCCAATCAAAGCCCTGCATCATACCATATCCCAAATCACAAGAAGCACTCGAACATCTCTACAACACTGAAACCAAGATGTTCCCCAAAGTGGTATAAAAGTAGAAGAGGACGTGCAGTTCAAGGTACTTTCCCAACTAGGCCTCTGGTATAAGTTACACTACTGTTTACATGAAGTGAAATCAATCACTGTGAACAAACTTTGGATCAAACGACAGAAACATGATAAAAAAAATATTGGTCAATCACAAGTTTGTTTCACTGAAACTGAAGCCAGCTTTAACTTTTTGATGTTTCATGTAGAAAGCGTGAAGTTATTAGTGGACAGAACTCCGGGGTTGTAGTTGTAGTTGTAGTTGTACGAGAAACAGCCTATTGGCTTGGCGCAGTCATCTTAAACGTGTATCTTGTTAACCGGCTCTAGCAAGATAAGAATAAACGAATGAGAAAAACTCCAAATATAGAAAATGGAACACGATTGAAACGACAACAGGAAAAGGGTTGTTTCGTGCATCGACACTTGCTGGTCCCACGTATATGTTCAACCAATTGCATAGATTATTGGGAGAGGCATGCCCTTTGCCTACCATTAATTAAGCCAGACTTCCAAACCTTTTTATAAAAAACCCCAATTTCGACTTGTTGCGTTTGACCTTTTCTGATGTATGGAATAAGCAAGATTTAATTAGAAAGTGGAATTTTCTTATGACAATTTTGACGAATAGTTGCAGAGGTTTAGTTAAGGAATATTGACCGTGGCCATTATTTTACAATATAACATTGCTTCCATTACAATCTCCTTTTACTATAAACTCCCATTTGCATCTCTTTTGAAAGTTATCCCATTGGCATCATTGCAATGCTTATTCTCCCCTTCATTTTCTCATAGTTTGGAGGCCTAAGATTGTGACAAGTTTTGAATTTGGAATGGTTTGTATGGTAAAGAACTTTGCTTTAACATCTATTCAAATATATCAAAAGATTAGGTTGACAAAGAATCAATACAACTTAAAAAATAAGCTCTTTGTATGCCTTTAAATTGGATTTTTTTCCCCAAGTCAACTAATTTCATGAATGATTGAAGTTGTTCTTTTTATTTTTGATTCCTTCACTACAATCAAAAATCTAAAAGTTTCAACCAAATTAGGCCTACCCCATAACAACATTATTGGAAAGAGTCGCGCTTGGATTTAAGTCACCACCATGTATGCCGATTTCCATGTTACTTTTGTTGCCTGAACGGGGCACAAGAAATGGGTGAGGAGCCATTTTTTCATCTCACGTAAAAACAAAACAAGACAATTCCAAAGTCAGGACAAAAACTAATGGATGACATGAGGATGCGGCAAGGCCTTTTTGACGTTTACTATGAATCAAATGGTCCTTCCCAAACTTAAGAGAGACTTTTTTGACTATTTTGGTGAAAGTGGGCCTTTTTATTGTATCTCCTCGTTGAGGCTGAAATTGTTGCAGCTTCCTAATCACGATTCATGTTTGTATTTGACAACTATTTTCACTTTTGGTAGTTCTCCTAACATTTATCTTGATTGGAACACTCAAAGCCACAATCCAAACAAGCACCTGAATGTATTCAATATGTTGTTAAGGTATCTAGCAAGCGACAGCATAGATGTTAACCAAGCAACCTCTAAAAGAAAAGATATCGAGAACCCAAAGTCAAGAGATTGCAATTTATTAAATTTGGTCAATTAAAATTAGCAACACGTTGGAATTATTAATATTAATTAATGTTGAATCACTAATTTTTTTAAATCACGTGATATATTTCATCAAAAATTGAAAATATAATAATTGTTATTTAACACGTACTAATGAAAAAAGAAATACTTTTATCTTTGAATGCAAGAATCTCAGCTTCGAGTTCTGGCAACGGTAGGGTGACAGTTTCATCTAATGTAGTGACTTCTTGTACGCACTAGACACTAGCCGCCTTCCTGGAGAAGATCTAGGTGAGACTAAACTCGATTTACCTCCCACACCGCTCTATCAAGCCAGGGTGTAAAAGCGGGGCAATTTCACCTTTTAAGTGCAAAGAAATACTTTTATCCATCCGATTCCAACCGTAGTTGTTATTGCATCATCTGCACATGCTTCAATATTTGAATGCCAGCTTTGAGTAGACAGCACAAAGAGAAAAACGCAGGAAACGACAATCATCCAGACCAGAAAAGATGACTTGTGTCTAACGCCCAATTGTCATGTTCAGGCTCAACCATGTTTTGGTCAATAGAACTCTACGAAAAGGTGTTGTGTGATTGTCAATCTAAGAATTGAGTTGTTGGGTGAATTGTTAAGAAATCAATATAAGAGTGGACCACAGATGGGTTTCAAAAGGTATGGTGACCAAACCCGGACAGCAGAATTATTGGTTTGAAAGGGAAAGCCTTCTAATTTGAACAACTCCTTATAATGGTAAGACACACGGGAAGAGAACTTCCTTTACGCAAAACAAGATCAAACATTCAAACATGCCAAAATGAAAGGGAAAAATAAGAAAAATAAACATTTTTGCTTAGACCTAGATATAGTAATCGCAACGGGCCTGGCCCCGGACCGTTGATGGCCCGGCTCGGTCCAGCCAAAATATACTTCTGGTCAAGCCCAGCTGATGGGCTAGCCCAAAATTTTAATGCATTTTTAAAATTTGTATATGTTTATTTTAAGGGAATTTCAAAAATTGTTGTTATATTTTTAGAATTCATAAATTATAAATTATAAATTATAGCATAATTATTTATAATAAAGTTTAGGATGAAATTACCTATAAATTATACAAAAATATTTATATAAAATAAAAAGATATAAAATACAAACTAATACATATTTATTAAAAAAAATGTAACTATGATAATGTTTTTATAATTATTCCCTACAAGCAAGTGAATTTAATTTAATTTAATTTATAATTTTATTATAACAATTAATTATAATGTAAATGTAAAAAAAGTTATTATCTAAGTGCATTTTATTTCAAATATTATTTTTACGTGTTTAAAAATTTATTATAATTCTTTTTATTATAATTTTTTAAAAATACATATATTAAATTTATAATATAATATTTTCAAACTTTTGATGTTTTTATAAATTATGTCCAAAATTCTTAATTGATGTTGTTGTTGTAAATTATATACTTAATATAATAATTATACATGTAACTTTTAGTTATTGTTAATTTTTTACTTCTATAAATATTGTTTTCTTTTCATATTATATCTATTATTAAATAATCATTGTAAAATTTTATATTTTTATTACACATATTAAAAGAAATTAATATCATAGTTACTCTTAACGCATTTAAACTTTTTCATTTTATTTTTATCATTTACACAATATATACTTTATACATATATGTATTTATATAATTCTTAAAATGAATTAATCACTTATTAATCCTAATGCATCAATTTCAAAAGAATATAAAAGTAATTGAGTTATAAAAACATATACGCATAGTATATTATATAGAAAATAGATATTATTTTATTAAAACTAGAATATATTTTATAAATACTTTTGACATGTTTTTATAAATTATTACTTTTATTAAAATTTACTATAATTATTTTATATTATTAAAAAGTGAATTTGTAAGATATTATCTAGTTGAACGAGCTAATTCTTCAACTCGTAAAGTTTCAAGTCAAGGTTAGTGTTTTGTTAGTAATGTGCAGAAGTTATGAGGTCGTTGATGTTTTCTTGTCTCTTATTAGAGCATATATGTCTCAATTACACATACACACTCTCATACAAATATTTTAATAAAGGAAATAAAATTTAATAAAGAAAATTTATTTAAAAAATGTTATATGTCACATTCTATACATTAGAAAATTTACTAAGGAATAAGGTCTCCAAAAAAAATTGAATTAATGTATAATTAAAAATTAAATTATAAACAATAAAAAATTAAATTTAAGTTATTAATTAAAGTTACATAATATGTTAAAAATACAAAGTTAAATTAATTAATTTGAATTTCGTAATAATCTTCCATTGAAACATGTGATTATATAAATAATTAATTAATTAGGAATTTTAATTCAATTGATTATGAATTTATAGGAAAATTCATTAAGTAATTATAGTTAAGAATTTCAATTCAATTAATTATGAATTTTAATTTTACTTAAATAATTTATTAATTATTATAAGAGAGAATTAATAAAACCAAATTCATTAACTATAGAAATTTTTGTTGTACACGAGTGATTATCCAAATCATTTTATAAGAAATGATACAATTTACAAAATTAAGATAATATCATGTCGGATAGACGAAGTTTGGATATTGGATATTGAAGAGTACTAATGGAGACTGAGAGAGCATTTAATTGTTACTTGTTGCTATGATTGTCAACGGTTTGGATCAAATCAATTATATGGACAAACATTATATTTAGTAATGTAATATTAAAATAAAAAGAATATTTAGTAATGTAATATTAAATTAAAAGAAAAGTAATATATCTTCATCTTCGTATATTTTATCAAAATAATGTGCAATTGGTCGATTAATTTCACTAGTCACGTCTGCATTAAAACTTGTGACTGTAGGAAAATTAAAAACACAATATTAGGTAAGATAATATCAAAATAGATAAAATTAATATATTAAAAAGAAAAGAATTTACCATCAATATCTTCATTATTTAACCAACTTTGAGCACACATAAGGACTTCCACAGTGCGATAATGAAGTCGACCACGATAAGAAATAATAACCCGACACTAAATGCAGACTTTGAAGTAATAGTGGATGATTGAATAGCTAACAATTCTCATGTGATGACTTGCAAGATCAGATAATTATTTTCATACATCTTCCATCATAACAATATGTCGAAGTGCTTACCTTCAGTTTCAGGAACACAATCTTCGGAAAAATATTTATCTAACTCTATCATATTTTAAGAAATCCTGATCCTTTTCTCTTTCAAAAAATGTGAAAGAGAATCTGTCAATAATGGATTAAAAGATAAGGTCGAACCTGAAACTGAAGTCAAAGTTAATCTGCCTGCACTAATAAGATCCTGATAATGAGTTTGTTGCATGCTAACTTGATAATCATTAAACAATTGATAGCATAATTATTTCATGGTATGTACAAGCCTTTGAGCTTCACTATCGTACAATGCATTATAAATATATTACACCTCATCCATCTTGTATCTCGGGTCCAACACATATAATACTGCAACAATATCTCCTACCTTAGACCAATAAGAATTAAACTTCTCCGCCATCCGCTCCGCTATAGTTCGAATAACTTTATTGGAGTCAAACATTCACAATGATAAAACATGCTTTATGTTGGACATAGTGCTAAAGATACAGTGTGAAGTTAGATATTTTGTTCCTGAGAACAATTCAGTCCAATTATAGAATAATTTCAACTTCATACAAAATTCTCTAGCCAAGTATCATTGATCTTCTGTTGGTACGTAGGTCTATTGAGAATCTCTTTTGGCTAGTCTAATAAACACCTGAACATATGAGGTTGTCGACTTCAACATCTTAAAGGTTGAGTTCCATCTGATTGGACAATCCAAAACGAACTTCTTTAAATTCAGAATGCATAAAATTTTTTCACCACCTGCAAAAGTTTCAACTCTTTTTAGAGTTTCACTCCAATATAGAACACTATTCCGAATACAACTATTGCTTCCTTTATCGTCTCTAACCCATCATTCACAATCAAATTAAGAATATGTGAAAAACAACGCATATGAAATAACTTACCTCCATCCAATAAGCTCCCAACCCGTATCTTACCCTGCAACTTCTCAATCATAGCATCATTTGTGTAACAATTATCGACTGTGATGGTGGATACTTTATTGTCGATGTTCAAATTTGTCAAATAGTATTTCAACACATTTGCCAATTTTTCACTTATATGCAGTGTCAACACATAAATGAACCTATCATGTACAAATATTACCAACATGAATCATAAATTCATAAAATAATAAAAAAAGTAAATGATAACAATATTAAAGAATATAAATTAACTCAAAAGTCTATTGCATAACTTCAATCATTATCATTATAACGTGTCGTCACCATTATGTAACCCTTCTTTCGGTTATCGGCTGTTCATATGCCCGTTGTTATGGCAATTCGTCCTTGAACACTCAACAATGCTATTAATGTTTCTCTCTTCTTATCATCATGAATTTTGAGAACATCATTCCTCAATGTATTCTGACTTGGAAACTTGAATGTCGGTTGGAGTGAATTAAGAAATATCCTGAATCTTTTGCTTTGAACCGTAGACAATGGTTATTCATCTCCAATAATGATATTAGCCATCAAAATCCTTGATCTGTTGTTGTTAAAAGTTGTTACGGTCAATTCGTTCTTCTCTTTCACAAGGTTAGGGGTAAAAAAATGTTTAACCTCCTAAAACCATCTTTCTTCTGATATATGATTCTATATGTCTCTTTAAATGAGACATATAGGATCAGTATGCAGAAGGCAACCTACCATAGGAAACCAAAGATGCTGGCAGCACAAAGGCAAGAGAGTTGATAGTTCCTTGTCTGGATCAAACTGTTCCTTCATGGGAACTTGTTATGGATTAGAGTTTGTTATTTTGTTAATAAGTGCCCTAGTCTTTAGGATGTTGTTATAGGTTTAAATTATTCCTAGTTTAGTTACCACGTTTTTAGCTGTAACGTGGGTTGCATTTGGATTTCTGTTTTATCTTGTAAGGCTGTTATATATAGCCATATTTCATCTCAAATAATATTATTCTCTTTGAGTGATATCAATAATTTCTAACAATCTGGTATCAGAGCCCCACTGGGATCTGAGAAAAGGAAGCTGTAGTCTTTCGAGTGACTCACAAACAAGAGAAGAATGAGTGAAGAAAAGAATTTCTTGCAACCTGTCATACCACGCTTTGATGGTCGTTACAACCATGGGAGCATGATTATGGAAAACCTTTTGAGATCTAAAGGTTATTGGAGTCTAGTTGAGACTGGTTATGAAGAACCACAAGCAGGAGCAACATTGAGTGTGACAGAGCAAAAGAAATTGGAGGAGTTGAGGGCTACAAACTTCAAAGTAAAGAATTACCTGTTCCAGGCGATTGACAGGACAATTCTTGAGCAAATTCTGGAGAAACGCACCTTAAAGCAGATATGGGATTCTATGAGAAAAAAATTCAAGGGTAATGCTAGGGTGAAGCGTGCGACTCTACAAGCGTTGAGAAAAGATTTCGAGATTCTGGAAATGAAAGTAGGTGAGACTATCACTGATTGTTTCGCTCGTGTCATGGCTATTGTTGACAAGATGAGGAGTAATGGTGAGCAAATGAGAGAAAGTACCATTGTGGAGAAGATCCTTAGGACTTTGACCGAGAAATTTACCTATATAGTCGT
>JAOSBL010000211.1:10889008-10910884 GCA_027568915.1 Erythroxylum roraimae | reverse complement strand
ACGCAATGCATATATAAAACACTGAATTTATATCATTTCTTATTTCTAAATTTTCATTCAAAATTCGGGGTCCAACAGTATAAGTCATCCAATCATAATGTCTTACCAAGCTTTATTTTTCATTCCATACTCATTCCTCTCTCCTCATACTCACCCACCACCTGCAGAATAGAAATGAAATTACTAATTATACGTGTTTAATATAGTATTAACCAAAAGTTAATAATTATATAATATTTGGTATTAAATATTAAAAATGATAATAAGAAATTTTTTTACTCATATTTAGTTATTATATGATTTATTTTGTAAATAAATAATTAAAATATTTTATATTTTATAAATAATTGATCAAAAAATTCAGTTATTTATAAAATTATTAATTTTTAATGATTTTTATGATAAGAATAAAAATATCAATGAAATAAAATAAAATAAAAATAATTATTAACAAAATTAATATAAAAGATCGTAATATGTAATTTTGATAATAATATTCTTATAAGAATCAATATTTTGACAATATCTTAATAATATTTTGATATTAACTTGATAATATTTTAATAATATCTCTTATTTTTTATTCTTGATATTTAATTTCAGCTTATACTCACACCTCCTTTAGGAATAAAAGTCCAAGATTGCTTAGAATTTATTCCAATTTTATCATTCCTTGTTTTATCTATGACTAGTAACCAAACAACTAAAAATTAGAGATTAAAGGTTGCATTCTCATTCTTATCTCTTTATTACGGGTGACCAATAAGACCTATCTGTTTATCTAATATTGTTGGGAATCATAAGAAATAAAGAGAAGGTAAAATAACCTAATGTGATTTAACCTTTGTTTAATTCAGTAATATGATGCACAATCTTGTTGATGATCTTTATATTTTAGGATATATTGAAAAGGTAATTCTAAATAAGAAAGTAAATTCTATCTCCTCTAAATCTCTTCCCTATTCTACATCCATATAACTTAGTACATGTAGGTTATTACCTTGATAACTCAATATGTAATCAATAATACCTTTTGAATACCTTAGTATTCTCTTCACTACTTTCTAGTGTATCTAATTTGAATTTAACTGATATCTACTCACCATTCCGACATTATAACGAATATATGATAATTGTACACATCATTATACACATGAGACTCCTAATTGCGCATAAATTAGGAACTTTCTTTATTTTTCTCTTTCTTGTGGCGTTGTTGGATAAAATTTTTAGTTGAAATCTTTACCTTTAATAATAGGATTATCAATTGGCTTACAATTTGCATATGGAATATTCAAGAAATTTTTAAATACATGTTGCTTGTGAAATTGATAACAATCTTTTTAAACAACCTTTTAAAATCTTTACTTTAAGAACCTATGTCTTTCATTTCAAATTCAAATGACAACCTTTTTTTGTTTGTTTGAAAACTCAAAGTTGCTATAAAATATCAAGATAGCATCTACATATAAAGATAACATCGTAAATTTATCTTTAGAACTTTCATGTTTACATAGTGCTATGCATCAATTATATGAAAATTAAATGAATTAATTACATTATAAGAACAAAATGTATTACTATTTTGAGGATTATTTCAGACCATAAGTTGATTTCAATAATCAATACACTTTACTCTTATTCTTTATTGAAATATAGAGGCTATTCCATATAGATCTCCTTTTTTTTTATTGTTAACAAAAGCAGTTTTTACATATATTTGATTCAATATCTATGTTAGTTGCTACATGCATGATTAATCATATCGAAGTAAACTTCACAACTAGTGAAAGTATCTCTTCATAGTTAATTCCATCATGTTGTGTATATCTTTTAGCCATAAAGAGTGCCTTGTATCTTTCAATACGACAATTAGCCTTTTGTTATTTTGAGACCTCATTTATTTACGATAGCTTTTCACTTATTAGGTGACCAACTAAGTCCCATAGTTTATTTGAGTCATTTCCTCATTTATTACTTTAATTAATTATTCCTGGATAAGTAAGGGACTCAATTTCATTCCTTGTTCACCCTCTTATTATGGGATAATCATATGAACTTTCCATTCCATCTCGAAAAAAATGTTGGGGAATAATTCTATGATTATTACTACATAATCTAGGTTCATGGGATGCATATTTATCAATGCCTTAATTACCCTTGCTTAAATTAGATACAATAGATAAACTCTCACTAGATTATAATGTGAATTGAACTTCAGTTAATTCTTCAGTTTTTATATTGATCCCACTTCGATGGAGTCTGACTTCCTAATTCCATGTGACATAATCACTTTGATTATAAGCCTCATATAAAAATGTCTTTTCCTATTTCATCCTTTTTAGAAATTTATTTTCCAAGAATGTAACATCTTGTGATTCAAATTCAATTACCATTTACTTATAAACTCATACCTTTTAAAGTGTTTGAAATATCTAATAAAGATATTTTCTTTCATCATGGCCTAGTTTTTCTTAATTGTGAGAAAGATTTATAGGCAACATATCCTTACAATTTTATACTTGCTTTATTAGGTTTTCTATTTGTCCGGAACTCATATAGAATGTTTGTAACTAATTTTAAAGGCAGAAGATTAAGTATGTGAGTGGATGTGGATACATAAATATGTAGATCTTCTTGATTTAAATTATCTAAAAGGCCCTTTTTTAGCTAAATTGCCTCATTTGATTTTGATCATTTTGACTTAGTCTAGCATGCCTTAAAGTTGCATCATGATTGAATTTACCTTTTTTTTTAATTTAACAGTAAAAAAACGCAGATCCATAGACAAGAAAGGCATCAAAACTAACTCAAGCTAACAGGCTTACCCCATACACTCGGTTCCTATAAGCCTTTCACTGTCAATAGCATAACAGGCAGAACAATCGGAAGTTAAAATAAACTCTAAACAAGAAGGATTAACACTTCAGTGATGAAGGTTTGCATGTAATAAGACTACTTTCGATAGTGAGTGAGCCGCCTTATAGCAACCCTACGCGTTCAATGAAAGGATAAGTGAAAGAATTGTCGCTTGAGTGAGAGACAATTAAGGGCCAAAATTTCAATCTCAGATAAATTCGAAGACGAAGCCAAGATAACTTGAACAACCATCAAACAATTAGACTCCACAATGACTTGATCAATTTGTTTTTCTTTTAACCAAAACAAAGCTTCTCTTATCGACATAAGCTCAACAATAACTAGGTCGAAAAGAGAAGAAAAGTAACAGATACCAGCAACAAACTTATATCTGTCATCCCTAAGTACAGTGCAAATAATAAATAACTTATATTACTACCATGACAAAAACTGTCTTCTACAATCAAACCATCCAACATGAATTCATGACCATAAAAATGGTTCCAAGCGAAATTCATTCCATCATTATGAAATTTTACATTAAATCCAAGTTTAACTAATACGAAAACATAAATAAGATGCAATTGAATCTTGGTAATAAATAACATTTAATATAGGATTAGGAGTTGATCGCCATGCGTGTCCAAGTTACATGTTTCAGATAAATTTTGAGTTATCATTTACGTAAATCATAATTATTTGATTTGCCTCCAAACAAGGAAATAACCATGGACTAGGACGGACATGCGGTGTCGAATTCCTCTCCCTACGAATATGCAAACGAGTTCGTCCACTTCTATCTATCATAAATTAAACGTGACATTTTATGTAAATTGACATTCTAAGACAAAAACATCTTAACTAACCCGAAAAGGATGGGATTGGACACATCCCCACATTGCAGTGTTTCAGCATCTTAAATTTGTAATGAAGTTAACTATTCTTTTTTTTTAGGTCTTAGATCAGGGTATCTACCGATGACTAATCCTCTCGCTAATTTGTAGGCACCTCATAGGATGAGATAGCTGACTCAAGAATTTAAGACTGTTCCATACTTAAAGCTAAGGATGGAACCCCTGACCTTTAGTTAAAAATGAATGAGTCCTTTTTACTCAACCACACCCATCGGATATCTCTAGCATTAGTTGTTTCGAAAATTTGAAGTCTTAACTTAATCGAAGAAGTAACTAGATCTTAGATTGGAAATGAATAATATCTTAACGCTGTTTTTAAAAATTTACACAAAATAAAATTTCGCTGAAATTTGATTTTTGTTTCTGAAAGATCTTCTCTTTACTTACATTCAATATCCCACGAGAACGAGTGGACCGCATTTCCTTTCTCCTTCGATGCATAGCACGATTGTCTGTGCCCAAGTTCATGGATAGCGATTTTGTTACTGGTCCAATATCGAACTTTCGATGCTTGCATTTATTTACTTGCTCCAAATCCGTTTCCTTTGTGAATTTGCACCATAAGGCCCCTACCAGGTCTGCCTCCTCGTTATTTTCATGTAGAGTAAAACTCTCTGCTCGCGATACTTCCACAGCTTTGGAATCTAAACCTGTGAACAATTTTGATGTGACCGGTATCGGAGGTCCATCTACTAAGGTTATTGAGGATCCTTATAAGACACCCAGAAATTTTCCCGGTGTTACCTGGCCGAAGTTTTTGGCGTTGGGTGATAAAGCTGAAACTAATGATAGCAAAGATTTACTTAAGCGATATTCTTGGATGCTTCGTGAGTGTGCCTCAAAAGGGTCCCTAATGGACGGGAAGGCGATTCATGGGAACTTGATTAAAAGTGGGATAGAGCCGGATTCGCATCTAGTGGTTTCTTTGATTAACTTTTATGCGAAATGTGGAAACCTTTCCTTTGCTCGTAAAATGCTCGATAAAATGCACGTAAGAGACGTAATGTCTTGGACTGCGCTAATTGCTGGAGTTTTGAGGAAAGGATATGGAAGCGACAGTCTTGGTCTTTACTACGAAATGATAAAGGAACATGTAAGACCAAATGAATTTACGCTGGCGACTGTGCTAAAAGCATGTTCTATGCTCTTGGACCTAGAATTTGGAAAGCAGATTCATGTGGAAGCAATAAAACTTGGATTATCATTGGATTTGTTTGTCGGATCTGCACTTGTTGACCTTTATGCCAAATGTGGGGAGGTGGAACTTGCTGACAAGTTATTTTCTTACATGCCTGAGAAGAATAGCGTGTCATGGAATGCTTTGCTTCATGGTTATGCTCAAAAAGGTGATGGGGAAGAGGTTTTGAAGTTGTTATATCGGATGATAGAGTGTGAAATGAATTTCACTGAATTCACTTTGTCCACTGCCTTAAAGGGCTGTGCAAACACTGGGAATTTGAGGCATGGCACGAGTTTGCATTCTGTGGCTATTAGGGGTGGGTACGAGTCAGAAGAATTTCTAAGTTGTAGCCTTGTTGACATGTACTTTAAATGTGGTATGACATGTGCTGCATTGAAAGTATTCAACACAATAAAAGATCCAGACATGGTAGCTTGGAGTGCGGTGATTGCAGGCCTTGATCAGCAAGGGCATAGCCAAGAAGTGGCTGAGATGTTCAATCAAATGAGACGTGCAGGAGTTAGACCTAACAAGTTCACCCTTTCCAGTCTAGTCAGTGCTGCTACAGATATGTCCGACCTGCATTTTGGTCCCAGCATCCATGCCTGTATCTACAAATGTGGGTTTGAGTCTGATAATTCAGTTGGCAATGCGTTGATAATGATGTACATGAAAACTGGATATGTGCAAGATGGTACTCGGGTATTTGATTTGATGACTGATCGAGATATAGTATCATGGAATTCCCTTTTATCTGGATTCTACAACGCTGAAACTTCAGATCAAGGGCCAAAAGTTTTCTGCCAGATGCTTTTGCGAGGTTTCAAGCCAAACTTGTACACCTTTGTCAGTATTTTAAGGTCTTGCACAAGCCTTTTGGATCTTAACTTTGGAAAGCAAGTACATACTCAGATAATAAAAAGAAGTATTGATGCTGGTGATTTTGTTGGAACAGCTCTTATTGACATGTATGCCAAAGGCAGATGCTTGGAAGATGCAAATGTAATTTTCAACAACATGATTAAGCGGGATATCTTCACCTGGACAGTAATGATTTCTGGTTATGCACAAACGGATCAAGCAGAAGTTGCTGTTAAGTATATAGGAAAGATGCATGGACAGGGTTTAAGGCCCAACGAGTTCACTCTTGCCAGCAGCTTAAGGGCATGCTCCCATATGGCAACCCTAGAAAATGGACGACAGCTCCATTGCATGGCAATAAAGATCGGGTACTTCTCAAATGTTTTTGTTTCTGGTTCCCTTGTGGATATGTATGGAAAATGTGGGTGCATTGAGGATTCTGAAGTGATCTTTAAGGACTTGGTTTCACGAGATACAGTCTCATGGAACATGATCATATCTGGTTACTCGCAACATGGAAAAGGAGAAAAGGCTCTTGAAGCCTTTCATATGATGTTAGATGAAGGCATTCTCCCTGATGAGGTGACTTTCACAGCAATTCTTTCTGCTTGTAGCTACATGGGTTGGATTGAAGAGGGCAAAAACCTTTTTGATTTGATGAACAAAGCATATGGTATAACCCCTTCACTGGCGCATTGTGCTTGCATGGTCGATATGCTTGGTCGAGCAGGCAGATTCAGCGAGGTTGAGCTCTTCATTGAGGAAATGAAGCTAGCGCCGTATTCCTTGATATGGGAGACTGTTCTTGGGTCTTGTAAACTGTACGGCCATGTTGACTTAGGTGAGAAAGCTGCTAGGAAACTCTTTGATCTTGAGCCCAAGCTAGAGTCCAGTTACATATTGCTATCAAATATTTTTGCATCCAAAGGTAGGTGGGACGATGTCAAACACATCAGAGCATTGATGTCCGCACAAGGCATTAAGAAAGAACCTGGATGTAGTTGGGTGGAGGTCGATGGTCAGTTCCATGTCTTCCTATCTCAGGATGATTCGCATCCCAAAATATTGGAAATCCATACCAAATTGAAGGAGTTGGAGCAAAAACTTTCCTCGGCAGGCTATAAACAACAAACAGAAATTATCCATCAGAATGTTATCCACAAAGGAAAAAGGCAGAAACTTTATTATCACAGTGAGAGATTGGCTCTGGCTTTCGCCCTCGTAAGTGCTAATCCAATTAAGCCAGTCCGAATTTTAAAAAATATAAGAATTTGTGGGGATTGCCATGATTTCATGAAGCACATCTCATGCATCACAAATCGGGAAATAATTGTCCGTGATATCAAACGTTTCCACAATTTTACTGGAGGCACTTGCTCTTGTCAAGACTATTGGTGATACAGATCCAAACGCAGAGTTCTTATCATCTGAAGTGAAGTTGAAGCATTACTGTTGATATTTACTAGGGCTGTGCTTTGGATCATATTCTAAAACCCACACGGTAAAACTTCAGTTAACTTCTGCCAGATATAATAAGGAATTATGTGTACCTATGGAAATCAGAACGACTTTCAGTCAAAGTATACTTGCTTCCCAACATTCTTCAGTCGTTAAGTGGCCTGCTTGTACGTGGTACAACTTGAGGATCAAGCGAGCAAATGCTTTGTGTGGTGAGCAAACTTAATCGGTTTAATGACATCTTTTCTTTAATTGGTTGATTATTTGCATACGCCTAACAGAGACAATATTTTTTGATGAGACCTTGTTCACATATTGATTATTCACAGCTCCTTTCATTCTTTTTCAGTTGAGGACCTGGATCGCAAAAAGCTTCAGCTTTGGTGCAGTGGGCGATTGTAGCAGAGATAGAAAAAACTAGGGCTAGGTTAATACAGCTGATAATCAGATGAGGATTATTATAGGATTTTCTTTGGACGTTAGAGAAATCACAGCAATCGCTGGATCAAGGTGAAAGCTATGCAATAAAGCCGCTTGATATACCTGTACAGTGCCAGCTCAATATTTGCTGCTAATTCAATTTGTTTTTGGACAAGAATTTTAGTAAATGCGATATGAACAGATCACAAAAGAAAATATATACTAATCTTGCACCAAATAAATCAGGAGAGAGGCATAACCACACTCAATATATGCGTATCAATTACAGAAACTCTGGCATGCAAAATTTTGAACAATGCTCCAAGCTGAAACCAGTGAGAGTTAAAGATTGTCATATTATCTCTTCAGAAACAGCACTGCCTTTTCACTCATCTTCATCGGAGATTGGATTCTCAACTTCACTCTCTCTAGATGAACTACCTTCGTCAATAGATGAGGATCTCTCTCGATCAGAATCAGACTCATCAGCAAGCTCATGATTAAAAAACTTGGTCCTTTTCCTTTCGGTATGATATCCTTTCCGTTCTCTTTTTCTAATTTTTGTCATCCTGATTGTGCCGGCAGCAGCGACAAATGCAGCACTCATGGATTCATTTGTCTCTTTATTTTCTTCCTCTTCTCCCTTGTTATCAATGTAAAAGACAGGATCAGCATCTCCCTCCTGCGATTCTGATCTAAACGATGGTTGCTCATAGTCGGCTTTGAAATCATTGAGCGCCAATTTGGCACGATACTTGGAAATGCTGTCATAAAAAATTCTTACACCTTGACCCTCAAGAACCAGTAATCCCGCTGGAAAATAATACACAACTATTACTGGGGAGATCGTTTAGATGAACTTAATAGATTCAGATGAAGTTTTAGTTTTGAACCGGAAGAGAGATAATTTGGATGAGAAAATACAATAGCTGCTTACTTATAAGAGCTTTAGGCGATGATCGGTTTAATTTACGTGCTGCTTCCTCTGTTCCAATCTGGTCAGTGACCAACTTAATTATTTCTGAAGGTAACTGGGAAATGGAGAAGGAACTTGTATAAGCTCTAGCTCGCTTTTGATCTCCAGCATTCCTGTAGCATTATAGATGGTGAGATAAGGCAGCATCTCCTATGCATTTAAAATTTGGTGATGATTGCTACCTGAAAAATTCTATGGCTTCATGTGTAGTAATCAATCTTTTCAAGGCCAGACTTCTTGCATATCCTGCTGGTAGGTCTGTTGTAGCTCTATTTGGACTAAGAAAGGAGTATTCCGCCAATAGTAAGGCATCATACATAATTGTCTTTAACAAAACTTCATCTCTCGAACTCTGCATACACAATTTCCACGAAGTGCCTTAAGATAGGAGGCAACATGGAAATACTCATTTTTATTGCTCCAAGCGATAACATAAGCGAAGCATTATTAGGCGCATATATGTGTCACTTAAACATAGCATGCGATTAGGTCCCTAACAATCTAACCATTCAAATGCAGTAGTTGTCATTGCCAATGATCAAAAGGAAACATCATAGAACATGATTTAATAAGTTGATGATTCGGAGAAGGAAATGGAAATGAATTAGGCGTTGAAGAAACAATAACAAACCAGTAAGGAAGTCACAGGTAAGTTTCCTTGCAGCAGCATCCTCAGAAGTGTATCTGCGTAGCACATGTAAGCATCTCAAACATGATATGGAAAAGACCACAACCAGCAGAAAAGAACAAAAGAAGTTACAATTGATTCATCTACCACATTACGGGGAAAAACATAAACATACATAATAAGGCATCAACTTTGCTAAACCACAACTTTGAAATGATTTTTTACATAGTTAAAAGCAACTTAATTCGAAATAGATCATGTACGCGGTTAATTGCTGACATTACTGGAAACAAGTCAATATAAAAGCAACACATACCATAAAAGTAAATGCTCTGAAAGGCAGTTACTGAACCAACTAAGCAACTCCTCAATTCCTTCTCCAACTCTACTCCTTGATTCTCAACCCGTAAGTGCAAGCACAACTTCAACAATAAGACCTCTGCAATAACGATTCCACACAAGTAATTTACGCTACGATTTCCCAAATCAATGTCTCTATACACCTCACTACCCGCAAGAGGTAAAAATGAGTTCTCGTTCTCGTTCCTATGCATCCACAAACCAACCAAATCCGCGAAAGAAGCAATTAAATTTGAGTCTCTTTGCTGGTTCAATTCCTTACAACACGCAGTTATATATCCAAGAATCACTCCGATCAAGGATTTAACCTCCTTAATCACCTTCTTGACTCTCTTGGAACCCAAATCTTCCCTTAGTAAATCAACAACCAATTTATACATTTCAAACACAACAGGAGCTAGCAATGCTATGCTTTTGGAGCCACCACAGGCACCTGCACATCCACTTATGAGCTGAAACAATTGCTTTGTAATCGAAATACGGTCTACAAGATTATCGGCAGTGATTTTGCGGGTAGTAAAGGATAAAGCACAGTACACCCAGATCGTTTCGAGAGGTGGGTTGACCTTTGCCTGCATTAATTCGAAGAACACATGGATAAATTGGGACAAATTCGGAGTTCCTTCGTGGATTTCAGCCATTACATTTTGCAATGCTTGGTTCAGAGCGAGTTCGTAGTTTCTTCCTATCAAAAGATTGGCTTTTTGTTGGATATCAAACACGCCCATATTGATAATAGAAGGAATTGATGTATACTAGAACTATCTAATCAGATAATGGTTTATCGAAGAGACTCTGCAACTGTAAAACCCTAATGTTGTGTCGCCCTAGGTTTAGGGTTTCAGGAGTGGGCACGCGATGTGAAATAACTGGAGCCGACATAACACGACATCGTTGCTTGAGTTTCGCTCTGTGCAATTATAACTCACGCCAGGCAAATAACCTCTCGTTCAAAAATTGGGCCTGCAGCTACAAGCAATCAACAAAATCAGACGCCGTAACACGTATCCGTCCTTTCACGTTGCATATATGTATTCTGTTGTATTATATTGTCGCAGACGAGTTCCCTATTCCAAAAAGTGACTGTGTTGTCTGTTAAAAAAATGACTCTCAGAAACGGTAACCTATTCTATTTTTACCTGTGAATTCATCTATCGGATAAATAGGATTCATACAAAATAAATAGATAAATACTTATAAAATAAGATAAAAAGATCATGTCACTCTTGCTGACACTACATCCTTTAATTTCAGGGGCGTGATTATTTACGTCAGTTTTGTTATTTCAAGCTTGCTCTAATCTATCTCATCCACGTATTTATATAACTCCGACTATTCATAAGTAGCATTTCTGAATTGTACTACACATACAAACATCTATTTAAACTAAATTATTAAACCTACGTTTCCTGTAGTTTTTATTTTTGCCAAATGAAAAACCTTTTCCATGGATTTTTAAATAAAAAGTGAACACTTTCTAATTTTGTGACATAGAGCTGAAGATATTTTTAATTTATATAAAAACTAAGTTCAATTCTAATATCAAAATGAAGATATTATATTTTCATCTGTTAAATGTTTAATATGGTATATTTTTTATATTTATAACTAATTTTAAATTAATTATCTTTTTTAATTATGTATAATAAATTTTATTTAAAACTAATCACCTTAATATAATCTAACCAAGCTGACCCAATTTAATTTTCCTATAACTATTCCATGCCAATGAAGTTAAACCAGGAGTTATGCAGAACAAAAATAGTGAATAAAAGAAGAAGAAAAAAATAGAGGGACAATCATGACAACAACTACAGGAGGCCCATATAAGTTCATCGATTTGCACAGCTTCTATTTAGGAGCATATCAGGCAGTCATCAATAACAAAGATCTCCCTAATCTCTCTTTCGACTAAGTCGTCCAGCGCGACTCCTTTGTCTTTCACTTTTACATGCTCTTGGTAGTTATCAGGTGCTACTTCTAGTTTTTCATTTTGTTATGTTTGATATGATTTTTACTTTTATTTACTTTGTATGAGTTGATTTTATTTAATTCTTATGTTTCTTCATTATATTCTCTCTGTTTTCGTTAATCCTTTAGGGTGCAAGTAGGCTAATTGTTGGTTTTTTTAAAATTGTTTCTTATGATATATCATCATAATTGAGTGATTTGTGGTCCAATATGGGTCTGACTCAATTGGAGTGGCTACTAATATGATCACAACGAACTCCACCTTGAGATTATTGTATCGTAATATAGACACGTTCTTCGGTGTTCATGTAACTTCATCACTACTTGGTCTATCATTTTTTAATATTGTTATGGCCTTAAGATCCGTAAGATACTTCGACTCTAACCCTTTGTTTCATTTCAATCCAGTTAATAAAATTTCTAAATCTTTATTGACATGGGTGTGGCAGATTAGGAAGTTTTACCAATCAAGGTGGAGCTATAGACAAGAAGAGCTAAAGGAGGGGAAAATCCTGTAGGGAATAGAAAATTTAATATAAGGAGATGAAGAGGAAGAGGTAGAGGAGGAAGAAATCTTGTTGGCAAATGAAAAATTGTTATTAACAAAAAAAGAGGAAGAATTGGAGGCGGGAGAATGAAAAATTGATACTAGGAGTAGAAGAGGATGAAATCTTGCCAAAAATTGAATAATTGTTATTAACAAAAGAAGAGGAAGAGTTAGAGGAGGGAAAAATCCTATAAAAAATACTGTTTTTTTTTAGAAATTAAAAGTAATTTTATTGAATGGAAGTAGACACAAAAGTCAAGTACCAGATTTAACAACAAAAAGACAACACTTTAATATTAGCAAGTTAAGACGATTTTGTAACTATCTCATAACCATACGATGCATTTTCCAAATTTGGTTAAGAAACCCATCTGCGTCTTTTGCATTTACCTGAATCACCCAAATTGCGGATTGGGTATATCATCACCCCTGGTAGAGGGAGTCAATAGGCAATGCAAGATCAGTTTGCATATCAAGTATGTAGACAACCAGATAGAATGATTGTATCAGAAGTTTTAAGTGATTTGAACAAGCCGTATTTAGTGCGTCCAGATAAGAGAATAGAAGAGAGATCTAGGGACAACCTTTACAATTCTACATGGACGATCTCATCAACCCAGACAGGTACTTAATTTTATAATTTGTTTATTTATTGATCTTCCCTTCTATGTGATTGCTTATTCAAGCTTTAAAATTGAGCAATTTTTCACGAATTTGCTATATTAAGGTAGCTGCTTTCAAACCTTAAGGTACATAAGAGCTTTTCCTTAATTTTAGAAATTAGAGAGGACAATACTTCATCTCTGAATTCTGAAAGCATCTAAGGTTTCTCTCTCCCCAAATCACCATAACCAAGGAGGTGAAAGAGATGATGTAAATTTGCCTGTTGTAATTAGGAATATTGTCTAATCTTAGTAGCCAATTTGGAGCATCTATGAAGATATTTACTACATTGGAAACCAGACACAGTTTTTGGATACTCTCCTATATGAATTAGGAGAAAGCACATAAGAAGAACAAGTGTTTTCTGGATTCTTCCTCCTTTTCACAGAGGACACAGGTAGAGTTGATAAGGATGAAATGCATCATGTCCGGCGTGTTCAATTTATTCCGTGTTGCAAGCCATAAAAGAAATGAGTGACTAGAAATGAGCTAATTGTGCCATATTATAGGGTACTAGGAAAACCTTAGGTTATCCTGGTTTTGCTAATCCCTAAATTTTGAGAAGTTGAATTTAGTAGGAGATAGATTGAGACATTGGAAGGTATCTTGTCTTCCCAAAGTTAGGTTGGTAATTGGGACTAAGATGTTGCAAGTCCATAGGTATACACCATTGGCCTTCTATGATAATTGTATTGGCTTTAGAATTACTAGGAAATCCATTTCAACAACGAAGAGCTTGTGGAATTCTAATTATGGGGCTTTTACCTGTCCAGTTATCAAACCACAAAATGCTTTCTCTTCATTTCTAGCCTTACAAAGAACCATAGGTTCTAAGATAGGTCTTAATTTCAATAGTTGAGTGAAAGATCAAGAAAATGTGATTTTAGAGAAATAGACCAAAGGCTGAACCCTTTAATAATGTAGTTATGGAACCATTTAATCCATAGCGATTTCTTATCCAATAAGATGTTCCATACATTTTTTATTAAGGCTATTCTATTAAAGGTTCCAATAGAGGTCAAAGCCAGTCCACCCTCTTCTTCTCTTACATACCTGTGACTATTTAACCTTAGCAAAGTGGCTGTTTGAGTTCAAATTAACCCAAAAAATCTTCTAAATAGCTTCTCAATAGTTTTGATGACTCCTTTGGCTAGGGTTCTATTAAGGGACCAATATTTGTGAAAGGAGTTTAAGCTAGATGTGATGAGTTGCAATCTCCCTCCAAAAGAGAGGACCATATTTGTCTACATGCTCAATCTTCTCTGTATTGGGTGGCATTCAGAGAATTGTATCGTTTTGGTAGCAATGGGAAGTCCTAAATAAGTCAAAGGAGTTAGTTTCCTATTCATACATGTGATAAGAGAGATTCCATTCTCCATCATGTTTGCATTAGTAGCTAGAATGAAATGGATCTTTCAGAAGTTGACCTCCAGACCTAAAAGATTTTTAAATGTAGATTGTGTTGAGATGAGCAATTCAGTAGATTTACTGTGGGCCTTAGAGAAGAGTAAAATGTCATCCACAAAGTATAAATTAATAAGCCCTACTCTCTTACATCTGCTATGAAATTTAAAGTTCTTGTTACTTTCCACTTTATGAAGAAACAATTGACTTAGGACCTCCATGCATATGATAAAAGGATAAGGGGCAATGGGATCCCAATGTCTTAGTCCTCTAGCACTTTTAAAAATACCAGTAAGCATACCATTAACCAAAACTGAGTAGGATGGAGAAGTGATACAAGCCTCAACCCATCTAACGAACACAGTTAGGAATCCTAAGGTCTCCAAAGTTTGAAAGATGAAGCCCTATTCAACATAGTCAAAAGGAATAGTTGGAGGAGGGAGAAATATCACTTGAAAGGTATAGTTGTCGTAAAATGCATAAATCAAAAAGTAGTAATATTAGTGTTAGAAGTAATGAGCAACCTGAAATTGTCTGAAAGTAATATGAAAAAGTTGGGGTACTCACCTGAAAGATGCTATGATAAGATTAACATGAAAAAGCTGGAGTACTCATCTGAAAGCTACTATAATGGTAAAGTACTAAGTAATTGACCTAAATTGCTTGGCACTGCTCTAAGATATGGCTCCATAAGCAAACATAAAGATATAACCTGATGTTGATTTTTGTGAATCAACACACCAAATAAAAATTTGAATATGAGTACCTTATTACCTTCAGATTGTCAGTTTGTCTGTACATAAGCATGTAATCTTTGGTCCCTTGAAGGTACCTCAATACTTTCTTTGTAGCTCTTCAGTGATCTAATCCTGGGTCACTCTGATATATGCCTAACATTCTAATAGCAAATGCAATGTTAGGTCTTGTATAAACCTAAGCGTACATCAAGCTTCCGATTGTGGAAGCTTATGGAATGTTTTTCATTTGTTCCCTTTCAAAATCATCTTTTGGGCATTGGTCAAAATTGAACCTATCGTCTTTCATAATGGGAGCTCACTAAGTAAACAATCTTTCATTCAAAATCTCTTCAAAACTTATTAATATAGGTTTCTTGGAACAAACCTAAAATATCACGTAATTTATCTTGATGGATCTTAATATCGATGACATAAGACAAATCACCCATATCTTTCATTTCAAAATTTTTAGAGAGAAACTGTTTTGTGTCATGTAATAAACCCCTATCATTAGTTGCGAGTAATATGTCATCTATATATAATACAAGATAACAAATTTTACTCTCACTAACCTTTTGGTATACACATTGATTGATGATATTTTCTTTAAAATCAAATGATGCGATAATATCATGAAATTTCAAATACCATTCATCGGATGCTTATTTCAATCCATATCTGGATCTTTTAAGCTTACAAACCAAATGCTTACCATTATTAGAGGAGAATCCTTCTGGTTGTTTCATGTAAACCTTTTCCTCTAGGTCACCATTTGAGAAAGTCGTTTTCACATCCATTTGATGCAATTCCATGTCAAAATGTGCAAACAATGCCAAAATTATATTAAGTGAATCTTTTTAAGAGACAAGAGAAAATGTATTTGTGTAATCAATTCCTTCCTTTTAAGTGAATCTTTTAGCAACGAGTCTTGCCTTGTATCTTTCAAAGTTGCCTAATGAGTCTTTCTTTGTTTTAAATATCCATTTGCAACCTATGAGTTCCTTTAGGCAACTCAACAAGATCCTAAACACCGTTATTCTTTATGAAATTCATTTCTTCCTTCATGGCATTGTACCATAAGTTTGATTCTTTGCAACTCATGGCTTGTGAAAAGGTTTCAGGATCATTCTCAGCTCTTATATTATAATCAAATTCTTGTATATATACAGCATAATGACTAGTAATGGTTTATTTTTCTTGTTCTAGTAGATCTCCTTAATGTTGCATTAACATCCTCTTGAAGAGTCTGTTGTTCAACTGGTTAATGAATACTTTTAGGTAATTCCTGAATAACTAGATCTATTGAATTATTAGCAAATTATGGAATTTTTTATTGTCATTTATGATTATCGTAGGCTGTTGAATTTCAACAGTTGGATGTACAACGTCTACTTGAACCTGAAGAGTGTTGTGAATGGCAATCACCATATTGTTTGAGGTAGAAGGTTGAGGATCCATATGATCATTACCAAAAAATATCTCTTGAAATTAATCCCTCCCACTAATCAAGTCATTTTAAAGAAATTTTGCATTTCTTAATTCTACAATTCTAGTGTGATGTGATAGATAATAGAGCCTATATCCTTCAGACCTTTGGGCATATCCAATGAAATAACCACTTGTGGTCCTTACGCTTAATTTTTTTTCTTTTATGGATTATAAATTCTTATTTTAGATGGACATCTCCAAAGATGCATATGTTGCAAAATCGGTTTTCAATCTTTAAATAACTCAAATAGAATCTTTCGAACAATCTTGGTTAGTAACTGGTTTAATATAAACATTGTCGTCTTAAGAGCTTCATTCTATAAGGAATTAGGAAGTTTGGAGTTACTCAGCATGCTCCATATCATGTCCAATAATGTTTGGTTTCTTCTTTCTACCACATCATTTTGGTCCAGAGATCTAGGTATAGTACATTGGGCTACTATCCCATTTTTTGAAGATACCTCATAAATGGACCAGGCACTTGTCCACCTTCAGTATATCTATCATAATATTCCCCACCTCTATCAGTTCTCACGATCTAAATTTGCTTACCACATTATTTCTCTACTCCAGCTTTGAATATTTTGAAAGCATCTAGTGCTTCATTCTTGTTATGAAGTAAGTAGAGATACATATATCGGGAGTAATCATCTATAAATGAGATAAAGTATTTTTGACCATATGAGTCCATATTTAAACTATAAGTATCTGTGTGTATGATCTTTAATATGTTTGAACTTCTCTTGGCACCTTTCTTTGATTTGTTGGTCTACTTTCCCTTTATATAGTCCATAAAAGTTTCAAAATCATTAAAATTAAAAGTATTAAGTACTCCGTCGTTCACCAATCTTTTAATCCTTTCTATGGAGATATGTCCTAATCTCTGATGCCACAACATAAAGGAATTTTTATTCATGACACAACATTTTGTTCCAGCATGAATATGTGTTGCATTGTAACAGGTATTATCTTGTAAGTTAAACAAAAAAGATCACCAAATAATGTACCATTCCTATCAAATTTAAATTTATAATTTAACTTGAAAGATTCATATGAAAAATGAAAGGAATATCCAAATAGTACAGGTCTTGAAACTGAAATCAATTTCCTAGAGAAATTGGGAACATAAAATGTCTTTTCTAATTTTAAAATAAAATCGATACGTAAAATTAAATTTCAATCCTTAACAGCCTCCACACATGAATGTATATTGTTTTCGAATAAGATATACTACTTACTTCTTATTGGCTTCCTTGAGTTTTGCAAATCTCTACAACTCATTTGTAATCTGGATTGTACAACCATAATAAATATACCATATTTCATGACAAACTTCAGCTATATTTGATTACCTTTCTTCTTAATCCATTCCTTATGTTTGACACAATCCTTCTTCATGTGTCATTTTTTCTAGCAAGAGAAGACCTTGGATTCCTTCTTAATGTCAACTTGGGCAAGTATTTGACGTTTTCCCCTTGAATTGACTTTAATTTTTCTTCTTTCCTTGAATAACCATATATGCACTCTATGAACCCTCTCCCTGTTGCATCGACAATCTCCCTTCCTCTTAAACACACAACACCCTTCCACTATCATACGAACCATTTAAAATCTCTTATAATACATATAAGGATAAATGCTCATGCATTACATTTTGAACTCCCTTCTACTACTACCATACGAACCATTTAAAATCTCTTCTAATACACTAAAAGGGTGTTCAAAATATAATGCATGAGGAAAAAATTAGACATCTCAACCTCGAGTTTCTTTAACTGAGCTATAATGTCCCTCATCTTCATGATGTGCTCACAAATACCTCAGACACCAGTGAGCTTTATAGATGAAAACTTCATAATCAAGGTACTTGTAAATGCTTTGTCTAAAGTTTCGAATTGCTCATCAATAGCCTTCAATAGAGCACAGACTTTGTCATATTGTTCTACAAAACCACGAATATCAGCAGAAATTTTGGTTTTTACAAACATCACACTTAGGCCATTATATCGCTCACAATGTTCATAACGAGCAATTTCAGTTGTAGTGCTTGCCTCAGTTACCTTAGGTGGTTCGTCCTTAAGAATAACATAATTAATGTCCATCCACCCTAGATGAAGAAGAATTCTCCCCTTTCATTGGGAATTTCACAACTTCTATTGAAGAAACTAACAGTTTGAATAATTGCATAATTTAAACATGCATGCTACTTATCAATAAATTGAGGCTAACAAACCATATATATGTGTTACCAATGTAAAACATAGCTTAAAAGACATAAATCAAATGATATAAAAATTGCTTATGGGATAAAGTTTTACTTCAAATAGATTTATGCTAAATTTTATGATAAAACTATCAAATTATATCCTAATTCTCAATATGTAACACCCCACTCCTATTGGGCCCCGTTTCTGAAACCCAACAATCGATCCGAAGTCATAAAGTGTGAACATATCACCCTATAGGGTTATTTCGATTCACCCTCATTAGCCATCATCAGTTCATCTTTATTCTCATAACATCCCAAAAATTTCCTCACAATTTGTTCAATGGCGTGCCCATACAAATCAATAACCATAATCAAACTCATTTCTCCTAATTCAGAACAGATTTTGGAAAACTTCAAACCTGAATTTCAATTTGACTTCTTCAAAGAAATCATAGCTCTAAGTCTCTAGTTTGTTTTGAATCAAGAACCATCTTAATCGGAGCCCTATAGGTTAAGATATGCTTAAAAAGCTAAAGGGTGTTCATACCCCAATTATGCTCTTGCAACCGATCCCTCATTTTCTTTCCATCAAACTTTTTCAAATCAACTCCAATATATTCCAATTTTTATGGAGAGATAGAGAAATGTCTTATGAATCTATTGCTTCAAGAATCACTTAATTTGGAGGTCGGATGAAGAAGTTATGCCCAAAACAATTCAACATGTTTATACCCTCAATCAATTTGTACCTATCTTAGAGCGATTGCCATAACTTTCACCACAAATATCTGATTGATTAGAAAGAAGACATCGAGATCTACAACTTTCATGAAGGCCTCAAAGCGAGATTCTACCTCTAAAATGGTCAAAATCACGATTTACTGTAGCTGTCCCGTGGATGTCCGTTAAATTGACATCCATGTCCGTTAAACGGACATAGACTAGCTTAAAAGCCCTTTTTGGCCCGAGAAGGTCCGTTTAACGGACCTAATGTCCGTCTAACAGACATATGTCACCCAAAACTTCCTCCAAAGCCCCTCCAATGGTTCCTATATCCATTCTAACATCATAATCTTCCCAAATTCACTTCTTCTAATGTAATATCACTCCCTAAACATTCAATTATCAAAATGATTTCATAAATCTCCCAAAATTCAACTCCAGTGACTCATAACATACACAAACTCTCATCATTCTCCATAGCTGTCATGTTCATATTTTCTATGCAGCATCATCTCTTCCAATGCTCATATCTCTCAACTCCGATACCCAAAATTTGCATACTTTATAGTGTTGGAAAGCTAGGAGGATAATCTATAACTTTCATAAAGATCACTTTGTCCAATTCAACCTATATTAATCTAGTTTTTCTCCTGAATTCGGTAACACTATTTCCATACCTATGGAAGCTTGCAAAATGCAATATCTCTTCGTATCAATTCAACTACTAAATACTTGTTGTTACACTCTTAAATCTCACTTCAAAGGGTTCATACCATATAACCTTTCCAATCTCTAACATGCTATTCTAAAAATAAGCAGCAATTTGCGATCTCAACAAACACTTCCACAACTACTATACTCAACTTATAAAATAACACATTCATAAACAAAAGGAAATCCTCAATTTCACATTCTTATTACTAAGCAAAATAAATATTTGAACAAACTTTATTTACATATCCATATACACATCACAAACTTAAAACAAATACAAATAGATGCTCAATGTTTGGCATGCTTAATAAGCTATACAAGGTGTTTGAACTAGCTTGGTACAAAAGCTAACTATCTCGAAGTTGTTCAATTGCCTTGCAAAGATCGCTAATCTTCTCGTTCTACACCTGAGGAGGGAAAATGATGGGTTGAGCTACACAGCTCAGTGGCTAATATATTTATAGCCATTGGCGATGAACCACACAATCAAACATATATGTATATTCATATAAGCATAATCATCTTATCTTAATCCAATGATGTAAAATCAACATTCACAACACATAGATCAGTACATCATCACATTAAACATATTTGATGTCATTTTGTCATCCAAGCATAACGCATAATTTGCATCATAATTTAACATGTCAAAATGCAAATGCACACATAAATGGCTCGAGAGTTCCGTGAAATAAAACAGAGAAACCGAAATTAACTCTGTGAACGAAACGAGTCCACTTTTCGGATCTCGTGGGCCACAAGCGAGCAGCTAGGAGAAGGCTTTATGTCGACGTGCACGTGACTACGAAATGGTTCCTCTCTCGCCCAAACACAATTAATTTTCATGCTCAAAACAATCATTCAATCACATGTTCATATTAGATTTTCTTCTTTCCATTTAATCAAAATGCCATAATACAAGGCATAGCATAATCATGCTCATAATTTAATTCAAAATGTCATAACCTTTTTCAAGGTATAACATGGTCATAATTTATCATACAAAAAGCCATTCATCTTTCATGGCATGACATGATAATGAATCATCATACATTTTTCATATAATCACAACAATTCAAACTCACAAAATCTAGGCATAAACATACAAATAGGGCATTTGCCCATCACATAACAACCATAAAGATATTACCCACCTTATAACTCTTGAAAATCCAAACTCAAATTGTGCCCTTCCTTTTGCTCTTGGGTAGGTTGTTCTTGATTTTCCTAAAACAACCCAATTTTTCATTCAATTCCAATTCCATAAAAATCCCTAAAACTTCAAAATCACAAAAAATGAAATCAACATAAATCAATCTCAACCTTAACCTACCCATAGTCCATCTAGGTTAGAAAACTCAAAACCTAGCTTAGAAACCCTAAAATCAAATGAGTTTCCTTAAACCATCTTCTTTCAACACAACACCCATTCTCTTTCTAATCCCTTCATCCTCAATACAACTCATTTCTCTAACAAAGCAAGAAGAAGAAGATAAACTTACCTTGTCAAGCTTGATTTCTCCTTCTTTCTCCTTCTTTCTTCCTTTTCTCTCTTCTTTCCCACGGTTTCTCTCTTCTCCTCTCTCTTTCCCACTTTTTTTTTCCCTCTTTGGCTGCTCACGAAATTCTCTTCTATTCAAGACCATTTATTTAGTCTTTCTTCCAATTTTTCCCCTCATTAAGTTTGTCCTTCCCATTTTACCCTCCTTTGGTCTTTAAAACTAACATCATATACTTCTAACTCCTTAACAAATGATCATG
>JAOSBL010000211.1:10864468-10877581 GCA_027568915.1 Erythroxylum roraimae | reverse complement strand
ATATTTAAAAATTATTGTTATTTTATATTAATTGTCATTATTATTTATTATTAAGATTTTTGAAAGCATGGTTGATGCAAACAATAAACTAGTAAAGTATACAGTACAACTGTATAATATACCAATATGGACTATTTTGCAAATTTTAAAAGTTTTAGGGACTATTTCATAAATTTAAAAAAAAAATTCGAAACGGTACCGGTACAGTTCCGTTCCAGAACTCAATCCGGTACCAAGTCCGGTACGGTATTCATAACATTGAACAGGAGTGCTTATGATGCTTATCCATTCGTCACTGTTTCAATGTGTTATTTGAGAATAAGAGCCTGGTTGGTTTAACAGTTGGAATAGATAAGGAATAGAATATTTATTTTTAGGGATAGAAAAGATAAGGAATAGAATATGTATTATTTTATTTGGTTTATTGTTAAAAAATTTATACACCAACGTTTGGTTTGAGAATATAAACTTGGAATGACAAAAAAATAACTAACAAAAAAAATCAAAAAATCCTTATCCTTATTATTATTGTTGTTGTTGTTGTTGATATTAATTTTCTTATTATTATTATTATTATTATTATTATTATTATTATTATTATTATTATTAATTTTCTTCTTCTTCGTATTATTATTATTATTATTATTATTGTTATTATTATTATTATTAAATTCTTTATTATTATTAATTTTGAAAATGAAGAAGGAATTAATTTTCAAAAAATTCATGAACAAATAACTTTATTTTTAGAATAACTAAAGAAAGGTGGAAATAGTCACTAGCTATTGCAGAAAGTTAAGGAATATCTAATCTTAGAATTAGGTATTCTGTGTATTTTAGTCTAACCAAACAAATGAATAATTAAGTTTTAAGAATACACTAGGAATAGAATACCTATTTCATTGAACCAAACATGTCATAAGAAGATTAAGACTAGTTGGCCCCTAACCAGAATTATTTCATCTCTGGATAGGATTCCTGGGGAGCCACTCGTCCCCGGACCGTCCAAAAAGGCTGAAACGGAGAAGATATTGAGATGCATGAAGGATTCATTTATTTTCATGCTCAAAATGTGTATGCATTTACTTGCGTGTGGTGGTCCATGTAAGATACGCTTCACTTTGGTTTTAGGGCATGCCAAGGGCACCTGACATGAAAATGTATATAAGGAAAGGGAAGACTTGACGAGGAACAAAATTGGTGATAATGATGATGCTGATGAAGATCTCCTCACTTTTGGTAATTTTATGTCTAGAGAAAACAGAAGGTCACAATGGGAATCTTAGGAACCAGCAAGACTTTGGAAAAGCATGCCAAGGAAGGCCTAAAGCATACAAGGGGAAGCTTTATAATTTTATCATGTGTGGAACTCTTGCACTTTTTTGTTTACGGTATGAGAGCTAACTTAGAAGACCGTAGATTCGAAACAGCTACCATCTTTTCTAAGCAATGCCTTCTCGGAATTCGGAAAGCGCTAATACTCTTTCCACACTATACGAATGCTTTTCACTTGGAAACCATGAGCTATAAATTTACCAAAAGAACAACCTTAGAAATCGAATATCAGAATTTTCAACATAAAACCTCCACTCATTTTTCTCAATTGACTGTCAATAATAAATTTAACTTACAGACAACTTGTTTTTATCAGAATAAGGAAGCAAATCCTTCGCTATAACATGACGTGGCCATAGGAAGATGGTTTTGCATCCATCTCCACCACCAATACTTGCAATTAGGAGGAACGTGGGTTTCATGTCATCTCATCTTGTAATGTTGAGTTCTCGAGACTACACATCGACGACCAGTCAACGAATATTTGAGCATTATATCCACATCACGAGGGTTCTTCTTGTTTGGTGCCACAGTTAAGTTGCCAGTCACTGCCTCTCCTTCACATATGGTCAGCACATCTTCCAGGTACAAAACCGTTTGTTTCCAGTGTGTAGCCCGTGATCTTGGCCCTGCATTATACATGAACTTCGTCAGAATAACGTTCCAATTCACTATGTTATTACTGGCAACTTGAATCTCCTGTTGCTGGGGTGATCAGGATCAAAACAATGTTCCTATTGGCATAGATCAATCCAGGTAGAATAATTCTAATAAATCATTTTCAAGTGATTCATACAAGCTTGACTTCCACTTGCTTGCTTGAGAGTAGTCGAATTTTACAAAAACATCCATGTCAGACTAGTCAAACTATTGCCTCGGTACCAGATTGGTCATCTTCCAGTCTCAATAATTCCCCGACTTTGATCATGTAGAACATGCAGACACATTAGCAATATTCATACCATTTAAACAATAGAAAAATATTTACTTCAGCTGTTTATTCTGGAATCGGAATAAGCTTGAACAAAAACATTTTAAAAGCCAATTCATATCCCGAAGTTCCTTCAACCATCTAATTTCAGACCATGAAGCCAAAAATAGACATCTAATGCAAAATTATATGTGGCTAGGAATAGATGATTGACCTGTGGAGAAGCCCATAAACTTATGGCACTTTGTAAATGATACATCAAAGTAAGCTACCAAAGCATGGATGAAATCGTCACGTTCTGCCACAAGCTTAAAAGGAGCAGTGAAGGACACATCCCCAGAAACCATTTTTGAGATGTCCATCGTCTGAACAGGATAAAAGATATCCAAGGTATCAGTCAAAATGTGAAGAGTGACCAAATAAAGCATAGTGAAGTAAGATATACAGGAAACAGATGTAAAGATGAATATAATCATGTCATAAGCCCAGCTTACCTTAAGTAGCTGACAGGATGTAACAATTTGATTCTGATCAACCGTGTCAACAAGGGGCTCCATTATTGCTTGCTTCTTGATGCAGTCCATTTTGAAACCATAAACATTATTCCAAACTGTAATAGCATATTGGGCAAATGGAAAAACACCCGAACATAAGTAGAAGTATAGAAATTAAACAGAATCAACAGACACACAACAGTATTCAATAACATGAATTAATTGGCTTCCAAGTCCCACATAAATATAGATAAGTTGAAAGAAAACTTTAAATATCTTGGACACAATTGGAATATAGCGACCATTTTACTTCTAACCAGGAATGGGAATAGACTAACATTCAATCTTATCCTCTCTGTACTCTGCATCCTCAATGGCTGTCAGATGAAGAGAAGCTTTATCTGGCAGTATAATTCCATCTCTAACCTGAAACAAGTACAGTATTAGGAATGAAAAGTAACCCCATTGATTTCACATGGGGTTAAATTGTTGGTTAGCGCCACTAGCACTGAAGATCTAAATTTGACATCCATTACGAATATAAACAGATGCAAACAAGGATCCTTGATACAGAAATGTTCACTGTGATGTGGCTGTTATCAGTACTTTTGTGTGTGTGTGCATTACATGTCATGGGTTGATTTTCCAGGACAGTGTTGGATGGTAGAATAACTAGGAATAACATGAAGACTTGTGTTAAACCCTAAGCACATGAGTTGGACCCAAGCATGGAGCTGCTAGTTGGATTTTGTCAATATCAAGGTCCTCCTAACCAAGCACATCAATAATCCTGAAGCATGTCAGCAAGAGTACTCCCAAAGTCTATAATGTCTAATCAAGCAATTATGATTGCTTCCTGCTAAAACTACTTCAAGGGGTGACACCAATACCTAGCGCACAGTATCAGATAAACATAAAAAAATCAAGTAACCAAAATCTTCATGTCTACAAATAATAGAAACCAGAAGCAAAATTTGATGCCTCAAAATCCTACATATCTATCATCCCAATTCAAACAAACTAGCTGCAGCTACAGTAGGAAACAGCAAGGAATAATTATACAAGTGAAGTAAAAGTGCAACTCACTAGCCACTTGTCACGGGCATAGAGCACTGACTTCAACATATTCTCAAATAACAGAAAATATCCCATCCACTCTGATATGATTATATCAACTTTAGGTACTGGTAGCTCAATCTCCTCAATCTTTCCCTTTAGAACAGTTATTACTGCAACATTCAAAAGTTCGGTAAGTGGTGGAACAGAATAAGTTGAAGCAAAAAAGGAAAATAAAGGCAGGAAAATCACAAAAATATACAAACTAGTATAGTATTACCATTGGAATATCCATTTGCTTCAACAATCTCTTTTGCCATGTTAGCTACATGCGCACACTCAACCTGGATAAACAGCAATACATCAGCTTGGATAAACAATAAGAATGACTGTTTAGAAAAATGCTAGAGGCAACATACATACCGCATAAACATGTGCTGCACCAGCTTTTGCGCAAAACAATGACAAAATTCCAGTGCCAGCACCAACGTCCAGTACAATTTTATCCTTAAACAAAAACTTATTTTGATAGATAACATTTTGATACGTCTTAGTTCTCACTACATCTTTAAGCATTTCCTGCAATGCAAAAGGGTTAATGAAATCAATCAGTCATCATCAAACAAGCAACGAGTTGATAAAACCAAACCAGGAGCAACAAGCTTACTTCATGAATTCCTACAAGACAAAAAGTCAGAGAAAAAAAAGTCAGTTCTACAAGTAATATTCACCAAAAGTAATCCAGATTTAACTCAAATTTTTTGACATCAACAATGGAATAATAGATCAAAACAATAACCAAATGGGAAACCTCAAAATCTTTTAGTAGCAAGAATGTAACTCTTACTAAGTTTGCAATATATAACCATATACCACGAAGAATTAAACACATCAGACAAAATAATACAATCCACTGTTTAGATTGATATAATCACTAATCAGGAGGCAGTAAACTTTCAACCGACCTACTATATAAACTATATTTTCGGAGCATAGTTGATAACAGAACAAGACTAATCATTACTTAACTTGTAAGTTTGAAGTGGACACACATTAGAAAACAGACACTGGAATAGCAACATCTGAGACTTAATCCCTGGCATTCAAAAGGTCAACTTTACTCCTGCCCGTGAACAATCCCACCCCCCGGAAACAAAAATAGAAAGAAGAAAGAATTTCTCGAAAAAATAGATCCAAAATCTTAAGGATACAGGTTTCCAGTATTCCATATTTCATCTCACCGACCAAAAAGTGAATAACAAACAGAAATGAGGGAAAAAGCAAGAGACTTGTATTTTTTTTAGTGTTTACCGAAGTGAGAGTAGGAATCGAAGTAATAATCAGCGCTGGTCTTTTCATCATCGCCTTCGACGAACGACACGTCGGGCTCACCCATGGATTCGTCTTGGATGGCAATGGCTTTGCCGGAGTCTTCGGGATTCGAGCTCTGGGTGATCAGCTCCTCGTCTTTGTCATCGAAGCGAGTCCTAGTACCAGTAAAGGCCATGGAATCTTGGCTGTTGTAGTTATTGTTGATGTTGGTCTTATTGTTCTTACGACCCATGGTGATATTGTAGTAAAATTAAAATTAGGGTTCTGGCATGTGGAGGCGGGTTTTGCTGTAGGGGTTTAGGTGGGGAGCTTTTGGTAATTATTGTTATCATTATTATTAAAGGTGGCAACGAGCAAGTGGATAGATATTTTTGGAAGCAAAAGTAGTTCCTTTGTCCTTTGCCTTCATAGTTCATACTCGTTAGAATAAAGAAAAGAAAAGAAAAGGAAAGGAAAGAAGAAGCATGAATCATGTGTACACCACTGTTTAAGTATATATATATGTGTGTGCTTTGCTTTAATAGCGACAGCGGAGATTCAACTTTACCTCAAGTTGAAGTATTATGAAAGGAAAGGAAGTTGATTTTATATTATTAATATAATAAATATGAAATGAATTTTTCTATGTATATGCACGATAAACTGACTGTAAATTCGTTTATATTATGCTTAAGCCAATTCAAATTTTGGTCATGCAATGATATGAAATTCATAATGTAATGTCTTCTGTGTTTTTCTAAACGATACAGTATCAGCTTGATATGAAAAATGTAAAAATAAAGTCAATAGCTATAGGTATAAGTCTTAGGGGCTGCTTTTTTTTTTTTTAATGAACACAATTTACATAATGTTTTAGCTAATCAATGAATTTGAGTAGGCTTTATCATTGCTTTGGTTTCTTTATAAAGTTATATAAATATATTTTTAGCAGATGATAGTCAACTTTTATTATCTAGCTACTGAAGTTATAACTTTTGATTAATTAGCAAACATTTTGGTACTTTAACTTTTAAATTATGATCTTATAATATAGGTATAAGGCTACGTACTATAAGACTTTCCTAAATTTTACATCTTAGTAGGATTTATATTGAATGTTGCTGCTGTTGTAATTATTTAATAGCAAACATATATGTCATTCATTAATGGCAGACATGACGAGATACATGTTTAATCTTTTAAAGAACTATTTCTTTACCTTTCATTTTGTTTTACTCTGTCCATGTCCTACGTTTGCAATGCATTCCTATTTTTCCCATTGTATTTATTAATTTAGACTTCAGTTTAACTTTCAAATCTGAAATATTATTTTTTTTAAAAAATTAAAAGTCTTGCCTTGGGTTCTCTCTCTAAGAGTGCAAGTTTTGGTCCTGCCGTCTTTGTGCATGGTGTCTGTTAACTCTTAGTTTTATTGGTTTCTTTTCGATTTCGTTTCAGAGTCATGGATTCAGGGTTGCAAAAGCATTCTATCCAGGAGAAAGAAGATAATGAGTTCGTCGTTAATCCGGAGGATACTCAGACGGAGGAGATTAATTATGAGTTGTGCCTATTGGGTAAACTGGTAGGTGAAAGGGTGGTTAACGCAGAGGCGTTAGAGCGTATGATGCTGAGCTTATGGCGTCCAATGCGAGGGGCGTATATTAAACCGATGGGGGCAAACAATATTTACATCATTCAGTTCTATCACCATTTTGATTTGAGGAAGATGCTCGCTGGAGGTCCGTGGTCCTTTAATAAGTGCATTCTGCTTGTTCATCAATGGAAGGAAGGGGAGAACCCAGAGAATATCGACTTCATCTCTACAGACGTCTGGGTACAATTTCATAATCTCCCATTGGGCTGTGCTTCTAAGGCGATAGCAAGAAATATTGGGAATCTGATGGGCACTTATCTGGAATACGACTCGGCTAAGCGAAGGGATTCATGGAATAGCTACATGCGGGTTCGGGTTCGGCTAAACGTGAATGAGCCGCTGATGAGGAAGAAGATTATCAGAAAACAGGGAGGTGCTCCGATGGAGATAAAGTTCAGTTATGAACGTCTCCCGCTTGTTTGTTATCTTTGTGGTATAATCGGGCATAGCGAAACCAATTGTCTTAAACTGCTGGAAAAGCCGGAAGAGGAGCATTGTCGAGTAAGAGCTCGTAATGATCGGAAAATGGTACAATGGAAGCGGGATCCGGGTAACGAGATTGGAGCTGATTTTGGGGCAAAAAATCTGGATCCCAAATCTTGTTCTTTGGTAGCTAAGAATCCTCAGAAGATAGGAAACAGCTTCTCTTTCTATCTTAAAAAGATTACACTGAAATCCACTTCCATATCCAGCTCACACGCAGGAAACAACTACCAGGATTTTAGTGGAGATAATCCCGATTTGGGGGCTTCTAGTTTATTTCAATTTGGGAAAGAAGATTCGATCATCAATATTGAAGAGAGTAAAAAGCGCGCTCGTAAAGGTAACACCAGTATCATTGTTGTGGAAGAATTGACTACGGAGGACATGATCCTGTCCAACTCACCAAACCAACTATCAGCGACCGGTCTTGCTCAGCAGACCCGCCGAGAGCCATGAGTTTCATTGCTTGGAACTGTCGTGGAGTAGGCAACCACCGGACAGTTCGTGCTTTAAAGGATTTAGTTAGGATTAATAAGCCTTGCATTTTATTTTTAAGTGAAACTCTTGCTACTTCAGTTAAGATTGAAGAAATAAAAACTCTGTTGAATTACAATTTCTGTTTTTGCGTTGATCGGCTTGGTCGCAGTGGCGGCCTGGCCATGTTCTGGATGGAAAATGTTCCCGCCACTGTTTCTGGTTACTCAAACAATCATATAGACTTGATTATTGAAGATTCGGATAACCCCAAATGGAGACTTACTGGCTTTTACGGATTCCCAGAGTCCTCTAGAAAACGGGCTACTTGGGAGCTGTTGCGTTCCCTTTCCCGACTTCATAACATGCCTTGGGCTTGTTTTGGAGATTTTAATAATTTATTGACAGCCAATGATAAGCTAGGAGGAGTGGACTACCCTACATTGTTGTTGGACGGCTTTCGGCAATGTATAATGGACTGTAACTTGGTGGAGGTTCCTCTAATGGGGTTTGGCTATACGTGGGAGAGAGGTAGAGACTCGGGTGCATTAACGTTGGAAAGAATGGATCGTGCATTTGTTAGTAAAGAGTGGATGGATTTGTTCCCATTTCATAAATTACATAATTTAGTGTGCCCTGTTTCGGACCACAATCCAATTAAGTTGGAGGCTGCACGTAGAATGCCCATTAAAAGGTTTCGACGTTTTAAGTTTGAAAATAAATGGCTGTTGGAGGATGGTTTTGTCGATTTTGTATCTGATTTCTGGAAGGCCAATGGTGATAAAAATATCATTCCTCGCCTGAGGGATTGTGGTCATAGCCTACTTAGCTGGCAGAAGCACAATATTCATAATTTTGCCGAGCGTATCAACATCATTAAACGCAACATGGAGCTATCTCGACAAAAGATGCAGTGGGCTCTATTTCGGGCACAGAAAGTTGCTCTCAATTGACTGCTTGCACAAGAAGACATTTACTGGAAGCAGCGTTCGAAGATTTTCTGGTTGCAGTATGGGGAGGCAAACTCCAAGTATTTTCATGCTCAAGCGTCCAAAAGGAAACGGCTTAATCATATCACTTCTCTTATCGATGACAATGGGCAACAGGTTGTGGAAGCTAAGGGAATCGGTAATATTATTATTGATTACTTCACGAAATTATTTTCAGACTCGGGAAACACGGATTTCGGACATTTTGCAACTGTTACTTCGGTGATTAACCAAGAGGATAATATTCAGCTCCTAGCTCCCTTACAGTTTGAGGAGTTCCAAACAGCTATGTTTGAAATGCATCCGGATAAGGCTCCGGGACCCGACGGTATGAATCCGGCATTTTTCTCAGAAGTGTTGGCATATAATGGGGGCTGATATTTTTGAAAACTGTCGTAACTGGATGGAACAAGGTGCATTTCCTGCCACCCTAAATGATACGGTGATAGTCCTGATACCTAAAAAAGATAAGCCCACAAGCATGAAAGATCTTCGTCCCATAGCATTGTGCAACGTTTTATACAAACTCATAGCTAAAGTGATTGCGAATCGTCTCAAGCTTCTCCTTCCAAGGATCATTTCTCCTATGCAATCGGCGTTTATCCCTGGACGACTTATAACTGATAATGTAATGGTGGCATTTGAGATCATACATTACATGAAGAACAAGGGGAAGGGTAAGATAGGGGAAGCAGCCCTTAAGATTGATATTAGTAAAGCTTATGATAGGGTAGATTGGAATTATCTTCGGTTCATCTTGTTAAAGCTGGGTTTTGACAGTAAATGGGTGGAGATAGTTATGTTGTGTGTTACCACGGTAAGGTATTCAGTGGCATTTAATGGCTCCGAAGTAGGACTGATTACTCCGAAACGTGGTTTGCGGCAGGGCGATCCTTTGTCTCCGTACTTGTTCATCTTGTGTGCTGAGGGTTTATCGGCTTTACTAAGGAAAAATGAGGCTCGGGGGGACATCCATGGGATCTCTATCTGTCCTGGAAGCCCTAGTGTTTCGCATCTCTTTTTTGCAGACGACAGTTTCCTTTTCTTTCGAGCAAACACAATCGAAGGACAAAACATTAAGGGGATCCTTGCTCTTTATGAAGCTGCTTCGAGTCAAGCAATTAATTTTCAGAAGTCAGGCATCATGTTCAGCTCCAACACACATCCATCTGATTGACATGCAGTGGAAAATATATTAGGGGTCAGTACTCCTCTTGATCACGGGAGGTATTTGGGTCTCCCCTCTCTTATTGGTAGAAGGAAAAAGCAAGTGTTTTCTTTCATCAAGGACCGCTTGAGCAAACGTATCGCGAGCTGGAAGAACAAGTTGCTTTCTAAACCAGGAAAGGAAATTGTCATCAAAACAGTGGCACAAGCTTTGCCTGCGTACTGTATGAGTGTTTTTCTTCTTCCCCGGGGCACATGTGATGAACTTCAGCGTATGATGAACTCTTTCTGGTGGGGATCGGGAACTACTGACAGAAAGCACATTCACTGGGCGAGTTGGGATCGACTTTATGTTCCTAAAAAATTTGGAGATATGGGATTTCGGGATCTTCACTGTTTTAACCTAGCTATGCTTTGTAAACAAGCCTGGCGTTTTCTGGCATTTCCTGATTCACTTCCAAGCAAAATTTTCAAAGCCAAATACTTCCCCAATTGTAGCTTTATGGAGGCAAGGGATCGATCTAATTCTAGCTTTATCTGGAAAAGTATTTACGCGGCCAAGGACATTTTGAGGCATGGGATTCGGTGGAGGGTGGGAGATGGAGCTTCAATTAAAGTATTTACAGACCCATGGATTCCAGACGCAAACAACTTTTACGTCCAACCCCCATTCAACTTGGATGTCGATAATATTAGGGTGTGTGATCTGCTCAAGGAAGACGGCTCGGGGTGGGACACACAAATGCTGGAAGGCATGTTTACTCCTTATGATGTGGGTCGAGTTTCCAGGATCCCAATTGCTATCTCAAGACCTCCGGATCAATTAAACTGGCATTATAGCTCGGATGGTTCTTATTCGGTAAAAACTGGTTATCGAATGGCTCTTGCTTTGTTTACTGATATTGCCAACACATTCTTAGATGGCCCGTGGACACGTTTGTGGAATCTAGACCTTCCTCCAAAGATCAAGGACTTCATTTGGCGTTGTCTCCGTGACTTCCTCCCATATAAGGATCGGCTCCGACGTAAGGGCATCCCGATTGATATCGCATATGATGTTTGCGGGCAGACCGAAGATTTGAACCATGTGCTGGTGGACTGCTCAATAGCCAGAGCAGTGTGGTTGTCAATGGGTTTGCGTCGGCCAAGCACTGGGATTGAAACCGTCATATTGCACGGCTTATCAACTCAGCCGTCTCCTCAACTTGAACGTTTGTTGACGATGTTGTGGAGTGCTTGGTATCATCGTAACCTGCGGGTGTGGCAAAGCAAGTCCAGTCAGCCTAGGATGGTCGCTTCTTTTGCTAATAGTTTCCTAAAAGATAGGCAGGAGGCACGGAAGATGGAAGATGTTTGCAAATGCCAGCACCAATAACAAAACTCCTAGAGCTATTTATTCTACTTGGGTTAGACCTCAGGAAGGTTTTCTGAAGTGTAATGTGGATGCGGCAGTTTTCAACGACAAGAATGCCAGGGGGTTTGCCGCGGTGTTAAGGGATGACCGAGGGCGTTTTGTGGCTGCTCTTTCAGGCCATTACCCCTTTCTACTTGACCCAGTTCTTGTCGAAATCATGTCTATCAAGGAAGCTCTTTCTTGGTTAAAAGATCAACAATGTGATAAAGTTATAGTGGAATCTGACTGTTTGACAGCTGTTCAAACAATTTTAGCTTCTTCTTCATATCGGTCTGAGATTGGAATTATGGCCCTCGATTGTCTATCAATCAAGCGTCATTTCCTTCACTTGTCCTTCCAATGGACGCGTAGGATTGTCAATAAAGCGGCTCACTCATTAGCCAGGGTAGCCTTATTACATGCAAACCCACATCAATGGAGTGTTCTTCCGTCTCGCTTAGCTTCCATTTTACATTCAGATTGTTCTGCCTCTTTTGTCGTTGAGGGTGAAAGGCTAGTAGGTTCCGGGTGTACGGGGTAAGCCTGTTGGCTTGGGTTAGTTTTTAAGGCCTTCCCTCTCAATGTTCTGTTTTGCGTTAGTAAAGATTACCTTCAAAAAAAAAAAACTTTCAAATCTCACTTCATCTTTTTAGCCTGCAAAATTTTGGTTACATTTACAGCATCACATTGTCCTATAAATAGGGAACAAATTTTCTGTTCCGAACATCTGTTCCCTTATTCTAAAAATAATCTCATTCATCCATTGTGATAAATAAATCAAAATTGAATAGATGAGATTTTACGAGAATAAAGGGAACAGGGTATTTGGGAGTAGAAGATTTTGTTCCCTATAACTATGGTTGAAATACATCAATGATTGTCTTATGATTACTTTTGAAACATCTTAGAGCGAATTCTTTGAGAAAATTGACGTGAGGAGCTAAGAAACAAGTAGTAAAAAGTCCCTTTACTGAAATTTATGTATAACTTACGATCTTGCATAGCCTATTTGCTAGAAAGAAACAAAAATAACATGTTCGTTTGCCTGCATTACAGTTATGTTGCTACGCTGGGTTAGCATCTTCAATATGCAGAGGCGGAATGAGCCAAAAATTTAGAGACGGAGCAAAACAAAAATTGAAGAAAGTAAGGTGTTTGGTTGCGGTGGACAGAACAGAAAAATTGTCTCCGTCCTGAGGACAGAAATGTGTTTGGTTGCAGTGGACAGAACAAAAAACAGTGTTAATGACGAAAATACTCCTGCAGTATAATATATTGGAAAGATGTAATTCATTGATTATTTTATAATTGTATCAATATTTATTTGAAGCGTATTTATAATTTGTTAATTACGATGAAATAAAATGAGAAATTAGGCATATTTATTGAAATACGAAACCTAAAAATTAACTATTATGAGTTATGGAATTAAAAAAAATCTACAAGTTAAATATTCTAGTACATAATAATTTAATAAAACATATAAGCATTCATGGAATTAATTACATAATAGGTTTAAAAAAATCTTACAAGTTAGAAATTCAAATACATAATAATTTAATATATCATCTACGCATTCATTGAATTAATTACATAATGGGTATAAATAATCGTACAAGTTAGATGTTCTAGTACATAATAATTTAATAAAACATCTAAGCATGCATGTAATTAATTATAGAATAGGTTAACATAAATCCTACAAGTTAGAAATTTTAGGACATAATAATTTAATAAACATCATTAATATTTTTTATGTGAAATTTAGAGAACTCTAATAATATGCATATTTACCCTTAACTATTAGAGAGGTTGTTTCTAGAACA
>JAOSBL010000211.1:10849350-10862885 GCA_027568915.1 Erythroxylum roraimae | reverse complement strand
ATCTGATAATACTTTATCTGTGTATGATGAAGTTTTCATAGCAAAAGATAAACAAGTTCCATAATCAAGGGCATAAATGTCTCAAAAAATTCTTTTGTCCAATATAAGTTTCAATTCCCTCCTTTGATAAATTAGGAAAACAAACAGAAGAAAGGAAGTCTCATTTCTCTTCCATTCTTTTCTCCTTTTTTCCCCTCAATATTTCCTTTCCTTCCCTTGAGCAAGCAAGGATCCAAACAAAGGCTTAGTGGTGAAAGCTTTAAACAATATGGACAATTGTAATGATTATGTGAAAATAAATGAAAAGGATATGGTATGGAATGATGTCATATAGGTGCATTCAATCTCATTAATGATTGAAGAAGTGAGAAGGAAAATGAAACACCAACTACTTTTTTTTTTGGTTGGAAGAATATAAAGGCAAGTCTAAAATGAAATCCAACAGAGTATATTTATTTTCAATTAAAAAACAAATATAATGTATTAAGGGCTAAATTAAAGAAGTTCAACAACTTAGTCAAAGATACAAGAATAATTACAATTCATGCACTAATGAAGTTAATGCCATAAGAATGTTAGAAAAATATATTTAAAGTAAAATATATCTTTGCTTACCGATATATCATATTATAATTTTTCTCACATATACACTTTTTATCATTGTAGGTGCATAAAATGACTTACAAATTCAAGAACAAAAGATGCAAAGAGTTTTTAGATTTGTGTAACATTTTTTGAGGTACTACTGTAATTGATTGGCATGCACATCTATCAACTAAATTGTTATAAGATAGTACAAAAGAGGAACATATAATTTATATTGATGAAGTTTATTCATTCAATGAAAAAAAAGATCAATTTGTAAGTTCTTTTGAGAAAAAGATATATTCTAAGAAGAAGAAGGCAAATAAGACATACTCTAATATTTTAAAAAATGTTTTGATTAAAATTAGTGAACAGCTAGAAAAAAAAGAATGATTTATTTGTGAAAAAATAGTTGCAATATCATTCACTCTAGAGAATGGATTTGAAGCTTTATTAGTTAATCAAGAATCTCATATAATGATGAAACGTTTAGATTCTTTACATGATCTAGGTGTTGAGAGTGCGCATTATGAAAAAGTAATAAATCTCCACTTTATAGGGAGATATTCATGAAGATGCTCAATGCAAGAAAGATGGATCCCATTGTATCTTTTTAATTATATTTCCATATTATGTGTATTGTAATCTTATTAGTTTAAGCAATTTTATTTTAAAAACTATTCTATAGTTTGATCATTTTAAGTATATGTTTTATATGAATGTTTAATATGAACTTTGACTAAATGTTTTATTTGAACTTCTTAAATTTATGTTAACTATCATGATGTTTCATATTTGTTTTAGCATTTATATTTAAATGTTTTTGTTAATTAGTTAATGATAGTATTATAGATAAAAGGCCTCCTTGTTAGATTTCTAATCAGATTTAGATAAAAGGTATTTATTATCTCCTTAATTAGAGAAAAGAACAAATATTTTTGTTTACACAAGCAACCACGTAGAACCAATATTATGAATATTGTACCGATCTGAGTACTGTATTGAATTCTGGTACGGTACTGTACCGGTACCAATCAATATCGGGTATCATTTCAGGTAATTTTTTAAATTCATGAAATAGTTCTTGATTTTTTTTAAATTACAAATAGTTCATTACCATATTGTACTGTACCATCTTATAAATATATTATTAGCAAAGTAATCAATACGGTAATTTGCCATTTGGATTTATGAATTTTAGGCATATATGTAGTTTATCACATGAACTCTTTAATATGGATAATATAATAATTATTAATCGAGTATAACTATTGTAAGTTAATTAGCTTAATTTCTTAAAGTCTAAAAATTAGCTTAACTAATCAATTCAAGTATTGTGAAACTCCAAATCCAAATAAATGAGAAAATTTCTCAATGTATTGCTTCTAATATTCTCACTATTAAATATCACCAAACTAGATAAATCAAAACAATGCATTCAATTCAATTAAACTAAAACCACATAAATGTCATTCAATTCCAATTCAACCATTCACAAATTACAAATCAAATTCACAATTCAATTCTAACACATTCACAATTACAATGCAATTTAGGAGTAGAAAAAATCATTTGAAAACACACTCAAAAAATCACAATGTCAACTTTAGTGGGTCGGGTCGGGTGAAAAACTAGATCTAAAAATTTTGGTTTCAGATCTGGGTCGGTAACGATGGTGGTGGACCGTGGATGCGTGGGTAGGTGGAGGAGAGGAGGGAGAGGCAGTGAGTAGCCGGTGGAGAGGAGGGAGAGCTAGAGGGGCGGTGAGTACCAGGTGGAGCCATGGAGGGAGAAGGCTCGGGTGGAGACTAGAGAAGCGGATCGCAAGCGGAGGGAGGAGGCTTAGGTGGGGAGGCGCAGTGGAGAGGCATCGGCGGCGACAGTGAAGGTAAGGATCGAGAAAAATAACGGTGAGTGACAGAGTGAGAGAGAGAGAAAAACAAGAGGAGAGAGAGAGGAGAGGTGCGAATGTGCGACTGCGTGTGGTAAGGAGAGGGTTTTTTTTTGCAATTTGGTCCTTGTATTTGTCAACTTTTACGGTACCGACCAATGTTTGATTGGTATTTTAAATACTATTTGGTACTAGCCGGTACTAACAAAAACTAGTGGTACAGGTTGGTTCTAAAGGCCGATATCGAAGAGGCCAATATTGTTTCAGTTTTCGATACGAAATAGTATCCGTAACATTGTGTAGAACGTCTACTCTATTAAGGTCATAATTGGTTATTAAAACTTTTGAATGATAATCCTATGAGGATTTATGAGAATTTTAGAATGAGTATAATAATCTTCTTGAGTTTATGTAATGAGTTGGAGAGTTTAAGAGGCTTAAAGTCAAATTATAAAGAAACTATTTGCAATTTTGTCGATGACTATAGGGTATAGTAAAATAACTAGAGTCAATATAAAACACTTGCAACAATTCACCTGAACAATTTTAAAGAATTTTTTTCAAAGTCTTTTATGCAGTTCATCATCTTACAAAAAGAGTCACCATTCCATCATCATTTACTAATATGCCTTTTGAGATTCAGCATAATTCAAAATTTTCCATATTTTAAGTATATTCATACATATTAGTATTTCATTACATCCATTTTAGAAATACAATTTATTTTTTGAAATTGCATAGGAGCAATAAATGGTATTTACACATATTGATTCACATGTTTTAACAAACAAATATCATATAGGCGTAAAAGAACCGACAAAATTAACAACAAATTCAGTGAATCAATTTCTTATGCCTCTATAAAGTATTACATTATTTTAATAAATATAATGATTATAAATAACTTTAAATTTTTTTTGTTAATATTATGTTCTTTGTATGTTTAGGTAAGTTCTATTGGATTGATTCAAGCTACACTAATATGTCTAAATTTCTTTCATCCTATCAAGATGAAAGATATCATTTGCAAGATTATAGAAAAAGAGAAAATTTTCAAGATCCACAATAATCATTTAATTATATTTATTCTTCTTTAAGAATATTATTGAAAGATATTTTGGTATTCTAAAAGTAAGATTTTCTATACTTTCAAACATTTCAATTGATGATATGAAGAAACATAAATACGTCGTAATTGTTTATTGTGTTATACATAATTTTATTATAATGAATGAATAAAGCGATGAATTATTTGATATATGTGTTGAAAATGAAACGTAAATTGTGAAAAGTGTAAATAAAATTGCAAGTTCTCAAACAAAGTATAATATCATTTCAACACGATTTTGAAATATGTGTCAAAAGCACGATAAAATTATTGAAAAATGTGAAATGGTTATATTAATGAAAGTTCTAATTGATTTATATTTATTTTTGTAAATAATATTATTATGTTTCAAAGCATTATAGTATGATGAACATCTTTTATTATTTAATTAGAATCAATTGATGTAGTTTTTATATTTTATAGACTCTTATTATATAAAATTGATGTGAAATTTTATTTAATGATATCAAATAATCAAACCTTTTTATTTCTAATTATAATAAGAATGAACTAATTTAATAATACAATTTGATATATTATAAATAAAATAAAATAAATATTAATATCGAATTGTATGATACAAATAAATGAAAACATCAGGATGAAATCAAATATATTTTTATTTTGAATTTTTTAATAAAAAATCTCAACCAACAAGTATTTATTTTCAACTTTTCATTTCAAATCTCAACTAGAAATGTTTTACTTTTTTTTAACAAAAGAACATAAATAATAAAAATACAAAATCACATCAAAAAATAAAGTAAAATTAAACGATTCCTTAAATATATTGCAAATGATGTGAAACTTGATGCACTATTTTGGTCATTAAGAACGGCCGCAACCCTTCATCATTGCTTGAAATATAAGCACCTGCAAGTGTTGATTATTTTTGGTAAGAAAATGTTGAGAGCCATTGAATTTGGGAACTTCTTAGTCGTTATATTTATTGTAGATTAAAATATCTTTATATATTATTTATTAATAAATAAAATAATTTGTATTATAATAGTCATAAAATAACTAGATTAATGGTCATATAATTATTCCCTTAGATATTATCATACTCATTACAACTTTTGTTAAGTGACCGTTTCACCACTATAGCTTAAGCTGTTGTGTGACGCCAACTTAATTGGTTTTATATATTCACTAATACACCCCTCAAGTGAAAGCCCTTTGGACTTGAAACTTGCACAGGCTCACTCTACCTTGTGCTGAATAATAGGTGGGTGGTAGGATTTGAACTCATAACTACTTGGTCACAAAGGCTCTGATACCATGTTAAGTGACCGTTTCACCACAATAGCTTAAGTTATTGTGTGAGGCCAACTTAATTGATTTTATATATTCACTAATATAGTTTTGTTAAGAAAAACGAAGAAAAGAAGAAGTGACAGGACAAATGAAAAAGAAAAGAAGTGACAGGACAAATGGAACTCTGCTATTTTTCACTTTATTGTTGTTTCACACACATTCAAAAGTTAACATGCCTGTATAAATAGGCGTACATCAAAACAAACTTAACAAAATATCTGGACTCACATATTAACTGTAAGCTAACTTTTAGGGATTAGTTTTGACTAGCTATAAAGCTGAAACTGTCCATCATAATTGGGATTCAACAAAACAACCAAACTAAAGATATTTATTTATTTATACTGAAACCAACAAGAGAATCTTTGAATTATTCTTCAATACTCCCACTTAATTCAAAGTTTGCAGACTCCAAGCATGTTTCTGAAGTAGAAGAATTTCTCTTTAGACAAGGCCTTAGTCAGTACATCAGCCAGTTGTTCTTGAGTGCTGCAGTATTCTAATGTTATCTCCTCTTTTGCTACCAAATCACGAATGAAATGGTAACTAATATCAATATGCTTTGTTCTGTTGTGGAATGTCGGATTCCTTGTTTTTAATGATGCATGCATCATCATCAAACAAAATAGAATAGCCACTTGCCATTAGCTGTCCCACACTCAACAAGTTATACTTTTAAATTAGGTACAAATTGAACATTGTCTAGCATCTTTACGCTACCTTGACTAGTGCTAACTCCCACCGTGCCTTTCCCTTCAACTTGTATCTCCCTTTTGTTGCCGAGTTGCACCTTAATCTTTTATGTTTCATCAAGATTCTTAAACAAAGATTTGGAGCCTGTCATGTGATTTGAGCATCCGTTATCCAAAAACCATAAATCACTTGGCTTATCGGTAGTATCAAGACAAGCCATAAAAAGTTTGTTATCCTCTTCATGTTCTGTTGCAGAAGACTCACCTTTGTACCAACAATCATCTGAAGCATACCCATATACATTGCAATGAATGCATCTTTCTGCTACAAAATTCATAGATTGATTTTTATACCAACAATCAGCTTGTACATGTCCATAGTTTTTGCAATTATAACACTGAATGTTACTCTTTGTGCTTCCTTGCTCATTGAAATTTAATCCTTTAGTTTTGCCTCTGCCTCTGCCACCTTCTTCAGTTCTGCTACTACCTTTGCCACCTCGACCGCGACCGCGAAATCCTTCTCTTCCCCGACCATGTCCGATCGACTGGTGACATGCCTCCTTTACTTGAAATGCCTTTTCTTTATGATTTTCACGAGATTTGTTGATTCATCATTCATGAGATTGAAGGGATCCCATCAATTCATCAACAGAAAGAATTGACAAATCCCTAGCTTCTTCTATAGCAGCTACCATATGATCAAATTTTGATGCCAAACTTCTAAGAATCTTTGCACAAATCATTTCATTAGATATATGTTCACCATAGGACCTCTGTTAACTAACTATTGTCATTACCCTTGACAAGAAATCAACAACCAATTCATCATTCTTCATAGCCAAGGTTTCAAAATCATGTCTGAGAGTTTGCAACTTTACCGTAATGACCTTTGAAGCACCTTTGAATTCTGTCTGCAGAATTGACCATGCTTGGTGTGAAGTAGTCGCTGCTGCAATTCTCGAAAACATAGTCTCATGTACTGCTTGCTGGAGGATGAACAATGCTTTGGCATCTTTCTTCTTTAATTCATTTAGCCTTTCCCTTTCTTCCTCAGTAGGTTCCAGAATATCAACATAACCATAGTCCACCAAGTCCCATAGCTCTTGGGACTTGAGCAATGTCTTTACTTTAATACTCCCCCACTCATATTTTTCACCGTTGAAAATGGGCAGGAGTGGTTGAGAAGTAGAAAATCCGGACATTGCTGCCATCTCATACAATCACTCATACTTTCTCTTGTTTCCCAACTTACCCAGTAAGTGTTTCACTCTTACACATTGGACCTAGAGACTACCCACTCAAATGCCACAAGATGCAAATGGCTCTGATACTATGTTAAGTGACCGTTTCACCACAATAGCTTAAGCTGTTGTGTGAGGCCAACTTAATTGGTTTTATATATTCACTAATACACCCCCTCAAGTGAAAGCCCTTTGGGCTTGAAACTTGCACAAGCTCACTCTATCTTGTGCTGAATAATAGGTGGGTGGTAGGATTTGAACTCACGATCACTTGGTCACAAAGGCTCTGATACCATGTTTTGTTGAGAAAAACGAAGAAAAGAAGAAGTGACAGGACAAATGAAAAAGAAAAAAAGTGACAGGACAAATGGAACTCTGCTATTTTTCACTTTATTGTTGTTTCACACACATTCCAAAGTTATCATGTCTGTATAAATAGGCGTACATCAAAACAAACTTAACAAAATATCTGGACTCACATATTAACTGCAAGCTAACTTTTAGGGACTACTTTTGACTAGCTATAAAGTTGAAACTGTCCATCATAATCGTGCTTCAACAAAACAACCAAACTAAAGATATTTATTTATTTATACTGAAACCAATAAGAGAATCTTTGAATTATTCTTCAATAACTTTTGCACACTTTTAGTAAGCATAAACTTATAGATAAGTTTGTTTACGTTTGTATTTATGTTTTTGATTTTCTATTTTCGTTTTCAAATTTAGTAAAAAAAATTATTTATTTAAATTTTTGGTTTCAATTTTTTTATCATGGTTTCTTCCTATTTTTAAAATTTATAAAAACCACAAAACGTGATTTTTGTTTTTTGTTTTTGTTTTTTCATAATCTCGTTTAATATCAATTAAATATATATTATTTAATTATTTAATATATTAACTATTGATAAGAATTATGAATAATTTAATTTAATTTAATACTATATAATTAATTAATTAAAACTAATTATTAAAAATTATAAATAATGTAATTTAGTTATTTAATATGTAATTATTATCAATAATAAAAATATAACTACATTAATATTAACAATTAAACAAAATTTTGTTTTTGTTTAAAAGAAAAATAGAAAATAAAAATAAATAATTACAATAAAAAACAGAAGTAGAACTAGACATCATAATTTACTTCTAAAGAATTCATTTCGATAATCCTTTCTTTGGGCCTTTTAAGATGTTGGGCTTATTTTGAAGTAGCCATAGAGGTCTTCTCGATCTAGTTCTGCTATTCCAGCTTTCCTTTCACAATTCTATTAAATACATACATGAAAGAAGATGATCAAACAAAATAAGCCACCACATATATATTACCAAATAAAAAATTCATTAGCGCGCAGAAAGAGTATCACAAACTTATGAACTCAAGAAAATTGAAAAGGTACTTATCTATATTATCTTTGACTCAAGTTAGCGAATTGTCTGTCTATTGTTTTTAGTCTTTTAAATACTTAAGAATTCGACTGGTTGTAAATTGTTTGAGGAATACGTTACAAGCTTAGGACAAGATCATGACAATCTCATTGTTCATCACTTGAGCGTTTACCAGTTGCTTGGAATTAATTGGAAAATGTTACTTAAAACGTATGGTACGAAAAAGGACACGACCATAGATTGTTTAGCTTAATAGGAATCTGAGACAAAAATTCACGATTCCTGGGTTGTGTCTGCAATTAATCTTCAAAGCCTTAGTTTATATTGGTTATCATGTGCTGGCAAGCAATTTTACTGTTTGTTAATGGATATATGCACATTATATTCGGCTCACACTGTGTGGTCCAAGTGTAACGTAAGTCTGCGCTTTCAAAGTCAAAGCCATAAGGACTTTTCATTGCTTAAGGTGATTGTTGTTGTCCGTAGATTTGAAAATGCCACTGAACTAGTATTTCTTTATTGTTATAGATTAAGAAAAGCTGTTGCCGGTGAGCTTATATTTCGTGGTTAGGAAAGGTTTAAAACATATATCTTATAGAAAGAAAAGCAAAACAACATAATGTGTAAGTGGAGTCAATAGTACGGAGTTAATTAGCTTTTGATTGTAATCATCCTAATTATCTAGTTGAAGTCTTATTATAACACAAGGTTAAAGAGGTCCAATAATACATAATCTTATTTTTACTGAGTAGTTAATTAGCTCTTATATATATATATATATATAGAAATTAGTACAACTATTATGTTATGTCTCCAAATGACACCCATTTTGCTAATCTAGTTCATGATCATATCAGTTTTTTCACAAAGAATAAGTGTCAAATAATTACGTTAGTTAATCAGTAGCAGATCAAAATACTTAACAAGAATGAGTCATTAAAAAATTATGTCAAATGTTTTGTCTTTTACACAATATTGAAAGTTATTGATATAAAACTTCTTTTAAATTTTTTATTCGTTTTTATAAAATAAGAATGAGCTTACATAGAGATTAATCCGCCTGTATAGTTTGCACAATACCAATGTGTTATTAATTAAAAAGAGATATATTTATGCTATCGCTAAGTACACTTTTGTGGTGGTAATTAAACTTCAGTTAGAAAAAATCATTTTCATATCAAAATTGAACTGCGTGAAACTAAAATTATTGTTAGTATTAACAATAGATTTCAACAAATTTCACAATAAATCGAATTTACTTCCTGTCTAAAGCTTTGATTTTTGTGTAGATATAGCAAAAGAACCCTGGAATACAAGGAAAAGGGAATGATGCAAACTCATTTACTCAAATGAAATTTTCTGATACAGCAGGATGAGATCCTCTCGCATAGAGTGGTAACTGAGTTTTTAGTACAGAGATCTCATTCTCTGTTAACCAACTATTATTACAAAAAGAAGGTATACTTCTGCAAAGTTCATTCTTAAAACCTCCATCCTAATATATGCAATAGTAATTCATCAAATATGCTCTCTTTGTAACAATTTTATAGCTAAAACAATAGATTATAATTGTTCTCTGATCAGACTTGCAGAGTAGCCGATGCAATAACCGTGCTTGGTAGTGCAACAAATCCTCAATGAGATTACACATGAAGCATGCAATCATGTGTTTGAATTTACGAGGTCTTTGTCTCATCTCTAACACTCTATTAAATGTTACTACTAACTATTTCAAGAGTTCCAATGCACATAATTAGCTGATGATATAGATATGACTTATAATATATGCTCTAAGCATGCGTAGTTGCTTGGTTGTCATGGAGCTGGATTACATAATTGCTCTAGGTGCATTTACCTTCCTTTTTTTAACAACAAAACTAAATTTAAGAGGGAGAAAAAAAACTAAAAACCCGGAGTAGATGAGCATATGAATTCAAAAAAAAAAAAAAAGATTTCTTGGCAAGGTATAAATAAAGGAAACCTTATCTATAAGCTTGTGTGGACGCTCTTGGATCACATTTCTAATAGAGTATACAAGTTATTTGTATTATACAATGCTGGACAGGAACTCAATTTCAGTTACAGCTAGCGAAGACCTACTCTTATATATTACCATTATTGAGAGAGAGAGGAAGAGAAATTGAGCACATGGATGAGGAGTATAAAAAATTTCCACAAAAAGGTAATTCTTGTACATGTATATGTGGGTTCATTAACAAGATATTATGTGGTAAAAAAATAATATAGCAGAAAAAAAAATATGGGAAGATGGGAAAAGGGTAGTTCTTGAATAAGAGATTAACATAACAGTATCAAGGAATTAATTATTGATTCACATCTTTAAATTATGAATCCAGTAGGATTTGAAAAAGTACACACTAGTCGTGTTTTCTAATGTAATTGAAGATTATTCCTATGGTCTAGCATGATTGACTAGCAGATTCTTGTTAAATAGATTACAAGAAACAAGCACTTGATTAGACTTGGTATTATTTGTCTTGACATCTATAGAGGTGGTCAAAGCCAAAACCTAGAGAGCTTTGCTATACAACTATGGCTTACGACATGCATGATTTGAGAAACGAACAAAACCCCGAATTTTGTGGATACTAAACGTAAGCATCAAATGCTCAACCTTTAGGAAACTTCGAACATGTAACAAGAGTGTAGTCGTCTTTCGTCGGTGCATTGTCTGAAATCGACATATGAGACGACCTTGAATGCTCCATTGAGACTATACCTTAAAATCCAGCTTAAGTAGATCCTTCTGGGGTTCACAAAACGTGTTTTTCTCTTAAACACGTCATGAGTCACTCTTAATCACATATCCTTGAATAGTCACAGAAGAAACTAACAAGAAAAATTAAGATTCCAATTCATATAAATATACTATACAAGAAAGACAAATGTTTAAGGTGAAGAGAAGCTAGAAAGGAGGACATATATCCATATATAATATAATTAGTGATATAGTTTTATTAGAAGCCTCATGCCAAAGTCAATATTGAATTCTGAACAACCAAATATTGTATTATTATCTCCGTTTGACATGATCTCTTGATGATTAGTACAAATATTCCGGCGTGGCAGGTCCCTATTGGTATTGTATCTTCCAAGAAGATTCATGCCTTATGATTGGGACGCAAAGGAACATGCTAATATCCTAGATAGAATCATAGTTAACCCTCTTTTTATCTAACTTCATTTTTCTATCTTGAAGATAAATAAGTTCTCACTAAGGATAAAATACAAGGTTTTGAAACTCGAATTGAACGTCGAACAGGAGGTTTTACTGGTCACCGGTTCGACCGGCTCGACCACCAGTTGAACCGGTGTGACGTCATAATTACATAATAATTATATTTAATTACATATAATATTAGTCATATTAAAAAATAGAAAATATACCAAATAATATAAATAAATATAAATAAAATTTTCGACCATCAATCATATAATTGTTCTCAAATAATAAGTAAAATATCATGACTAGATGTTAAAATAATTACATCAACCAACGCAAAATAAATAAATCCACCAAAAAGTGTCTAAATATTTAATATCATAACCAAATCCGAGTCTAACACATCTATTAAAACAAGACAACAAAATCAACAATTATCCCAAATAATAAAAACATGATCGAGTCCAAATGAAATTAACATCAAACAAATCAAACAATCCACCGTCAAGTATTTTAATAAAGTCACATTAAAAATCATCATCTTCGTCAAGGAGGTGATTCCTTTGTTGCCTTAAGATACGAGCAACTTTACCATCATTGGAACTCAAGGTTCCAGCAGCAAAAGTTGTTAAATCAATGTGATCACTGATCCTATTTGTGTCTTCTTCATCACCTAAACAAAAACAGTGCAATTAAATAATGTGAAATAATAAACAGGTAGATAATATTACAATTAAAAATTAAGTATTGTTCAGGACATGCAATCATTCAGTAATAATCCAAGAGAACAAGTATTGGTGTTCAAAGAAAAGGCTGGAAGTTTATTTCCACGAAAAGAGTGTCAGTGAAGAAGAAGATTTTTGATAAGGCTGTTGAACTTTTTAAAAAGTGCAAAGTTTCTAAGCTCAGATGCTAGAAGGTAAAACCTTGGAAGCATGATAATGCATAAATAGTCTTTACTTAGTGGCGATTGATGCATTATCAATACGGTAAAAGTGAGTGTAAAAGTATTTTATAGAAAGAGAATTGTTATATATAAGTTACTAAACAATAAATCTTCCTTAATTAATTACTCTCTCATGTATCATGTTCATTTATCAATTCTGTTGAATCAAAATCCATGAAAAGAAACAGTTCTGAAGGCAAAACTCATCATGAAAAAACTCATCAAATGGGCTAGTTTCACAAGATAACAATGTCTGAAAAAAAAGTCAAAGAAGCAAAGTTCCTGGATTGATCAATGAAACACCGTACACACTGTGACTTAAGCAAAGCAGCCAAAGACCAGAAGCAGGAAGAAACTTAATAAGAGGGCAAAACCCAAAAAACCAGAAACTAGGTGGAGAGGAAGACAAATCCCAAACCAGTGAAAATGAAGATGTCAGCCGAATTAATCTGCTGTTACAGAAAGAAACCTACAACTACAGCAACGAGATCTCACTGAAATGGTTCTGAATTCAAACAATGGCCTCACATCAGTCCAAACCGAAGATTATGCAGTAAATACAAAAGGGTCAGAGAGAGATTTGAGAGAATCTTACCAAATAGGCAAAGACCCAGAAAGCCAGTTGATAAAACACCGACGTGTGCAACCACTCAAGAGGACGACGACAGAGACAGCATACTCCTAGTTGAACAAACTTAATATAGCAAAAAGAAGAAAATAAACAAAGAGATAGAGAGATCTAGTGGTGACAACGGCGGGGATTGAACGGCGGTCTTAGAAGCTACCCTACCGATGTTTGAGAGAGTAGACGCGTTAATGAGAGTAGAAGCGTTAACGCGTGGACCGTGGTTTAATTGTGTCATGTCGTTTAACCAGTCAATTGACCGGTTTTTACCGGTTCGCACTGGTTCAATTAAGAACTAGTTTTTAAAGGTTACCTGGACCGGTTAGCCGACCGGTCGAACCGGCCGGTCCGATCCGAGTTTCAAAACCATATACATGTGTGAGAATTTATCTCCAGTCACGAAACTAAAAATACATCTCCATCTATCACTCCCATTCAACAGACATCTAACTAGGTTAGGCGAGTCCGATGAGCAATTATTTGTACTTTTTGACCTATATCCGAAAAAAATAAATATTAACTTACAGAAGAAAACTGTACATGAAGTTGTC
>JAOSBL010000211.1:10747126-10759250 GCA_027568915.1 Erythroxylum roraimae | reverse complement strand
TAAATTTTCTACTTATTATTATTAATTTTATTAATTTTATTATACCAAATTAATTATCTTATTATTATTATTAATTATTATTATAAATTTTGTACTTTTATTATTTTTATTATTATTATTATTATTATTATTATTATTTGAGATAGAAAATTGGGATATGTTGTTTTTCTGTCAAAGAAAACATGTTGTCAAAATTCAGAGAAACGATATTTTCTAGTTTCTGTAAAACTGTTGTGGTTAAAAACTCACAACAGAGTAAACCAAACACGTTTTACTTACCTGTTTTCTTGTTACAAAAACGGCAATAAAAAATGGAAGAAAAAAACGGAAACAAACAGCCCCTAAGGAAATAACCATTTCATAATATGCTTAGATAATAGAATCTGGTTCAGTCGGATTTTGCTGGGGCTGAACATCATTGTTTGGATCCATAATTCTGTGTAACTTTGGCTAATGAATACCTGCAAAACAAATAATGGCTCGCCGAAGGTTGGTTCCCGGAAGGCCCCTCCGACGCCCAAGTTAGTATTATGAGAGAGTTTCGGTTGCTGAGAATAGAGAAGAGACTAGGGTTGTAATCTCGTACCTGTATCATGGTAGAATAGTACCTTATATATACCGTAGATTACCACTAGGTTTAGGTCTTTATGTAGATCATTGTGTTTGCATGGGAGACTAACTCCTGTGAATGGGCCATGGATGCATGGATTGAATGTCTTGGGCCTGGGCCTAGCACAGCCGACCTAACCAAGCAGTGTGCCCGTTATCATCAGTGATTTGATGAGTAACAGGCATAGTTTCTGAACGCGGGGTAGAGGATGTATCCATTGTATCACTTAGCATCCAGGAATTGATGCTGATTCGGGGGAGTGCAAAAGCAGAGGATGCAAGTGAACAGTAGCTTTGTTACCGAGGATGAAAGTGAACAGTAGCTTTGACAGAAAAGCAAAAGCCTCGCAACAACCTTCTTCTTTGGCAAGTGGCTTAGAAGTTTATTAGAGATTTGTGGAACTTGGGTAGTGACAGTGCTTTTGGATGAACAGTATTTGTGCAGAGATTCAAAGTGAGGGGAACCGAAGAAGAAGCAAGTGCTGAAAAGCAACAGGTTTGGGAAAGTTATAGAGAAATAAGAGCTTCGCTCACTAGAAGACCGTTTTAGCTTTTTTTGTGACAATAATATTTCACAACGTGTTAGGAGTAACATACTAGGTAAAGATTCAGGGAAGCAAGTGATTGAAATATGACCAAGAGACGTAATTTGGAATGTTGAAATCACGGAACGGTGAAGCAGAACCTAGTAGACTAGTAGCGTTGAGATGGATGAATGTGAAACAAACTAGTAACAACAATTGGTGGATGAGATAAAGTTAATTTCACATGAACGGAGCCGAGGTATTTTTAATGTATCTGGCTTACATGATTAGGCATGTTAAGTTGTTAAGCTTCAGCTGACTGAAGCTTATGCTTACGTGTGCCTTTGTAAACTTGTCGACTCTTCACACGAGTGAAGAAGCATGTAATGCTCAGAGTTGAAGGTTCCAGTTGCTGAATTTCGTTTTCTTTTTCTGGTTAACCAGAGAGGGAGGCATTCATTAATAGCCAACCTCGCAATATAGTTGATATTAAATAAAAATAGGTGTAAATAGGACATTCGCTAAGAAAAGTTCTTTGGCACTTAGCTTCATTGACGTGTCCAAAGGCAAATAGTCGGTGGTGGGACAACTATACTAAAAAACGAGTCCAGATCTTTTGTCCAATATTATAGTGTCTTATTGTGTCCAATAAATCTCAACCATTTATTTATGTAGGGTTCGCACGGAGCCCGTGTGAGTCTCACAAAATAAATGACTGAGATTCTATGAGACAGAATAAGACAGAGTAAAACTGGACAGAAGATCTGGTTTCCTAAAAATCCTGCCATGAAGTTTCTTATATTATACATGCAATTCTAAAAAAATAAATTAAATACCCTGGTTTGTTTCTTTAGTAGTAAGTAGTAACATCGAATTTGGAATTGGCTGTCTTTGAACGTTAAAAGAGAGAGAGGAAAAGGCAAGTTAGCAGCCAAGGATCAGTAAGTGAGTGAGAAATGGAATTGCTACCAGCGGAGAGTTCCCGATTGGCGAAGAAACATGGATTCCGATCGCTGAAACTGATAAACGACGAAATGGACAAATTACTAGGGGAACAACCATTCGGAGCTGACTATGGTCGACTTGAAAACGGCCTTCTCTACTATGTTCGCTGCAATTCCAAGCCCAAAATGCGCGCTGCTCTTGCTCTCGCTGTCAAAGCCGGGTACGCAGACACACACTTCAATTTGGAAGTAATTTTCATTTTTTGTATTTGTCCTTAAAAGAAAAGAGAAAAAGTGGATGCGAGCTGCTTTTGACTGTTGGGAATTTGTTGGCAGCTCAGTATTGGAAGAGGAGGAAGAGCGAGGAGTGGCTCACATCGTGGAGCATCTTGCTTTTAGCGCTACTAAGAAGTATACCAATCACGATATTGTTAGGTTTCTTGAGAGTATTGGGGCTGAGTTTGGTGCCTGTCAAAATGCTGTTACCTACGCTGATGAGACTGTTTATGAGTTGTTCGTTCCTGTCGATAAGCCTCAATTGCTGTCCCAGGCCATCTCTGTTTTGGCTGAGTTCAGTTCTGAGGTAGGTTACCTTTGAACCGTTGTGCGCTCTTAAACCAAGAGTATGTGAATCATGTCTGCGACTAGTTTTGTCATTTTACAGATTCGGGTTTCGAAAGATGACTTGGAGAAGGAAAGAGGGGCTGTCATGGAAGAGTACAGAGGGCATCGTAATGCTAGTGGAAGAATGCAGGATGCCCATTGGGCTTTGTTGATGGAAGGTTCAAAGGTTACTGTTGCTTTTGATTTCAATTATTTGGTTTGCTTTTGTACATTCTCGTTTTTGGACATTCATACACGAAATGAATTTGATAGGAAGTAAAATAATTTGTCATTACGTCTTGAGTACTCTATTATAGTAGTATTGTTTTTTCAATAGAAATGTTTTATTGCAGTATGCTGAACGCATACCAATAGGGTTGAAGAAAGTAATTCGTAATGTTTCTCCTGAGACTGTAAAGCAATTCTATAGGAAGTGGTACCATTTGCAAAATATGGCAGTGGTAGCTGTTGGAGATTTTTCTGATACCAAGGTTAGATGTGTTTGTATATGCAGTGTCTATTGCAGTTTTAAGTGCTCTTTCCAGTCAAATTTCCTGACAATCTCTTGCCTTCATATCTTTTTTTAGAGTGTTGTTGAGTTGATAAAAGAGCATTTTGGGCATAAACAATCTGCACCTGACCCACCGATCATACCGATCTTTAAAGTTCCGGCTCATAAGGAACCGCGTTTTTCCTGTTTTGTCGAATCTGAAGCTGCTGGGGTATGTAACTGCATGTGAATCAGTACTGAAAAAAAAAGTATGGGTTCTGATGTGAATGCCATAAAGAGTAATGCTGTTATCTTTATTTCTTTGCACAGTCTGCAGTGATGATTAGCTATAAAATGGTTGCAGATGAACTTAAGACAGTTCAGGACTATAGGAACATGCTTGTGGAATCTATGTTTCTGTATGCTCTAAACCAAAGATTCTTTAAACTATCTCGTAGAAAAGACCCACCATACTTCTCGTGCTCAGCTGCTGCAGATGTTCTTGTTCATCCACTAAAAGCTTGCATAATGACTTCAGCTTGTAAAGAGAGAGGCACTCTGGAAGCCTTAGAATCCATGCTCCTAGAGGTATGTTTAGCTAGGTTGAATTTTTGTTCACTGTTACTGCAGTGATGCCATATGTTTCAGGTTGCAAGGGTGCGGTTACATGGGTTTTCAGAACGTGAGATATCAATTGTTCGAGCTTTACTTATGGCTGAGATTGAGTCAGCCTATCTTGAGCGTGATCAAATGCAGTCAACAAACTTGCGAGATGAATATCTACAAGTACATTTAACTAGAATTTTCTGTTTATTTGGACCATAAATAAATATTAACAACCAATCAATTGTCTCATTTTGCAGCATTTTCTACGAAAGGAGCCTGTTCTTGGAATAGAGTATGAAGCTCAAATTCGGAAAACCCTTCTACCTCGTGGGTGACTGTTATTTCATAGATGAAGTTACTGATTTAACACATTACTATAATAAATTATGATACATGATGTGATTGATCTTGCCATGATTTTTTCATTGCGCAGAGATATTGGCATCAGAAGTGTCGAAATATTCAGAAAAATTACAGACATGCTGTAACTGTGTCATCAAAACTGTTGAACCTCAAGCTTCTGCAACAGTTGATGATTTGAAAATTTTGTTATTGAGAATAAATTTTCTTGAGATGGAAAGAAGCATTTCCCTACGGGATGATGAAAACATTCCAGAAGAGATTATCACTACAAAGCCAACACCGGGGTAAAATTAATTGAATTGTTTCCTTGGATTATTATGCCATTTTATGCTATATGGTTGTCTTCCATAGTACGTCTATGAGATAAGCTCACCCATCAATCCCTTTGAGGGAATAGAAACAACATGCAACATAACTAAACATGTTGGGGCATGATATCATCAAATGCTTTACTTCGATGCACTAGCCTTTTTTCTTTAATTTTAAGTGTTAATGATGCATGTGCACGGCTTATTAGTAGTGAAACTAATTCAGATAACTTATTAACTTACTTTTTGAAAAAGACGGAGGCTTGCTATTTTCTCTCATGTGATGTTATGCTAAAATAATTTAAAGGAACATAGCACTTTTATATCGATATCATTCAAATCTTCTCTTTCTGATTATACAAAAATATTTCATTTGTATTTGCATTTAATATTCATATGAAATTCACACTTGCATTCATTGATTACTTAATAACATTTGCAAATTAGCTGTTTCGGTTGCCGCATTTTATATATCTGGTTGTTTTTGAACTTACAGTTCTAAACTTGATCATATAACTCCTGCAGGGATGTTGTGGATCAGCGTGGGTATTCAAATATTGGAGCTTCTGAGTTGTTTCTATCAAATGGCATGAGAGTTTGTTTCAAGTGTACAGACTTTCTTGATGATCAGGTACAAACTCTTATAGGATTGTCATATCTTATGTTAAGAAATGCTAAATGTGAGGTTCTTCATTATACATGAGGTTCTTCATCATGGATCAGATCTCTTCAAATATAAGCTCAGGTTACTATGTATTAGGAATCCTTGTTACTTGAAATAGAATAAACTCATGCCTTGTCAACAATTGGTTTGTCATATTCTACCTGTCCTAAAAATTTGAACAGTGTGTATAGGATCATCTTTGTTCTTCTTTGACAGTCCTCTATTTAGTTGGTTCCTTGATTAAGAAAGATATTTTGTTTGGTTGTGTTCAATTTTCTTGATGACTAGCTACTTGAGCTTACAAGAATTGTTGACTTCTTAAGGCACAATAAGAGTGACTTTGGAAGTTTATGCACCAATGCTGATTTTGGCCTAATGACCATCTTAATGGTTTCAAGAGTCACATCTAATACCGTTGGATATATTCATGACTCCATTTTTTAGGATGAATCAAGCACGATTAAGGTAGTTGGGAATACAAAGATCTCTTCATTTCGTCCTTGCATTCATGAACACTGGGCATTTGGAATGTGATTAATCATAGACAAGATAATTAATAGCATGGATCAGATAACATATGCGTGTTGGTGATGGGCATGATGCATCTACCATTTTCTTTGGTGGAATACTTGAATATGATTTCATTTTAGGGCATTTTCTTGCCTAGCATATATATGAGAATTGAGGCTTGGAAAATTTAGTATAAGATTATACTATCTGAGGAAGAGGAACATAGAGAGTGTTGTTTCTTGCCTAACATATTTATGAAAGGAGAAGTATCTTTTTGTGTGAAACTCTGCACTTTGTAGTTGATTAATCTTTTTATATCCCATATGAACTTCTTATATTGGACCAACCCACCTAAGGTGGGTACTACGCAAATACTATCTGCAGTTCTTTCCAGTTTCATTGAAAATGATTAGACTATTTTTCTGCGATGGTGTTCTGGTAGTTAACATTATAGATATATGGGGGTTACCAGCAGACGTGGTAACATGCATGATAACCAGCACCTTTCCCATCTTAAAACAAACTTCTTTGATGGGGTGACTTGAATGAATTAATGCATCTATTGAGGACTCAATTCTTATCCGCTACTTTTTTTAACAGGTTATTTTTACAGGGTTCTCATATGGGGGCCTTTCAGAAATCTCAGAAACTGACTACATTTCATGCTCAATGGGATCAACCATTGCTGGAGAAATCGGTGTATTTGGCTATAGACCATCAGTGCTAATGGATATGCTTGCTGGTAAGCGAGTTGAAGTTGGTACAAAGATTGGAGCCTACATGAGAACTTTCTCTGGTGATTGTTCACCATCAGATCTGGAGACTGCCTTACAGGTATGTTTATTAGACCTTATGAATAACTAGTTATATATCATAAGAATTATATTAGCACTTCTCATTAAAGAAAGTGGCTTTCTGATGCAATTATTTTAGAAAATTGCAATTGTGTACCTGTCTTTATCTATAGGAGGAGGATATAGTTTGTATTAGGGATGTTTAGAAAAGAGAGGAGTCTTTAGGAATATTGACTAGACAAGTTTATCTTACTCCTTTGGATATATTTTTATAATTTGAATTCCTTATGAACCCACTCCCTTCCTGACTGTGTACGAATCTATCCATATTTTTCTCATAATTGGACTCATGTACTCATACTTGTCCTTTGAAAAGTAAAGTGAGATGGTTGTGTTCAATTCCTCTGAAACCACACTTATCCACTTTGTCCAAAGAAATGGGAAGAGCATTATAGGAAGTTAAGTTGATTCAAAGGAAGGAAGACCGTGTGTTTATCCTTGTTGTGGGATGGACAGAGATGTCATATAATGGCTTCATATCATCCCATTATTGGTGAGCATTTTCATCTGTGTGGATTTGGAAGATATAGGGATTGAAAATCAAGTTCCACAGACCCATGTCTAGCCTCTTGATGGCTAATTCATCAATTTAAGATAATGCTTATGATACAAGCTTCACGGCAAAAGCAGCAGCAGCGCCCTTGCTTGTGTATCATCACCACTGCAGGACACGTGGGGAAGAAGACTCATCAGAACTAGGGACTGTTGTTTTGCAAACTGAGGACAACATGGGACAATTGGTAGCGACAAATGGAGAAGTGGTGGAAGTTAATTTCATGTGTTAATTTTAGTTACAGGTTTGTAGCAATATGGACTGCGATTCATTATCCTAACTTTTTGGCATTTTTCCGTTTGATTTCTCATGTATATATGTTAATGCCTAGGTTATGAAGGCATGGAATTTCTCATTCTAAAAATTAGTGTTCGCTTGAGATCGGAAGGTTCTCTCTATTTCTCTGAGCTTTCACCCCACCTTTCACCATAGGTCGTAAGGGTCGTAAGACTCACAAATCTAAAGTCTCTGAGGTTTCGGGGCCCAAATTTCTCTATGACACAGCCAGTAACTTGATCTCAAACTCAATCCCATATCAATTTGGTATTAGAGCTAGGGGTAATGGGGGAACCATGCAATCTACAAAAACAATTCAAAGCATTCTTTCAACAATATCAAGCTAATAGGGCTGCTGATTTGGCTAGGAAACAGGAACTTTCAGCCCAAATGGAGGCACTCTCACATGCTCTGGTTGGATCAAAGGCGGAGGGCTGGGATGCTGCTGAGAGTAGTATTGCTGGAGCACAAAGGTAGCTATGTGTAGGAAATGAGTCGGGTGAAGGGGGACATTTTGTGCTCAAGTATTCCAAACTTGACTTCTCTCACTTTAGTGGTACCACTAATCCCCTTGGGTGGTTCAATCATTGCGAGCACTTCCTCCATCACCAACGAGCACCAAAAGAAGAGAAGGTTGATCTAGCCTCCTATCACCTTGAAGATGATGCCCAGATTTGGTTCCCCAAGCTAGAACGAGATCAACCCCACCTCTATTGGGAGGAGTTCAAGGACTTATGCCACGTATGGTTTGGACCACCGAAACACATTAATGAACTTGGAGAATTAGCAAAACTTTAGAGGACCGGCACGGTGGGGGACTACCAATGCAAGTTTGAGTTACTGGTGGCTCGAGCGAGTGCTCTTACCTCTGAATAAGAAGTAGAGATATTCCTCAGTGGCATGTCGGATTGCATTGCAGTGGAAATGGAGGCCAAGGGTCCGCATGACGTGCATGAGGTGATGAGTCTTGCTCGGCTATACGAGAAAAAAGCAGTCTAGCAACAATCGGACCCAACTCAAAATCGGCATCTTCCCATCACTTGCAGTCATCAAACTGCTGTGACACTAACTCAGCCTTGCCATCCTTTTCTGAAGCGGCTCTTTGGACCCAAAATGGAGGAGAGAAGACTTAAGGGACTTTGTTTCAACTGTGATGAGCATTATGTTTGAGGCCATCAATGCAAGAAGTTGTTCTAGTTTGAGGTCCAGGATGAAGAAATGACTAAAGTTGGGGAGCAAAAGGAAGAGGAAACAGGTGCAGAGTTGGAAATATCCGTCCATGCCATCATAAGTATCAACTCACCCCAAGCCATGATTGTCAATGGCTTAATTCAGAATCTTCCAGCGGTAGTGTTAATTGATACCGACACTACGTATAGCTTCGTGGACACCCAAGTTGCCAACCAACTTGGTTTACAAAAAGAACTTCGTGTAGAACTATGCGTAGTGTTCGCAAATGGGGAGTGAGTACAAGGCCCTGGTGTGTGTCTAAGGCTGAAGCTACGATTGGGAGACTACCATTTCACCCAATATTTTTTCCTTTTGTCCCTTCCTAACTTGGGCGTAGTACTTGAAATCAATTGGCTGAACTACTTGTGCATGGTCTATTGGGACTTCATGCAAATGACATGAAGGGTCTGGTGGTGGAACTCCAAAGGAGTCAACATCTATTATCAAGGTACCTTGTGCCATCAACTGCAACTATTATTAAGATGGACTGACAAACAGAGATACAAAGGTTAATAGTAGAATTTGAAGATAACTTTTAGGAGCCCAGTGACATACCTCCTCACAAGTTCAAGCACCAAATCCCATTAGAAATCGACACCAACCCAATTGTGTTTTGACCATATTGGTACCCACACCCCAAAAAGATGAAATCGAGAAGTATGTGCACTAAAATGATGGACAAAGGAATAATCTGCCCAAGCCAATCTCATTTCTCTTCACCGGTTCTTTTAGAAAAATTAGATGATAGTTGGCAATTCTGTTTAGATTTTTGCACCCTTAATGAGAAGACGGTAAAGGAAAAATTTTCGATTCCTATGATAAAGGAATTATTGGAAGAACTTCATGGAGCTACCTTTTTCTCTAAGTTGGATTTTCACTTTGATTACCACCAAATTTGAATGGCATCAATGGATGTGGAGAAGATTGCCTTATGAACACACCACGTACACTTCAATTTGTGATGCCCTTTGGGCCTACGGATGCTCCCACAACATTCCAGACACTAATGAATTGACTTTTTTAGAAATTTTTGTGCAAATTCGTCTTAGTATTCTTCGATGATATTCTGGTGTACAACTCTACTTGGGTAGAACACTGGCAACATCTACGTGAGGTATTTTCTACACTAAATCTCAGTTTGTACTCCTCAAAGATCCAAGTGCTTATTAAGTCAAACCTTTGTGTCATATTTGGATCATGTTATTTTGAGGTTTAGGGTTGCGGCAGATAAGCAAAAAATTGCTGCAATGCTTAATTGGCCAAGACCCACCACCCCATAAGGACTACGAGGTTTCCTTGGGCTCATCGGTTATTACCGACATTTTGTACAAAACTATGGAGTTATTGCAGCACCACTAACCACAATGCTACGATGGAACTCTTTTTCATGGACAAAAGCATCCATCAATGCCTTTGAAATTCTAAAAGTAACCATGACCCAAGCCCTTATCCTCGCACTGCAAAGCTTAAAACTAAAATTTATGGTGGAATGTGATGCATTTGATTGGGGTATTAGTGCAGTGCTCCAACATGGGGGATGACCCATTGCATACTATAGCTAAGCATTTGCAGTCTGTCACCAAGGACACCTGACATACGAGAAGGAATTGATTAGATTAGCAACGACGGTATGTCATTGGAGGCCATATCTTTGGGGCCAAAAATTTGTCATCAAAATCGACCACTATAGCATTAATTTCCTCCTAGAATAGCGCATCTGTACCTCACCACAACAATGATGGATCAACAAGTTGCATGGATTTGATTTTGTAGTACAGTATCATGCAGGAAAGGAAAATCATGTGGTGGATGCTCTTTCTCACCAAAATGAGGATCAAGGAGTACGCTGGCCATTTCCAGCCCTTATGCCCACATTTTTAAAGCCATTAAAGAGGAAGTCTTGTCCATACCATCATTCCAACAATTGGTCTCTAAGATACAAGCTGGACAAGAGGGCAATCCATGGTCTTGGCATGATGAATTCATATGGTTCTGCGGTAGAACTTATCTCACTCAAGATTCCCATTGGCAGCAACCATCATTTAATCAACCCATTAGTTAGGCGATGAAGGATATCAAAAAACTCTGAAACAATTTTTGCAGGCATGTGAGTTTTGTCAGCGGAACAAAGTGGGAGAATCTACAGCCAATTGGCCTCCTTCAACTGTTGCAAATGACCTCGTAGGTTTGTCTACAGACATCTCTGTGGGCTTTATTGATGGAAAGTCGGTTATATTGCTTGTGGTTGACCGTTTCTCCAAAAGTGCTCATTTCTTGTTGCTTTCTCACCCTTACATTGCTATTAGTGTGGCACGAATATTTTTTGACAACATTTTTAAGTTACATGGCCTACTGGAGACAATGGTTAATGACTGGAATGCTATTTTCACAAGTAATTTTTGGAAAGAATTGTTCAAGTTGAGCAGAATTCGGCTAGCTTTTAGTTCTAACGTATCACCCTTTGATGGGCATAATGAGGTGGTAAACCGAACATTGGAGATGTACTTATGTTGCTTCACTGTAAACTATGAAGCACGGACACGGCAAAATGGAGCCGTGTCCGTGTGTCCGACACGTGTCATAATAAAAAAGTTATTTTCATCGGCTCGGACACGGCTCGGATACGACTGGAGACGGCTCGGACACGTCTTAATATGACTCGTAACATTTTTATAAATTATTCAGAAATTTATTTAGTTGACATGGGTAGTCTTCCTTATTAAGAAAGATATAATTGTTAGAACTTCTCAAATTCTTCGTGGTTTTCCAGCCGACGTCGCTCCTCCTTGTTTTCTCAAGTTCTTCTACAGTGATTCCATCTGTTGTTCATACGACGCTAGCTTCCATCTGCTCCTTCACGTTTGCACTGGTTCTTCATACAACGCTATCTTTATAACGTCATTCAGGTTCGTTAACGTCATGCCCTTCTTTGTGGTGCGGCAACGACTTTGGAACTGGCTTTCCCATCCAAAGTCGTTTCCATTACACACGATTTTCAGAGTCGTGTGTAATGGAAACACACGACTCTGAAAACCATGTACAGAGTCGTGTGTTTCCACGACTCTGTGCACGGTTACAAACTTACAATACTTATTGATTCCTCTGATTAATAAGTATTGTAAGCTTCTGGTGTATCAATGATGTTTACCTTCCACTGTATCATTATCCTCCCTGAGAACATAAGATTTAAGTGGCGTGGGACTGAAATTCTTTTCTGCAGATCCCAATCGGAGGTCATTCAAACTCCTGATTGCCGAATCGAGATCATTACCACATTCTTCAAGTGCTCTTTCAAGAACCTATAACAAAAGACTGATTCTTAGAAGAATTGTTATATATTGGGAATATTAACCGATATTTGTTAGAACACTAGGCTTTGATTGGGTCAATTCTTTGTTCCATCTTCTGTTTATCAACGTAACAAAGACCAAAATCTAAAAATAGGTTATGTTGCCTAATCTTTTTAGTGAGTGTTTAGTTGTTGTTTTGCAATGCAATATTGATGATTTCATGGCTGGACTGTTGTAGGCTACAATCTTTTTTTAGAAGTAGCAATCTTCATGTGTGATTTTGAAATTAGAAATGTGTTT
>JAOSBL010000211.1:10661901-10672930 GCA_027568915.1 Erythroxylum roraimae | reverse complement strand
ACTATGTTTAATTCATACTCTTTGTTTCTAAACTTCCTCCTTTATGGCAAAAATATTTCAACTCCAAATATTTAGCACCTCTAAAGTTGTCATTCTTTAAGAAGAAAACAACTGTGAAATTGTTACAATAAATTTTCAGCGGCTTAGAAATGATGTTGATAATCTCAAGCCCTAAAATAAAGTTCAGCAACCATAAACTAAGAATTGTGGCCTCAAAACAAGTCACAAATTTTAGTAGATTTTTTAGCATTTTTCTATAAAGTTGCTCCTCCTACTAGTAAAAACAAGTAGCCAAATGTTGATTTTCTACTGTCAATCCATCCAACAAATTCGAAATATGAATATCCAATCATTTCTAATGAATTAGATCTTTTATATATGAGAATATAGTCAATTGTTCCTTGACAATACCTGAAGACTTTCTTTGCAACTTTCCAATGATCTATATTAGGATTACTTTGACATCTGCCTAACATTCCAACTGCAAAGTTAATATCGGATCTTGTTCATGTTTGTAAATACATCAGACTGTCAACAACAAAAGCTTATGGAATAGATTCCATTTGTCTATGTTCCATATCTTTCTTTGGACATTGCATAAAATTAAATTTATCCCTTTTTATTAAGACAATCCTTATTAAACAATATTTTATGCCATTGAATTTAACTTATCTTTCATAGCATCAACCCTATTATAAGAACATTATTAATGCTAAAATCAAGTTTTAATGCTAGCAATTAAACCATATAGTCATTAGGAATAATTGATCTCTTTATTTTTACATGTTTATTCGAGCTATTTCATGTGGTTCATTTAAATTAATTAGTTGTAAGTTAGTTTTTTCATGAGGTATAGTTTCATTCAAATTTTATCCAGAATTTTTTTGTTATTTCAATGTTGAGTCAATATTTGGTATAGATGTGGATATTGAAACATTCATGAGTAATGGAACATCAACTATTTCAGTAATATCCACAACATGTTTTACAATACTCCCACTAACTTCCAAGATTTTCAATAAAATTGATACTAGCTGCTTTAACAATTCTGGGACGGTGGTTTAGACAGTAAAAACTATTCCCTTTAGATTTCTCTGGATAACTAATAAAGTAATTACTAACTATTTGAGAATCTAATTTTTTTTCTATACTCTTTAGATTTCTCTGGATAACCAATAAAGTAATCACTAACTATTCAAGAATCTAATTTTTTCTTGTGGATTATAATCTCGTTCTTCTGCTAAACAACTCCAAACATGCAGGTGGCTCATCCTAGGTTTCCTTCTAGTCCTTAACTCAAAAGCAATTTTGGTACTGCCTTACTAGGAATCTTATTTAGCAAATACACAATAGTTTTAAATGCATGTCTTCACAAAGTTTTGGATAATGAAGAATTATTCATTATATTCCTAATCATATCTATTAATGTCCTAACACTAATTCTTGAGGAGTACCTGACATGGTATATTGTGCATATATGCCATGTTTCTAGAGAAACCTTACAAATGAACGTTGACATTATCCTGATTCATCATATTTTTCATAATATTTACCACCTTTATCAGATCTTGTAATTATCACTTTTTTTTAAATATAATTACCTTTCAATCTCATTTACAAACACCTTAAAGTTGTCTACAACTTAATATTTTTCATTAAGTAAATAGACATATACGTAAAATGAAAAATCATCTATAAAGATGATAAAATAATTTTATCCACTAAAAGATGGAGTGTTAAAAGGTTCATATATATCAGTATGTATAATTTCAAGGAGTCGAGTACAATATTTGGTTTTCTTTAATGCAATACATACGTACATCGAGATCAATAACATTTAAATTCAAAAGAATTTCAATCTTTATCAATCTTTCTAATATTTCTTTAGATATATGACCTAAGGATTTATACCACAAGTAAGCTGAATTATCATTCATTATGTTATGTTTAGTTCTAATGGTACGATAAACAGAAAATAGGGATTTAGAAAAATTAACATGAAGTTTCAATTTACACAAACCAGCCATAAGAATTCCACAACTAATAATGACATTATGTTTGAATAAACTAAAACAACCACCATCAAACTTAAAAATAAACTCACTTCCATCAAGTTTAGAAACAGAAATTAAGTTTCTAGAACGTAAAGGTGTATAAAGAGTTTGTACTAGATTCAATGATAACTAATATCTAACATTAGACGATAAGTCCCTACGCCTTCAATTAGGACCTTCTTACAGTTTTCCACGAACAGAAAGTTCTTAGTTGAGTTTATAGTTTGGATTGTAAAGAATCCCTGCATAACATTAGAAATATAAGCAGTAGCACTAGAATCAAGCCACTAAGTATTAAAAGAAATTTCAATTAAGTTTAGTTCAGAACATACAAAAAGGTTAGATATACCTTTCTTTTCAGACAAAGCCTTACATTTTAGACAATCGTTCTAATAATGTCCCTCCTTATATAAATGACACTTATATGTCTCTTATTCATTCTTATCAACATTATCAGTAACATAAGTCACTTTAGTAGGTTCTTTCTTCTTGAATTTCTTAGCCTTTAGCTTGTGAATCTTGTTAGTTCCTTGACCCACAAGGTTAATTTAATAAACTCCTTGATTCTTTAGCCTTGTTTTCTCTTGAATGAGCATATTAGACAATTTATTAACATTCCACTTGTTCTTTATAGTGTTGTAGTTATTTTGAAAAGGTCCGTACTAAGGAGGTAACAAGTTCAAAATGAATTGCACTAAGAATGAGTCATCAACTATCATACCTAAGCTCTTTATTTTTGCTACAATATTTGTTATCTCTAGGACAACATGTCGCATGCTTTGCAACTTATCAAACTTTAGCCATTAATGTACGACCAAGAGACTTATCCACATAATAGAAATTTTCTTCCACAAATTTAAGGTATTCTTTAGCACTTTAAGTTTGTAAAATAGTGATTTTAATGTTATTGACAATAGTCATTCACATGAAACTAAGACACTATGTTAGAACTTTCTCGTACTTTATAGTTTGTCTTCTCAACCTCATTGCTTGTAACAGTAATGGCAATAGGTTTTTCTTATAATAATGTTAAATTGGGATCCAAAACACCTAAATAGAAATTGACTTATTCATACTATTTAAAGAAGTTCACACCATTAAACACAGCAACAAAAGAAGCATGCATATGAAGAAAAATAACTACAAATATAAAAATGCTCAATAATCAAATTCAAATAATTAAACATTTTAGAATGTACGATACGTTTTCTTTGGACAAACTCAACAATATATTACCATAAGTTTCATGTTGTACACATTTGTTTAGGTAATCAAACAAAAACTCATCAAATACGATCAATATATTTAGATATATAACATATTTGACAAGTGAATATTAATTTTCCTCTATTATTTTTATTAGTCATTGAGTATTATTTTACCTTTGGGAAAATTCTAAATTCTATCAACTAATACACATCATTTATCCATATAATTAATTAAATAATAGACATTAATATTTTATGAATGAATGACTATGTATACATGACAAAAATTAATTTAATTAATTTGATCACTTTAGTGACTAACAAATTACCTTTTTATAATATTATGTAGTTATGTATAAATTGAACACATAACATATAATTTTAAATGTCAATAATAATTTGCGTAAAGCTAATATGAAATCATTATTACAATTAATAGAATACATAGCATCATAATAAAATAAAAATGCTATTAAATTATGGAAATAGAAAATAAAAGGAATTAACTTAAATAAGTATGCAGCCATAAACTTTGACTGTTGATAATAATTATAGTGAAATATAAATTAGTAATCCATTGTTATTTAGCGGTTAGGATGTTAGGGTTTCGCCTAAGAGACCAAAGTTTGATTCCCAGCAAGGATGTTAACCTTATTTTTCCTCTTTAAAAGTTTTACTTCAATTAGAGTTCTAAGGTGGCTGGGGTGTTTAGCTTCACCTAACAACCCAAAGTTTAATTCTCCTAAAGATATTATTTTATCCTCCTTATCTAAACAGATCTAGATGTAAAGACTAGACTCTAGACATTACGTAGAGACTAGACATTAGAGTTGTTGTACAATTCAACAAACAACAACTGACCTTTAACGTGTAATTAAACATGATGCATAAAACTCTAACATATTTATGCAAATAATTAACAATAAAGTTTAGATCTTAAAAATTCCATTACAATAATTCCTAGTAATAATAAAAATTTCCTTTTTATTTTTATTTTTTATACAAATCATCAATAATAAATAATCACAAAACTCTTCAAACATCAAAATATTTAGCAATCATTATCAAATAATCATAGTAAAATAGACTAACAAATTGTTTATTCAAAATACAAGCTCTAATATTACAAGTAAAGACACGATCTTATGAAATAAAATCAAAATTAATATTCACGAATTTAAGATCTTGAATAAATAAATGTCACAAATCATAAAAGTGTAATATCACGTACCTAATGCAGAAAATGCTATTATCGTAAAGAGATAAAAAAATTTACAATATTCTTGGTCAAAATTGGTTTCTCTCTTTTAACTCTCTTACGGTTACAAAAACTTGATGAAAAATAATATGTAACCATAATTAGTAAAGAGTTGACCAATTTATATATTTATGATTTTTAATCTAATATGCCCATAAATGATCAAAATAAATGGTTGAGATTTATTTCAATATTAAACAAAAAATATGAACCATTTAAATTATTTAATTATATTAATATCATTATTAATATATTTAAAATATGACCACTAATTAGGCTACATTCGATCCAAGCTTGAGCACTTGAAAAGACATTATGACATTATAATTTTTTGGAAACTAATGCAGAAACATGTTTTACTGGTGTTTGAATTAAGCTGTTAGTTTGTTCCCATTCTTTAGGCTCAAGTTGCTATTTTTTAGAGACATGTTTCTTGTTGTGAGTAGTGTGGTAGTGGAGTAGTGTGACCTTGTTTTTTTTATTAATTTGTTATTTCTTTTGTGTATAAAATGCTTTGATCAGATGAATGAGAATCGTGTCAGTTCTGCCCATTTTGTTCTAACGTACCACTTGTTTGTTAAAAGTTCTCTTACAGTTAGTATATTTTCCAACAACCTATTCTCCAACATTCGGTATCAGAGCAGGTTCGAGCAAGCATGGCCAATAACACAAACGTGAATCCATCATTGCCTATAATTCCAATCTTCCAAGGCAGTAACTATGACATTTGGAGCACAAAAATGAAGACATTATTCATGTCCTAAGATGTGTGGGACTTAGTGGAGAATGATTACACAGAAGCTGGATTTACCATCAAAGCTTTATGAGAAGTATAGAAGGAAGATGTAAAAGCCTTATTTTTTTATCCAACAAGTAGTGGACGAGGCAATCTTCCTACTAATTTCAGCAACCACAAAATCAAAGGAAGCTTAAGATGCTCTACAAAAAGCCTATCAAGGTAATGCTAAGTTGATGACTATGAAACTTCAAACTCTTCGTCGGAAATTTGAAGGTATGTTCATGAAAGATTATGATTCACTAGAAAACTATATTTGCAAGATGATGGAGGTTGTAAATCAAATCAAAAAATTTGGTGAGATTTTACCTTATCAAAAAATTGTTGAGAAAATTCTTAGAAGTTTGCCTAATAAATATGATTATGTTGTAGCTGCCGTAGAAAAGTCGAAAGACCTAAGTACACTAACGATAGATGAAGTTCTTGGCTCTCATGAAGATAGGATTAAGCGGTATGACATCAATACAGTGGAAAATGCTTTTCAGAGTAAGACACAGTTTTCCAAAATCAAAGAAGGAGAGTCAAGTGGCAGAGGTGGCTCTAACTGAGGACGTGGAGGTCGATTTTCACATGGTGACAAAGGACGTAAAGATAGAGACCGTAATCAAAACAATAACCAACATCCAAACCTCATGACAGAGGTGAAAATCCAAACCCAAAGCAGTGTTTTTATTGTAAGAAGTATGGCCATATAGAAAGGTTTTGTCAACTTAAAGAAAGACAGGAAAATCTCGCTCAAGAAAAGGACAAGGATGATATGGAGAGCCTGTTCTTAGCTTATTATTCAGCCAAAGAATGTGTTTAAGATATGTGGTATGTAGATAGTGGTTGCAACAATCACATGACTGGAAAATTTGACTTGTTCACCAAACTAGACAAGTCCGTGACTAGCCAGGTAACTATAAGAGATGGAACTGTTCGTGAGGCTCAAGGAAAAGCTGGTAAATAACACTGGGATGCTTTTCCCAAAGGCAAGGAAAGGAGAGTTGAAAATCTTGCTGCGTTGATACATGTTGATATTTGTGGACCAATGCGAACTCCTTCACTCAACAACAGCAGGTACTTTATTATATTTGTTGATGACTTTAGCAGAATGACTTAGGTGTATTTTGTTAAAGAGAAATCAGATACACTGCCAATTTTTAAGAAATTTAAAGCATTTGTGGAAAAAAAAGTGGACAGCCCATGAAGATCTTAAGGACAAATCATGGTGGAGAATTTGTTTTGGAAGAGTTTGACAGTTTCTGTGAAGAATATGGCATCTAACGACAACTTACAGCTAGTTTCACAACCTAACAAAATGGTGTGACTGAAAGAAAGAATAAGAGTCTTGGAGAGATGGCCAAAAGTATGATAAAGGCTAAAGCTCTTTCAAAAAACTGTTGGGCAGAAGCAGTGCATACGATAACCTATATTCTCAACTGGAGTCTTACAATTGCTTTGCAACACCAAACTCATTTTGAAACTTGACATAGGTGAAACCTAAGGTAACTCACTTTAAAGTTTTTGGAAGTCTTGCTTTTGTTCATATTCCTACCTAAAAGGGAACAAAGCTTGATGAAAATGGTGTAAAATGTATTTTTGTGGGATATAGAGCGAAAACTAAGGGCTATAGATTTTACACCCTTACACCAAGAAGTTACTAATCAATCGTGATGTAGTATTTGATGAAAAGAGCTATTGGATTTGGGATGATGCACAACACCATACAAAGTTATGATGAAACTCTATCTGCTTTTGGTGAAGAAAGAAATGACAGCTCCAGTCCATCTCAACCAGTAGCTACTTCATCTATGTCTTCAAGTTCAACTATACCTAATTCATCTTCCTCAAAGTTATAACCAAGAAAATGATCTTTGAATGAAATTTATGCAGTAACAGAGAGATGTCAGATGGAAAAAGTTAAAGAACCAAGTTCATTTGAAGAAGCAATGCAAGTGACAAAATGGTTTGATGCTACAAATGAAGAAATGAAGGCTTTGGAGAGAAACAAGACATGAGAACTAGTTGAACTACCTTGCAACAAAGAGGCAATGGGTTTGAAATGGATCTATAAGGTTAAATGCAAGCCAGATGGTTCGATCTAGAAGTAGAAGGCAAGGCTGGTCGCTTGGGGCTACATGCAACATGAGGGAATAGACTTTGATGAGACTTTCGCTTCGGTTTCGAGTTTTGATATTATCCGAGAAAATGGTTGTGGCTTTCACTTGTGGTTATTTCATGTCATCCAATATTTCATAAATGCACAAGACATATTGAAACTAGGCATCACTTTATGAAGGAGCTTGTGGAAAAAGGGAGCATTAAAGTTATCCATTGCAATACAAGCATTCAAGTGGCTGATCTTTTCACTAAAGTCACTTCCTTTAGAAAAGTTCAAGAGTTTGAGTTATTGGGTGTTACTGATTTCTGCATTAAAGGAGAGTATGTTATAAACTAATGTAGAAACATGTTTGACTGGTCTTTGAATTAAGCTATTAGTTTGTTCCTATTCTTTATTCTCAAGTTGTTATTTTTTAGACATGTTTCTATTATGAGAGTAGCGCTGGAGTAGTGTTTCCTTGTTTTTTGTTGTGTGTTTCCTTGTTTTTTGTTAAGTTGTTATTTCTTTTGTATATAAAATGCTTTGATAAGATGAATGAGAATTGCGTTAGTTATGCCCATTTTGTTCTAGCCTGCCACTTGTTTGTTAAAAGTTCTCTTACCGCTATTATATTTTCCAGCAGCCTATTCTCCAACATAATTTGCAGGTTGAGCAGTTTATAATACCAACTCTCGAGTTTATAATTTGAAGATGCTACAAGCTAGTACAATGCTTGCTGGTTTCACAGCTCCTCATGGAAGGTCTGAGTGGTTGATTTGGATTCCGATTTGGATTTCCGGAGGTACCTTGTAGCTAATGACGCATGCAGTGCCGCACCGTATGGAAGCACTTCTTCATTGAGTTTGTAAAATGGTGAATGACTTGATGCAAGTGGCCCTTGGGTTTCATTTTTCATCCCCAGAAAGCAGAAGTATCCAGGAATAGCTTCGGCTAAAAATGAGAAATCTTCTGCGCCCATCACCGGTTGAGCTTCTTTAACGTTCTGGGTGCCAAGCATGTCTGCTGCAACATCTAGGAAATGCTCGTGCAGCCCTCTGTCATTTACAGTTGGTGGGTAAAATGGACTACCGTTTGGATGAAAATTGACAGTTGCATTGCACCTTTGTACACTAGCTTGCTTTACAATGACCTGTTATTCTCACAGTATAAAGTTAGCATCAGGAACAATATTCTTGACTGCATGACGTAACAATATATTCAGAGTTACTCCTTGTCAAAGATGAGAGGTATAAGCATTAAAAAAGTGCAAGGGTACCTCTTCGATTCTTTGCTTAAGTAGGACAAAGCCCTCTTTAGAAAATGCCCTAAATGTTCCACCGATAGCAACAGAATCTGGAATAACATTGAATGCGCCACCTCCTTCAAATTTTGCAACGGTTACCACCTGCACGTACATATGTTATGTTCGAATTTTTGTCCAGAAGTTGAAAGAAATGAATGTTCTGTCGTAGAAAATAGGTTAGCTTACAAACACAGGCAACAAAAGCCAAAATTCATGTTGTGATTTATCATTGGCAAAGATGAATTCATGTCACTTACCGAAGGAGAAACACTTCTCCTCTGGGTTCTCGTGAGGAATTATGTCTACTTGAGGAGGATAATTTCCTTGCTTTAAGAAAGAAAAGCAAAAAGATCTCTTTCATTTTATGAAAAACAGGCAATTTGTACGCCATCAGAAACCCCAGCTTTTTGTTCGTGATTTGTTTTAAAAGCATTCCAATTTGCATAACAAAACTAGCAAATGAAAATACCATCAAAAGGAAAAAATGAGAGGGATGACACTATTCTAGAGATATATTAAACATATTACCACAAACAATACTTGACACATAAAAGGCTCAACGACAGCTGACGAATTAAATTGCATCGAACTGGTTTTGGTCCCTTTCTTTAGATGAAATCATTTGGTTCTTTCAGTTAAACTTGCTTATGTATTTTAATCACAGAGAGCATAAGAAAACTTCTTACAACATAAAGAGCACCTGCGAATCCAACGGATCAGCTTCACGAGAAACAAGATGTTGCAAACTAATGATCACGTTAGAAGCTGCCAAGATAGGGTCTACTGTGTGCTGAGGAATGGCGGCATGACCCCCCTTTCCATTTATCACTGCCTCAAAGAAACCATTCCCAGCTAAAAGTGATCCATATCTGCTGGCAACTGTCCCAATATGATAGCGCGCAGAAACATGGATTCCAAATATAGCATCAACTTTATCAAGGACTCCAGCTTCAACCATTTTCCTGGCTCCTCCACCTCCTTCCTCAGCTGGTTGAAATATAAGCACAACTGTTCCCTATCAAATCAATGAGAAAATAGTTCACTTCCATTTTCATGCAGAATCAGCATTCTGCAATAACTAGCTAATTACTTATATATGACTGCAAAAGATTGATTAATGTTTAAAGACTAGGATTTCTTCGACATGCAAGAACCTGTTATAAGCAAGTCAAAGATTGGCACAAATGACAGGTAACATTGAGCTAAAAACAAAAACAAAAGTTGCATTGTGCTTCAGGCCGTGTTTTTGGAAATCAAAGTTTCAAGGTTATTTTAATAAGATTATGACCCACAAAAGCCATGAAACTACTGGAAACATGATCACAGTGCTGCAGAAGAATGTTATCATCTGTGAAGATGGATGTCCAATACCTTGTAAATCGTTGAATCATATCCCTTATTATACAGACAGTTACGGAAACTGATGATGGTTGAGCTCTATTCTAACCAAATGAATATGTAACAACAACTCCTAAAGATATCTAAAGATAAAATACAGGAGAGAGAGATGGATTAGGTGCCGAACCTTCAAATCATGGCGATGTTCTTGAAGCAATTTAGCAGCACCAAGAAGCATAGCAACATGTGCGTCGTGCCCACAAGCATGCATTTTTCCATGAACTTTGCTTTTGTGCTCCCATTCTAACGCCTCCTGTAACAACAACAACCAAAACTGTACTGTTATTCATTGCCATCCCGATTCACTATCTAGAGCTTTTTTCTTTTTCATCTGCGTGTGCATACTATTTAAAGCTATAGGATCTAAACAACCGACGTTTCTGTTTACATTATCTTTCTTTTGGAGGGCTTTTCCGAGTTCTGAGGCCTATTAATTTATCAACAAGCAAGCACAGAAAGTTGGAAAAAAAAATTCAAAAGACTACTGAAGCAAGACCTCAATAGCCAGAGCATCCATATCTGCTCTGATGGCAACGAAAGGAGGACCACCATTGCCAATGTAGCCAACAACACCAGTCACAGCAATTGGGTACTTATAATGAATGCCCAAATGATCCAGTTCAGCTCTTATAAGCTTACTGGTCTCGAACTCCTCAAAACCAAGCTCTGGATTTTCATGGATTTTTCTCCTGATACCGACCATATAATCTACAAGTTCTGGTTTCTTGGCATAGTCAAGGAAATAGACAGGGATTTGACCACCTTCTATTTGGCTCAGAACACGTTCAGAGTTGCTGAACTCTGGGATGAACAAGTGAAGAGCTATAACGAGAGAGACCCATTTGGAAAAACTGTTGGTGATGGCTCAGGAGTTCAGCTAGATTCGGACATGCAAGTTCAAGTGTAGTTAGTTAATTGACAGTTAGGAT
>JAOSBL010000211.1:10582802-10595401 GCA_027568915.1 Erythroxylum roraimae | reverse complement strand
GGGAAAGTCCTGGGAACAGAATTAATTTGTTCTTCCGCACGGTAGGTATGAGATACTTACACCGGGATTCCCCAACAACAAATTCATGAAATTGCTCAAAACATGGATACCATAAAATTTCAAGCCTTCTCATCCACATTAATTCTAACAAGGAATTGATTTTAGAACATATATTGTAAGACTGTCTCTGATTCAGATAGTTGAGGAATCGTTTTAAGTTGAACTTTATAAGTAACAAATGCAAGCCTACAGATTCAGTGGCCCTTTATGATGTCATTCAAACGTTGGACGAAATCCTGAGGCACTAAATGCAGATGTTCAATATGTAGGCCATAATAATTCAAACCCAATAATAACAGTAGCTATAGCATTAGGAAAAGGTTAATGGAGGCATCATCACTTATAGAAGTTCCGCCTCTTGGGCAAGACACATTTTCAAAGAGATCCAACAAAGGGTTTAGAGATTTGCTAACTTAGAGGAGATAAAACGCTAGCACCACATACCAGAAGAGCTAGCATTAAACTGCACTGGCTCTTTCAAAATTAGAATCGCGATAATAAAGATTGCATAAGACAAACTGGACGCACACCTATCTAAAAGACGGTCTCTCAAACGAAGATCGCATGTGAAGAACACCAAAGTTCATGATAATCGAAGACTTGTTAAAAAGGTAGTCACGTGAGGATTGAGGCAGAACTTTAAAATTCGTAGCTAAATGCAGACCTGTCTAGAATGTAAGTATACAACCCAAAGGGCAAAAATATGCAACCCAAAGGTACATATCTACCTTAGTTGGTAGTCGAACAAACAATATAAATTCAATTTGTGTGATGATTAAGCGATCAATTAAAAGTAGAATACTACAGGGTTGTCAACGGAAAAATCTTTTTAAGACACGAACAAGAGTTAATATCACATATTTGATCGTCAGTTAGGATTAAATTATTTTGCAAGGAATAAAGCATGGCGTAGATGTTAGGGAATGAAGAAAATTTCATTTATATTTAAATGTTTATGTAAGAAACCATGTGTGCCAAAATAAGACATTTCATATGCTGGCAGTCGCGTAACATCAGGCTCGACTCGGTTACTGGGAAGCAGCCTTGTGAACTCATCATCAGTCTGCTCGTCATCTGCAGTTAGAGTCTCAATTGATACATCTCGGGGGAGCAGTGTTATCCGTTGGTTTCCTTATTTGAGAGGAAGAAAACAAAAAGTGCTAGGTTTCAAAAAATTCTTTCCTTTAAATAGAAAAATCATAATAGTCTTTTATTACAATTAAATCTCTTTAATTATAATTAAATTCAAATTTAAATTATAATTAATTTAATTTTAATAAAATCAAATATCTCGTATTTGATTTCCAAAATTTCTCAAACTTTATAATTAAATCCAACTTAATTTTTTTAATTGCTTTTTGATGTGTGACTCATTAGGTTTCTAATAAATTGACAATGATTATAAATTATAATTCTAATTTACAATTAGAATTGGATAAATTAAACTTCTTTTAATTTATCTTTAATTCTCTGATTAAATAATTCATAATCATAAATCATGATTGACGTCTAGCAATATGCCATGATTACCCAAATATCAGGAATGTCAAAGTGATTGACTTAACCTGTCCATGCATGGCTATAATGTATAATTTAATCCTTTCGTCATTCAATATTCTAATTGGACAGAGTGTGGATACAGTGTCTACTCTTATCATCCAATCATATCCGGTCTTGCTAATTAATAATTGATTTATAATTGAAGTTTGAAAACTCCTTTTCTAATATCAATTCACTTTGGCTAGAGAATTCCATAACTCATTATTTATCAAGAATAGTAGAATATTCTCTCTAATAACTTTAGAGTGGCAAATCCTATATTAACTTACTCAACTATTTACATATGACTCATACTGTATCTAATTGCTACCGACTGAATTATCCTAAGATGATTCATAAATAGCATGAAAATACAGTAATTCTCACACTACATACTTTGGTAATCTCAAGTCTGAGGATAAATTATACAACCATTATTATGAGATAATCCATAGACACATTAGTAATATTCCATCCGGAATTCTCTTAATCGGGTAAGTTCATTGACTTATTCTCTAATAATCACCTACACATTAGTTTAAGTATCTCTATACTTTAATTTATGAGATCCATTACTTTCTTCATAATTTCAATTTCACAGTAATTATTCCAAGGATTTTATCTTTAGTATTAAAATATAAAATATTAATTAAATTAATACATAAAGATAAATATAGCCTTTTCATTAATTCAAAATAATGTCATACATTAATGAGCCTAGAATAAAAATAAAGGTTTATTCATTCAATTAAAGTGGAATAAGAAATAGGATGCATCATGATACATGGAAGACAATACTCACATTTAGAGGACTTATTGTCATGATTCGTGCATTTGGTTTCTTTAATTAAGTAGAGGTTTTATGACTTTTAGATTACATCTATGATCCAAGTGGGAGACTGTTATCTGCTGGTTTCCTTATGATGGGTTGTGTCTGTTCATTTTGAAACCTCATGTCCTTCCACTACGAACCATCATCTCTTTATGCTGTTTTGATGGAAGACAACAGAGAATATAAATTATGTGCAAGGAGTTATTGGTTCCCTAAGCTTGACATTTTCTGATACATCATCTTATTGAATTTGTTAAAAGCTTAGAAGAGCCCTCTCGCCCATTTGAATCTCTCAACATCAATGGCAGCATGTATTAGATCTAAATTCCACATTTCCATTTATCATAATAGACATGTATATCGTTTCTTTTCATATCTTACAAGCAGATCATCAGAATTTAGGTTTGGATGCTTGATCCTAAATAGTTTTCAAAAGTTAATAAAACCTTCAGTAAACGAGAATGTCATCTTGTCGTTTTTTGGAAACTCGAAAGATTTTGCATTCAAGGAAGTCAAGACATATTTGTAACCTATACTTCATCAGTGCCTATTCTCTCACTGCTTCCTCCCAACTTTATGTTTTTGGCAGCAAGCTTGCAATTATCACTTCAATGAGTTTTGTAGCTTCGATTGAACTATGCAATCTTCTTGTTCTCTTCTCCTCCCATAGAGCTTTTAGGGCTACCATTATCCATTGCTAGCTGAATTTGTATCCCAGGAATCGACTGTCATCCTTGAAACCTTGGAAGATAACTTTGTATTTTCATTTACGAGCTTTTCTGGGAGAGGTAGAAAGTCCCATGTTTGGAAGTTTGGCTTTGAGTTCAGGTTCTAACTACCTTGGAGTATTTATTAGTATGACTGATTTGGTTAGTATAGCAAAATTGTTGCTAATTTTGAAAAAGAAAAAAGATGCTCATAAATACTTATACACAAAAAAAAGAGATATGCAATAAAACTTTTATCCTTTCCTCTCTTTTAATAAAAATGAAATATTACATGGTCATTTATAGTGCCAATTGAGAATTCTAAACTAATTAAAGTCACTTAATGCTAAATTACAAACAAGAAAACATGCTTAATGACATAATAAAATCTGTATAATTGAAAACTGACTATTTTGTCTTTATTTTATCATAAGTCTCTCTAAGTAATTCTAAATGACATAAGGTTAGATGATCTAAATCTAAATATATAAAGCTTTAAAATAAAATTTAAACCTGAATTGATTAAGATTTGACTATTCAACTACTCATTTAAATTTGTTGCGAAATTAAAAAAAATCAAGCTTATTTCTAACACTCCTTATAAACTTGATTTTGCATAACTCCAAGTATTATCCATAATTTTAAATAACATCATATTTGAGGGGCTTAATAAAAATATTAGCAACTTAATCAAAGGATTTCACAAACTATAAATTAGTTTACTTCTTAGCAATTCTCAAATAAAATGGAACATTTGTCAACATGCTTACACTTATCATAAAACATTGGATTTTTTTGGCTAATGCTTGAGAGAGTTTATTGTCAAGCATGATTTTTTTTTTCTTCAATATGCTCAAAATGACGTTTTTTTGAATAACCTTCTCAACCAAATAGCGTGACAAGTACAGGAAGTGGATGTGGCAAGTATAGGAAGTAGATGCTACATACTCTAATTAACATTTTGGGAGTGTGATTATGATTTGTTTCTTTGAACAGCAAGAGATTGCATTATATCTCAAAGAAACAAACCCACTAGTCCTTTTTCTACCAGCAGCAAGATCTCCAACAATATTACTATTACAAAAACCCATTAATTAAAGTTTTTGGAAGTTAAATATGCCATAGTCAATTATACCTTTGAGATTTTGAATAATTCTCTTGGTTGCCTTTAAGTAAACTTTAGACGAAATCTTTATAAATCAACTAACAAGTCAAACTGTAAATAAGATATATGGTCTTAAGCAAATCAACTACCTTAAGTTTTCCTATAAGATTTTTAATCGAAGTTGGATTTACACTCTCTTATCTATCAAACTTGGATACCTTTATTTAACACTCCTACCTCTTTTGAACAACCTTCTTAAATGATAAAAAGTTTGATTATCCATTGCTTCACTTCAATTCCAAAGTAGTGAGACATAAGTCCTATATCATTCATCTTAAATTTTATGGTCAATGAATCTTTAAAATTTTCAACTGTATTGGGATTGTTGTCTATGAAGATAAGATCATCCACATACATATAAAAAAGAATAAATTACATTTATCCTTTTTAATATAAAGAGCATATTCATGTAAGCATATGGAGAAACTATTCTCTTGAAAATAATTGTTAATCGGATATTCCAAACTCTTGTTGCTTGATGAAGTCCATATAACGCCTTCTTTAATTTTATCACTTTATATTTTTGGTCTTAAATCATATATCCTATTAGTTTTTCAATGTAGACTTCTTCCTCTATATAACCATTGAGGAAAGTGGACTTGACATCCAATTGATGAATTATATAATGCTTTTGTACAATAAGACATTAATAAACAAATTATTTTTCGGCAAGCAATAGGGACATTTATCTCTTTATAGTATATCCCTTGCCTTTTCTTATATCCTTTGACAACAAGCCTTGCTTTGTATCTCTCTACTTCACTTTGGCATTTTCTTAACTATATACACCCATTTGACTCCAATGGCATGATTTGAACTCTTAAAAGAGAAATAAGTTCACATATATCATTCTTTTCAATGATTTGAACTTTTTTATTCATTGTATGAATCCACTTTTTATTCTTACTAGCATTTTAAAAATTTAAAGGTTTAATATCTGTAAGTAGACAAAGGAAGTTAAGATTATTAAAAATTTCATCAGTTCTTTTATACCCTCGAAGTCCTATACTTGATAATGTTGATGATGATACTTAAGAAGATCAGATTATTGAGGTTGGTAGAGAAAAATCATTTATGACTTTTTGACAACCTCATTTTTTTCTTCATATTCAAAATGCTCCAATTTTAAAATGCTTCTTCATTAAATTTAACATCTTTACTAATTACAATCTTTCTATAGGTTAGATTAAATAATTTGTAGCCTTTTGAGTTTTTATCATATCCCACAAAAACAAACTTCTTCTTACTTTGGAATATGAACATAAGGAATATAGCCAAACACTCTTAAGTATGATGCAAAAGGCTTCATTCTACTCCATACTTCTTGTGGAGTGACATCTTTCAAACTCTTTGTAGGATTACAATTTCAAATATAAACCACATATGTAACTGCTTTAGTCTAAAACTCCTGATGCGTCATCTTGCTTCTTAACATGATTCTCACTATATTTAGGATTGTTGGATTCTTTCTTTTAGTTAATATATTTTTTTAGAGAGATCTTGACACTATAAAAGGAAGATAAATTTCATATAGTGCACAAAGCTCTTAAATTCATTAGTAGTAAATTCTTTACCTCTATCAGTTCTTAAAGATTTAATCTTAAATCCACTTTCTTTTTCAACCAAAGCTTTAAACTTTTGAAAAAAGGTACAATTTCCCCCTAGTGTTTCCTAAAATATCTAAGTTAGCTCCTATCGTTGCCTATGGTACTAATTCACTTTTTGACTTTTACAAAATAGAGCAATTGATTCTAAAAAATTTCGTTAGCTTTCTATTTGTTGGGCATGACATCTCTATTATTTGAGAACACATAGGCTCCTAGATTTGTGAATGTGTTAACCTGGTAGCTGATGTGTCATTTATCATTTTATTTTATTTTTTAAATTTACATATTTTAATTTTAAAATAAAAAACATTGTTAATGTTCTAATTTTACCCAAAATACCCAACACCCATACTAAAAAATCTCTAACACTCTTATTGTGCATTAGTATGTGTTTTCTAAGTATTTGATATGTGTTTCTTGTATGATAGGTTAGTATTATTGTGTTTTAGGACTTGTTTTGTGTGTTTTTGTTTAGTTTGAACTTCATGGTTGTTCTTTTGTGTTTGATATTGGTTTAGGGCAGGAATTGATCATTTTGGTGTAGGAATGGAGGGTGGATACCTTTGTAATTGAGCTAGGGACCAAGAGAAGAGAAGAGAAGTGGAGCTGCTGAAAAACAAGAACCCACGATTGTGGAAAAGGGCATGTTTTCACGATCGTGGGAAATCTATTGAGAAAGTTTCTGTTAAGTTAACCCTCGATCATGGGAAGCACAAGTATAATTCCCACGATCGTGGGAACTAGAAATTGAAGAGACACGCAGGTTTCATGTATTTTTTTTTAGATTTTTTTGACTTTATAAAATATAGAATCCCGAGAGCTGCCAGAAGGTCGTGGAACTTGCTTCTTGGAGCTAAAAGACAGATTGAAAGCCTAGAAATATGGGAGATTCAAGGTTTTATTCCCGATTGGGCAAAAAGCACCCCGTCATCTAGATTTTCCAGATTGGGCAAAGAAAAGGAGGAGCTACCTCGTCTAGTCTTATTTCAATTTCTTTCTCTTCTAGTATGATTATCAGGGATTATTTGCTTGTTGGGGACGTTATGGATATTATGATTGGCTAAAACAATTTTTAGGGTTTGTTGTTGAACTATTTGTGAACCTTTGGTTATTGATTTAATGATATACATGTTTGTGTTTTTTATTATGCTTAAACCTTGCAATAAATCGAGAGAGTAAGCTTAGTAATCTATGTTAATTGTACAATGAGAGTTGACGATTATTAGACCAATAAATAACAAGTTATTGATTTATTAGGAAGAGATTTCAAGAGATCAATACACTGCTTATAGGATAGCTTCATATCTAGTTGAATGTTTAGGAAAGGCTTTGCACATCGAGAATCCCGAAGTTAATTCTAATTTATTTAACTAGTGACATTTAGTTACACCTTGAGAGAGGGTAGCTCGAATTTTAGGAAATCTTGGGCCAAGCATAAATTGAATCAATTAATCAGAGAGGAGCAAATAGGGATAATGACAAGTCCTAATGTTTAATCTTGATTTTCTTCAAGTCTTAGTTTATGATTTTGGTTTGGGTTGCGTTATTCCCTGTTACTTTTAATTTGTCTTTATTTTACTTATCTTTTTAAATTCGATTGAAACAATTTTTTAAACAAAGAACAACTTGAATTAAGCGGTGCCTAATTACAATCCTCGTGAGATCGATATCTGCTTCAACTACAAGTATGACCCGTATGCTTGCAATTTTGAGCGTAAGACTAGTAGTGTGTTTTGCATTCAACAAGTTTTTGGTGCTGTTGCTAGGGATTAATTGTTTAACATCTTGTTTAGTTTGAGTTACTTTGATTTAAGTGTTTTTGATACTTTTCCTTGTGTCTTTACAGGTGCATGAACACAAGGAACATGTGAAGGAATACTGAATTTCGTGATGAAGAGTTAGTAGATATCATAAGGCATGAACGATAGTTGAGAAGAGCAAAGCGCTAAGACATTATAAAAAAGAAATATGGCAGAAGAAGGAGACATTGATGGACTTTATGAGACCAAGATTCAGTCTTCAAGAAGTTGCGAGGCCAGTGATTCAAGCTAACAATTTCGAGATCAAGCCGGCACTCCTCAACATTCTTCAGAGTATTGTGCAGTTCTATGAGTTGTCCAATGAAGATCCCAATACCCATCTCGCCAATGTTTTGGAGATATGTGATACTTTCCAGTTTAATGGGATGTCTGACAATGCCGTGAGGTTGCGACTATTTTCTTTCACTTTGAGAGATCGGGCGAAGGCGTGGTTCAATTCAATCAGCTCAGGGCAGATTACTACTTGAGAACAGTTAGCCCAGGCTTTTCTTTCCAAATTCTTTCTATTGACCAATACGACAAGGATCATTAAGGAAATCATAAAATTTCAACAAAGCGACGGGGAGTCTTTATATGAAGCTTGGGAGAGGTTTAAAGAACTACAGAGAAGTTGTCCCCACCATAACCTTCTGAGGGAATTCCTCACGCAAACATTTTACAGTGGTATAAATTAGAGCACAAGAGGGACCATAGATGCAACTACAGGAGGATCTTTCATGAGCAAAACTATCGATGCATTGATTGACCTTTTGGAAGAGATGGCGAGCAACAGTTGTATGTGGTCAAGCTAAAGCAGGGGTAGAAGGAGCAAAAAGGTATGATCCCAGTTGACTCTATTATCGCTTTGCAGGCACAGATCACAACCCTCACCACGCAGTTGAGCAACATGCAAGGAGCATCTTCATCTACAACCAAAGTTGTGCAATCACAGTGTGAGTTATTTCATCATTGCACAACATAATGCTTTTTGTTGGGAGCTAGTATCAAGGAACAAGTAAGTTACTTAGGCCAACCACTTCGAGGTAACAATCCGTACTCAAATACTTATAATCTGGGGTAGAAAAATCACCCAAAATTTTCTTGGAGTACTAACAATGTAGGTAGCCAAGCAAGACCTTAAGGACCTCCAGGATTTTAGCAAGACCAACTTGGATTTTTGGAGAACAAAATGGATAAATTGATGGATGTTTTGGGGTCTAGAATGGCAAATCAAGAAGATAACCAAAATAGAATGTTTCGAGTGAGGAGGAAATTCAAAAGAGGATGGAGGCAAAGTTTGATCAGATAGTGAAGAACCATGCCTCATCCATCCACAACTTGGAGGTACAGGTAGGTAAACTTGCTAATGCTATGTTTTTTAAAAGTGCAGGTAGCTTACCAAGTAATACCGAGGCCAACCCAAGTGAACAATTGAAGGCTATCATAATTCAAAGTGGTAAACAGATGGAGGAACCAAGTGTGAAAAAGAATAGCTAAGAAAAGGGAAAAGCCAAGGAGATTTAAGAAGAGAAAGAAGAAGAGAGGTCGTATGTGCCACCACCACCGTACAAGCCCAAACTTCCATATCCAAAAAGGGTGAGACAACATCAGGTGGACACTCAGTTTTCCAAGTTTCTGGAGAAACTGAAGAGGCTTCATATTAACTTGTCATTGGTCGAAGCTTTGGAGTGCATGCCTAAGTATACGAAGTTTCTAAAGGACATACTGATACACAAATGTACTTGGGAGGACAATCAGACGGTCACTTTGACGGAGAATTGTAGTTCGATTATCTCAAGCATGATGCCTTCAAAACTACAAGATCCAAGGAGTTTTACGATTGCATATGTTATTGGTGATTTTGAATTTTCTAAATGCTTATATGATTTAGGTGCAAGCATTGACTTGATGCCTTTGTCTGTTTTCAGGGAATTGGGACTAGGAGGGGTCAAGTCAACATCCATGCTAATTCAACTTGCGGATCAATCCATCAAGAGGCCATATGGAGTTGTAGAAGATGTGTTGGTAAAAGTAGATAAATTTATTATTCCTTTTGATTTTATGGTATTGGATTTTGAAGCTGATAAAAATTGTCCATTGATTTTAGGTAGGCCCTTTATGAATAATGGTATGGCATTAGTTGATGTGCATGAGGGAAAACTTATTTTGAGGATTGATGATAAGCAGGTTGAGTTTAATATGTCTAAATCTATGAAGAAACTGATGGATGGTAATGTATGTATGAATCTTAATGTTGTGGATGAATGTGCGAAGGAGGTTGAAGAGGAAGTTAATGAATTTATTAAAGTACACAAGGATGAGAGTGTGAGAGAAGAGGATTTATGTAAGGAAGTTGAGGTAGACAAGTTGGAGAGAACAGACACACTTATACCACCTTCTTTCGTTAAACCCCCCACTTCAGAGCTTAAATCCTTACCTACCCATTTAAGATACACCTTTTTAGGTAAGAACCATACCCTACCCATCATTATCTCAAACCAATTAGATTTTGAGCAAGAAGAGAAAGTTGTGGAGACCATTGGGAAGAGGATGAGAGCTATGGGGTGACTAATTTTTGATATTAGGGGATTAGCCCCAATGTGGTGATGCACAGGATTAACCTAGAAGAAGTGTGTAAAACCGTGAGAGAGCGACAGAGAACGTTAAATCCAAACATGCAAGAGGTTGTGAAGAAGGAGGTAGTAAAGCTGTTGGATGTAGAGATTATTTATCCCATTTCAGATAATAAGTGGGTGAGTCCGGTACAGTGTGTGTCTAAGAAGGGAGGCATGATAGTGATGGAAAATGAAAAAGGTGAAAATATTTGCAGTAAGACCATCACAGGTTGGAGAGTATGTATTGATTACCAGAAGCTCAATTTGGCTACAAGAATGTTGGACCCACTTCCGGAGCACCCAACATTCAGAGTCATAAGACGTGAGCAAACTCATTACTTCAACTCATACCCTTACTTTGATTCAATCAATCTTTTTCAAATCAATACCAAAAGCTATAAATTCTTATGGAGAGATAGAGTAATGTGTTAGGAAACTATTGCTTCCAAAATCAAGTCATTTGGAGGTTGGATGGAAAAGTTATGGCCAAAAGAAGCAAACATGATTTTGTCCTCAATCTCATTGTACCTGTTTCGGGAAAATTAGCATAGCTTTCACTAGAGATATCTGATTAAGGTTATCTTTGGACAGTTTCGAAGATGACTTTGAGATCTACAACTTTCGTAAAGACTGGAAGAGAGATTATGCCATCTAGAGGGTCAAAATCTCGAATTTTCAAAAGTATAGATGGATTAGACGAAGGGATTCAGTCAAAGCTGAATCAGACGTCGGGATTCAGTCAAAGCTGAATCAGACGTCGGGATTCAGTCAAAGCTAAATCAGATGAAGGGATTCTACAGGGTCTTCCTCACATCACCAAAAGTTCTAAATCACTTCATTTATTATAGTTGTTCTGTATATACATCCTCTACGACATCCTAACTTGTAATGGTCATAACTCTCGACTCTGATATCCAAAAATTGTATACTTTATACCGTTGGAAAGCTAAAACGATAAAATACAACTTTCTAGAAGACAACTTTGTCTAATTCATCCTAGATTATTCCAGATTTTCCTTAGAAGTCAAAACACAATTTCTACACCTATGAAAAGATTGAAAATGCAATATAAGGGCTTAGAAAGTCATAAGCAAAAAGCAATCATATTTCATTAATAAATCCAAACAAATTTGAGCCTAGCTTTAATTACATATCAACATACACATCAAACTTAATACAAATACAAATGGATGCTCAATGTTTGATATGCTTATAAAGCTATCCAAAAGTCTAGTCACTAATTTAGTTACAAAAGTCTCTAACTATGTTAGAGTTTGTCCCAATGCCTTGCAAAGATCATTGATCTTCTCGATCTGCACCTGAGGAGGGAAAATGATGGGTTGAGCTACACAGCTCAGTAGTTAATATATTTATAGCCATCGGTAATTAGTCACAAATTCAGGCATATGTATATATATATATCCAGCAATTCAAGCATTCTCAATTTAGCTCAAAAGCTTATAACACATAACATAGACTCTAACCATTAAACATAACACTCAAATGCATCATACTGCCATTAAACATAACACTCAAATGCATCATACTTGACAATTCAAAGATGCAATGCATAAACAAATGACTCGAGAGTTCCGTGGAACGAAACAGAGAAACTGAAGTTGACTCCGTGAACAATACAAGTCCAAATTCTCAGGATCTCGTGGCCTCAAGCATGCAGTTGGGAGAAGGCTATAGGTCAGCGTGCACGTGACTAACGAAATGGGTTCCTCTCTTGCCCAATCACATGCAAATTTATGCTTAATTCAATCATATGCTCATACTTTCATGCTTTTTCTTCTTTTCATTTAATTCAAAATGTTATAACCTCTTTCAAGGTATAACATAATCACAATGCATTATGCATTTCCAATCAAGTCACAACAATTCAATTTCAAGCAAATCCATTTCAAGAAATCAACATACACACCCATAGGCAAGAATTTGTCCAATCACATAATAACTATAAATAAATTACCCACCTAATTTGCTTGTAAAAATCCAACTCAAGGTTGTCTTCCCTCTTGCTCTTGGGTAGGATTCTCTTGGTTTCCTAAAATAACCAAGGTTCCATTCAAAACAATATTCTAATAAAATTCATAAACTTCAATAATCACAAAAATGTAATAAATACAAATAAGCTTAAACTTAACCTACCCATAGCCCATCTAGCTAGTAAGACCAAACCCTAATTCCAAAATCCATGAAAATCAAAATGGGTCTCATCTTCTTTCAACACAACCCATTCTCTACTTCTTTCTCTACCTAAGCAAGAAAG
>JAOSBL010000211.1:10542018-10553643 GCA_027568915.1 Erythroxylum roraimae | reverse complement strand
CACAATTATGCATTTAACTAACATAAAACATAATCTTACCTATTTAAACTTCAACCTTCTTCAATTTCTCTAACTTCCCACAAACTTCCTAAATTTCCCTACCACCAACGATCATCATCTTTGAGGCTTAGGTTTGGACTTTTGTTTTGTGTGTTTAAGACCAAGGAAGAGTAAGCAATGGAGGAGGAGGTGGAAAAGAGAAGCAAGCAAAATCAAGAAGAGGGGAGGAAGAAGAAACCTACGAAGATGGAGAGAAGAATGTGAAGAACTTTGTTATTTGGCCTTCTTGCTTGAAAGTGTCGTGAATGAACTAAAAAGGGGATGTTTAATTAAAGTAAAAGGAAGACTTGGTGGCATGTTAGGCAAGTGACAAGTGTCACTTGCCACATGTCACCTTCTTAAGCCTCCATTTAATTTCTCTCCAATTCAATTCCAATTTCTACTTCAATTGCTCCCCAAATTTCCAATGGCTCAAATTAATAAATCCTAAAATCATGTATCTAAGGTTCCAGTGCCATTGGACAGAAATTTTCAGTACCGGAAACCAATCAGTCCGCCACTTGGCGATTTTTTAGGTCCGAAAATTTTCTCCGAAATTTTCAGAAAAATTCCTAAATTTCTCCAAAAATATAAAACACATAACAATCCATTCCAAATAAATTTTCTAGCACGAAATCATATTTTTTCACAAAAAATTACAGTTAAACACATAGACCGGGAAATGTCATGAATACATGTACAGTCATTTTCATGCTCAAATTTCACTATTCACGTGTAATGGTATGCACGAATATTTCAAAACAAGTCTAAACACTCTTAGCCCATTTCCAAATTACGATTCTATCCTTCCTATCGGGGGTGGGATGTTACATTGTTGATGAACCATCATACTGTCATAATACATCAAATGTATTAATGTACAGATGTACATGGAGCAAACATAACGATCTCCTAACTAACAGTATCTAAGGGCTTCAAAACACCCATACTGTATATTTGCCTTTCGAACATAAGTAGGTGAAGTCCAGTAGTTAAAGGATCAGCTTACATTTCTTCAGTCCTTAAATATTCCAAACCTTAATGTCACCTTTTTGTATCGACTCCTTCATGGTCAAATAATTGACCTCCAAATGCTAAGACCCTATGATTTTTTTTATTGTTATTAAACAACATAGCAGCAAGATTATCACAGTACAATCGAATGAGTTTAGCCACTGAATCAACTTCAGACAACTCAGAAATCAAGTTTCTGAGTCAAACCATCTGTGAAGCAGCCCCATAGCATACACTTTGCATGCATGTTGAGAAAATCACCCGTGTCTACTTGACACTCTTTCACGACATTGTACCATCTGCAAACATAAAAAATGTAACCTTAAGTGGACTTTCTATCATCCGGACATATAAGTAAAATCTGAATTTGAATTTTCTATGAGGTTTAGATTGTTGACTTTTCTATATGTCAACATATAATCCTTAGTTCCCCTTTAAGTATCTCAACACTCGTTTGACTGCATTCCAATGGTCTATACCTAGGTTAACCAGATATTGACTAAACAGTCTAACAATAAATGCAATGTCCTGCCTAGTACTTACCTGAGCATACATTAGGCTATCAACCGTACCAGTTTCAGGAACATTTCTCATAACCTCTCTGTTTACTTTATTCTTTGACACTATACCAAAGACAATCTCTCATTATAAGAGATAGGTTCTACGATAGATTTACAAGTAACCTTATTAAACCTTTGTAACATATACTCAATGTGTGCACTATGTGAGAGGCCTAATAAGTGTTGCGATATGTCCCAATAAATCTGCATACCTAGAACAAAAGATGCCTCACCAAAGTCCTTCATATTGAAATGCTTGGCCAAAAGTTGCTTAACCTCATGCAATATGGTCAAGTTATTCAATTTAAGCAATATATCATAAAGATAACTTTGCTCACCCTAACCTTATAGTACAAGCATCTTTTAGCTTTATTTTTCATAAAGCCGAAAGGGGTAATAACCTCATCAACTGTAAGGTATCACTTTCGAGAGGTTTGATGTAAACCATATATTGATCTACTGAACGTGCAAACTATGTCAGTTTCATCTAGATCCTGAACTCCTTCAGGTTGTGCCATATAAACCTCTTCATAAAGTTCTTTATTCAAAAAAGCGATTTTGACAGCCATCTGATGTAACTCTATATCATCATGAGCTACAATTGCCATAATCATTCAATGTATCCTTCGAGGATATGAGAGAAAAGATAACTTTAAAATCAACCTTTCTTCTCGAGTGAACAATCAGACAACTGAGCGAGCCCATAAACTGCTAAACTTTATCCCAAAATCCTTTAGGTCTTAAACTTCATTCACAACTGATGGGTTTGCAGTTCCACTGCAAATCAACTAGCTCCTAGACCCTACTATGCTTCATGACTTGCATCTCATTAGTCATTGTATCCCACCACAAATTTGCATTGGGTTTAGAAACAGCTTCTGTAAAAGTATCTGGATTCGTAACATGTCTAATATCATTGTCCTGTTCACCTAATAGACAATATAATCAGATGGGATAACAGGTTGTCTCATTGTAGTGGATTTACTTAACTACATTAGATTTTATACCCTCAGGAACCTTTATGTGTACAAGTATGAGTTCCTGTTCCTGTATAAGCACGTACAAAGACCTAAATCCGCAAGATCTAATTATATGAGTAACGGGTACATAATAACTGTAGTATCCTTCCTGCTATAATTTGAGGGTCAAAGGACCTACCATCATCATAGACATCGTATTCCAGAAACTTAGTTGTTTGTAATTCTACTATTTGGTCCCTCCTTGTCTTCAATAAGATATGTAGCCTTTAAAGTGATTAGAATATCTGATTAAATAGTAATGAGCATAACTAGCATGCAATTTTTTTTATAAGGATTATACTACCTCAGCAGGGCAGCCCTATACACGAATGTGTGCAAGGCTGGGTTTCCATACTTCTAAATAATCAGGTAGATTAGTCCTATTTTGCATTGACTTCTTCACGTCCCTTAGGGTGTGATTATGCCTTTCGGTAACACACCATTTTGCTCAGGACTACCTGGCATAGTGCACTAAATCACTATTCTAACCGATTCCATATATTTGGCAAACATACCTATTCATGTCCTGAAACACCATGTTTGCCATGATATTCTCCTCCACATTCAAATATGACACTTTTGATCAATTTCCCAATTGGATCTCAACCTTCATTCTTTAAGCAAGAACGTATAACTGTAATGGGAATAATCATCAACAAATGTCAGAATACATTTAGAATTGCATAATGAATCTGTATAAGGTCTTCTGATATCCGTATGTATTAGACCCAACAAGTCAGAAGCACGAGTTGGCCCATTTTTTTTCCTTATTAGTCAACTTACCCCTGTAACAGTTAACAAATATTTCCAGATCATCATAATCTAGAATTGAGAGAATGCTTTCCTTAATTAATCTCTCAACCCTAGCTCTAGAATGTAGCTTAAACTTTTATGTCACACCATGTATGACTTGTTTAGTAAGATATGAAGAAGCATATATCTAATTAAGGATAAGACACATTCTATACAAACCATTTGATAAGAAAGTTATGTTTTGCATTAAACAACAAATGTACAACAGAAGCATTAAATACAAAATGTTAACCTTCTTTGTCCAAAATTGATACAAAGATCATATATAAAATGTATCATGTAAAAAACCAAAATGAACCTTGCAACAAGGTTCAATACATACACCCCCCATAGATATTACATCGCTTCTTCATTGCTATCAACCATCAGTTCCTCCTTCCCTTTATTTGACTATATCCTGGCATATACCTTATATTGTGGAAGAACTATGATTAGATGCTCCACTATCTAGTCACCAAGAACTTAATGCGACTATCACAAAATTAGATTCATAAATTGATAAGCCAAGGAGTTACCTGATGATCTCAGTCTTTCTTTCTAGGCCTTATGCTGCTAGCTTCTTTATGTCTGCAGGACCTTTACCAGCACTGGATTGTTTAGCATCAGTATGTGGCGAAGATTTTAACTTTCTACCTTTGACCTTAGTAGGCTTCATCTTTGCTTTCCCTTTAGTTGCTTCGAGGGTTATAGGAGTAGCAAGCTTGAGTTTCTCCTCCTCAGCAACGCAATGGGCAATCAAAGTATTGAAGTCCCATTCCTCATCTAGTGAATAATATGTCATCACTAGATTACTAAACTCTGGAGGGAGTGTATTCAAAGTCTGGTGAACTATGAAGACATTAGGAAGAGGCATATTTAGCATCTTCAGTCTACTATGAAGATGGATCATTCTTGATATGTACTCCATCACTTCCCATTCTCTCGTATACCTCATGGAGAATAATTCTTTCATCAAGGCACTTATCTCAACATTAGGTGAGACTGCGTACCTTTGGGACATATTTCCAAGAAACTCCTTCACTATGTCTGTGTTTGGAAGTCCACTAAGCAGATGGTCAGGTATGAATCTCTTAATGGTCATAAGGCATAATTTGTTAGACTGATCCTAGGCTGCATAAGCTACTTTATGAGCTCTTGAGCTCATAGATGTAGGTGGAGATGGCCTGTCTGTCCGTATGACCATATCAATTTCAGCTATCTCCATAGCATTCATCCTCTGTCCACTTCTTCGTATTGAAACCGGTCATCAATGGTGACACTAATATTGTTGACCAAAAAGGTGACTTCAAAATGATAATGTTTAAATCAACACAAATGTAAGACAACAGCGATACTCAAAACCATTAAATAGTATCTATATCGAGAATCCGATCACACATATTATGAAACATCTTTGGGTTGAATACATAATATATGCAATAAGACCTCTACATAAAAGCAATCAGAGTAAAAACCATCAACTCTCAAGACACTACCACCTTTGGGTGAATTGATCACTTGAGCAACAATTTTCCTCCATCTAATGCCTTTATGCATATCTCAAAATTTTATGTAAGGGCAACACCTTTGGGTAGAATAACCAAATATAAAACCAGAGACATCCCCTAACATGCAAGAAGAATAATTCAAAATACTGACTTGAAAAGTCACTTTGGTAATTACATCCTCATTAGTACTCAAAAAGTCCACAAACACAAGGTATACGTCTTTATATTATCCTCATATTCTTTATGGACATATGGTATGTGACAATGTAATATCAATAAATGCTAAACCCGAATGCATAGTCTCATTGTCACACACTTGTGCTAAAGACATTCTCTTAAAACTTCATTTAAGACTTTTGTAAAGGAAAAATCTCATTATAGCGATTATCGTGCGCCACCAAACACTGAACCGACCACCTAAGACATAAGAAACTCTTATATCTCTCTTATGACAAGTTCGTTGCGTGAAGATTCACTCAAAAATTGCTTTAGAATGTCTTAATTCCTTTTCCAAGTGACTATCATGCTAACTTGAATACTGAACATGAGACTCGAGACATGAAAACTTGAAATATCTTCCTCATGTGATGTTCGATGCATGAAAATTTACTCGAAATCGACTTTAGAACGCCTTAATTCCTTTTTTGGAGTTAAACTTTAATTTATTACTAATACAATGAATCCATAAAAATGGAAAATTTCACTTTATAAATTTTTCAGACCCAAAAACTGACCCAAAACATCCTAGGGCACCCTTACGAAAAATCTGAATTTTTTGTATTTTTTATTTTTCCGTACGGCTGACATTAGCATGACGTCAGTCGCGTCTGGCGCGTGTCGCGCACACGTGGTGATGTAAAGATGCACCCATTGACGCCAAAAACGCGTTCGGGTTCATTTTTTGCACTTCCGGGCTCGTTTTCACCCCGTTTCTCAAGGCTAAGCACATGTATACTACTTTTATGCAATAAAAAGCAACAAAAAACTAAGAAACAGAAGATAACGCTTCGAAAACCGTATGGAGAAAAAACCAAAAAATCGTAGTTTTTAACCACCCGATCACGTCACTGCTCTAATACCACATGTAATACGTAACGAAACCTTAGTTATGTATCCCGATTCGAACGTGAATGGGCAATAAACGAAGAAATACAAAAAAATACCTGATTTCGGTTCCATAACTTTAATCAAACTTTTCGAAGCCAAACCAAGCGTGAATCCATCGTCGTCTTCACGGGAACTGCTCACCATAACGCAGTCAACGTCTTTCTACAATTTTTTTAAAACGTAAGCTCTTTTAATGAGTTAAATAATCCTTATGCTTACGAATGATATGAACAACTGTATGAGACTTTAACCTTTATATATAGCATCCATATCAGGCTTTCCATCACAGGCCTGCTATAGGTTCGGTCCACATTGACCAGGATCTATTTTTCACCCGAACTTTGACCCATTAATTTAGATCATTTATTGGGCTACTTTATTATCTTTGTTTAGATCAAATTACATAATTTAACTGGTAAGTTATTGAAAAACTGAAAAATGCAAATTAAATGTTGTCCATCTTTATGGGAAAAGTCGAAAATATCTAACAATATTTTCTCTCTCCTCTCTCTTTCTCCCTTGAAACTTGTGATTACACAGAATAAAACTTTCCGGCTGCTCTTTCCAAGCCTATATATAACGAAACTTATGAGTTGATAGAAATCAAAGCTAGCAAGCAATTGTCACAGTTGTCCGCTATAGTCTGGCATTTGTACCATAGGAAATAAGAATAAAAAAGAAATGCAATAGGAACTTTGCCGATACACAATGAACTTGTCGATACATAGTGTCACCTCCTTACTATTGGATAGTTGACCGGAGAAATAATTATATATGCTGCTAAACTCTTCGTTTATGCGACATGCGATGTTTCTGAATGTCGTCCTATTAAGTGAACTAACAGAGTGTTTCTAACTCGTGTAACTGAGAAGTTTGTTTATTTTTAGAGCTGAAGAGCAATGGCGTCAAGGCTAGAAATTAAAGAGAGAACTGAAGCAGAGGCTTATGATACAAAAGATGCAGAGGAAGAGAACACGACTTGTGAGTCAAATATAGAAACATACCAATCACAACAGGAAAAAAGAAGACCAGGCGTCATTGGGTCTGTTCTAAAGTGTCTTTATTTAATGACACCCTTGTACAAGTGTGTTGAAGTTTAAGAAAGGCTGAGACTTTGTTTAATAAAGAAACTTATCGAGTAATTCTTCTTTGCCTTGATATTAAGATTGCTATCTTTTATGGGCTTTCCTGCTATGTGAGAATGGATGGTTTAGGTTAGATTGATAAGTTATTTTTGGGGTCGTTTGGTTCTACCTCTATTTTTTTGTTGTTATTTTTTGTTTCTATTTTTTCTTAAAAAAACGGAAACTTGTTTGGTTGAGATTTGTAATATAAAAACTGAAAACAAAAACCTGTTTGGTTAAAATTTGTAATAAAAACTAAAAACAAAAACATATTTGATTTTATCATCCTGTTTCTATTTTTTGTAATTATAATTTTTTGTAATAATTATATTATAATACATTATATTTTTAAATTAATTAATTATCATTATAGCTAAAATTAAAATATATGCAAATCAAATATAATTAAAAATTACACATTAATTGTATATAATAAAATTACATAAATTAGAAATTATATTGTCATTCTAATCAATAAAATATGTCTATTATACCATAATTCTTGAAAACATGATAATACTATCATTTACAAAAAGAAACATAAATCAATTATAAATAATATAATCGCTCCACATTTGTATAGCAATTTCATTTCGCTTCCAAGACATACCTCGAAGTTGTGCTGGAGTGATATTATACTCCACTTGAGAACTTACATCTTCATTTTCACTTTCCCTAATTTGTTCTTCATTTTTAGCACAACTTTCAAATAATTCATCACTTTGTCCATGCATTCTAATATAGTTGTGTATAACACAACAAGCAATAACGATATATTTTTGTTTCTACATATCATAACTCGGCATGTTTTTAAGTATAGGGAATCTTGCTTTTAGAACGCCAAAACATCTTTAAATAACATTTCTTAATGAATAATGCCTGTAGTTAAACAATTCCTGTGGACCTTGAGGCCTTCCTTTACCTCTATAATCTCATAAATGATATCTTTCACCTCGGTATGGTGAAAGAAATCCAGGCATATTAGTGTAGTCCGAATCAACCAAATAATACTTGCCTAACATATAAAGAACATAATATTAACAAAAAAATATTAAAAATGAATCATAATTACTATGTTTATTTAAACTAATATATTACCTTGTGGAGGCATAGGAAATTGATTTGCTGGATTTGCCACTGTTTCTAAAAGAACTATAGAGTTATTTGCAGTACCTTCTCATCCAGCCATTACATATGTAAAACGCATGTTAAATGAGCAACAACACATAATATTTTTGGTTGGATTATTTTTTTGCCCCTGTATGGTATTTGTTCATTGGTTGGAACATGTGCATCAATATGTGTACCATCTATGCTCCCACATAATCCTAAAAATTAAAATATATATTAAAAAAATTATTAATCATAAGAATATAATTAAAATAGTAATTAAATATATGAATGTACATGAAAATATGGAAAGAATTTTAAATTATGTTGAATCTCAGGAGTTGTATTAGTAAAAGATGCTAGAGTGATGAATCTTTTTGCAAGACGATTAACTGCATATAAGACTTTACGAAAGTACTTCGAAGTTGTCCAGGTCGAATGTTGAAAGCGTTCTGCATTGACTCTAGTTGTCTCACTATGCCCTATAGTCATTAAGAAAATTGCTACTTGTTCCTCCACAGTCAAATGACTTGTTGCCTTTAAGCCTCCTAAACTCTTCAGCTCATCACTTAAGCTCAAGAAGATTATTTTTCTCATTCTTAAGTTGTCATAAATCCATGTAAGATTCCTATTTAAAAGTTCCATTATCTAATCATGACCTGGTAGAGCAGAAGTTCTACATAATTTCTTTTGTAAATGAAAATATTTGTTCTCTCCCCCAGCTAGAGAAATAATGATTACCTTCTTACGTTCATCATAAGAATCTAATTCGAAATCTTATAAGAAATCTATGTATTTACAATGACAACATTAAATAATTAAAAAAACATTCAATAAAAAAGTTTAACCGAATGTAGACAAAATATTCATACATTAAGTCAAATATTCACACAAATCACAAACTTAAAATGTTTAAACTATGGAATAATGTTTAAAATAAAAGTGTCAAATTAATAAGTATTCGATATGCAATAACATGAAAATATAACTAAAGCGGCATAATCCAATGCAACTTCCTTGTAACTGTCATCTTCATAAAAATATCCCTATAAAGTGGAGAATCATGTAAATCCTTTATAGCTTTTCCACAGTGCACATCATCAGCACCCAATTCATCTAAGGACTTCATACATTCCATCATTATGTTACACTCTTGAGATCTACTTTAAGGCCCCAAAATATACCCTAGTCAATTGGAAGTGCACAAGCACGATCGTGACAGTAGATGTATTATGTTGTTTGACAGTTTTGAACATCCTTCACTCTTTTGATCATAACTTCTTCTTCGGACCTACGATTGATTTGAAATTTGGACCACAAACTCCTCACACATTGCCCTTCAAGTTTCATTGTCATCTAAAATCATTAAGAATGAATTGTTGCTTACCAAATGTTCAGGCATGGAATTTTGGAGGTGTTATATGAATGAATGAGAATTTGGATATTGTATGACATGTTAGTTTGTTTGGAATCTATGATTATGTCAAGTTGAGCAAAGTTGAATATTTTGAAATATGTTCCTCATATAAGGATTCTGATATGAACTTATTTTGTTTTAAAACTATTAAGTCCTAGTTGTGGGTAACTAGGCATGCCTAGAAGGGTCTGCAGCTGCTCCTGTGACACTTCGGTATCTCTTGTTATAGACACTTCAGTGTCTTCTATTATTGACACTTCGGTGTCTCCTGTTATTGAGACATAAGTCTCTCCTGTTCTGTGATACCAATCACAGTATCTCCTATATGAGTGCCGTTACCCACTTCTGTAAAACAGATTAACAGTCTAACTTGTTTTGTATTTTGATACATGATTAGTTTTTTTTTTGGTAAATCAGAAAATAAATTAATGAACAAAAGAATATATACAAATAGTTCACAGTCAAAACCACTTAAGGCTCAACCAGCTAATGACATAGCCTGAAAATGGGGAAACCAATATAAGGAAAACTCCAGGCCAAGGAAAAGCGACCCAAAAGCTAAACAACAGGAAAATTAACAAGAAAGACAACCAAAGGACTAACAAACATGCCCCAAGGAATACCAATCCAAACAAGGAAATGCCAGCCCGTAGTCTGCCAACCGTAGAGATCCTGAGGCAACCAAAACAAATTAGGCCCGAACACGGCCTAAAAACTGCCGCCGAAAAATAGCTGCCTAGCTCCTCGAAGAAAACAGGGGCTGTCCAAATCAGCCCCTATTATGATATATATAAAGTCTGTTCTAGTTCAAATCATGTTCTGCTCTGAAAGGTTTACACCCTATTATGATATTCATTTCTGACATTTGTATATTCTAATATGAGATTTAAATGATTTGCTTCAACATGAGAAATATTCTATAGTGATAAGTTATATTCGGTTCTGAGAGACATTGTGTTTGAATTCTGATACTGGTGAGTTTTGCTTTGGAACAAATATATATTCTGTTCTGGTATGTTATATTATATTCAGTGATTCATGGTATTTAGATTGCTTTTGAATATATGAATGTTTAGATGACTGTTAAAGATAGTTGTCAATATATATCCTATTTAGTTATTCCCCCCTAAGCTATATGTTTAGCACGGTAGATTTGCCCCGTGTAGGTTCAGAGAGAAGGGTATAAAGACTAGGACAAAGACTACCGTAGTGGCCAATGCAGATTGTGTTTTATTATGAATAATGTTTAGTTTGTTGTTGTTACTGACTTGTACTCAATATGATGAGATAGTTTGCATTTTGCATATATGGTTTGTGTTATTTATACACAGAAAGACATTTAGAGTTTCAAGGCATGTAATATATTTGTGTTACGTCATTACATATTTTATAGGATGTTTAAACATAATGAAATGTAAAGTAATGTAAGGTGCTTGAGTTTCTGAGAATGCTTGGAATTGTTGGTATAATATGTTTTATTGGTATGGTATGTGTAGCATCTGCATATCCTTCAGGGGGTATGTGGGTGTCACATTTACTCTTTGCGGTGGATGATGTTTCACTTAGTTTTTTCGCAAGTAAATCATTCTTCCTTTTTGATTGTTAACCAAATACAACCAAGACCTCTTTTACAATGTTAGAATGTGTCTTCTTTGTCTTCTTATTTTGAGGAGATTTCTTTCTTTTAGATATAGAACTTATATCTTGATCTTCTTTTTCATTATACGAGTAATCTTCATTAACATCATTTTCATGTTCCTTTTTTGTACTATTCGATGGAGATTTAGTTGATGAATGTGTATGCACACCAGTTGTAATAGTATCTCCAAAAATATGATACAAGTCTAAAATTCCTTATATCCTTTTTTCTTGAATCTGTGAGCCATTTTATGCACCTATAATGATGAAAAATGAATATGAGAATAAATATTATAT
>JAOSBL010000211.1:10520200-10532669 GCA_027568915.1 Erythroxylum roraimae | reverse complement strand
TAAGGCACAATAACATCTATAACACAATTCATATTCCCAAAAACACTCATTTAAATTCATTTAACATTTCTAAATTTCACTTAAAGATCGGGGTCCAACATTCCAAGAGTGTGAGTGAGGTGTTGATCATTTGTGTATTACCCCACTCATACAAGACACATACCTGACATCCTGAGTGATGTCCGAGTGTGACTCCCGTAAGGGTGGCATGCTAGAACGATCAAACGCTCAGACACTCAAAACTCAGTACAAAATTTTCAAAATAACATACGCGTACACAAAAATCAATAATCAAACCAGGCCCAATTCAAATACATAACACTTATAATCATAGTGTCATTACATTGCAAAATCATTTACAAACATTTCCAATTTGGAAAGTTATTACATACAGAAACATATTCAAATACACATGATACAAAAATTGCGGAATACACAAATAAGAAAATACAAATGCAGGCGCGAACTGATCTCGACCTCTACTTCTTACTTGAATGCAGTGGCTACACTCCCGTTTGCCCAACGGGGTAACTCTTTTGAGCCTGAAAAATATTGCAAATTTTGGGTGAGTTTTGCGAACAAAGTGAGTGATCATCCTCAATGGCTCACTCAATCACATAACACATCACATCTTTTAACATGTAGCATCACATTCAGAGCAGTCCAATCAATCATTTCAATCATTTAAAAAAAATTCACATATCAGTTATAATGCAATACTAATAAGACTCACTTTCATTTGTTACGTTGTTGTGACTGAGTGCCTATTTTCTAGCTCATATCCCTTAGTGGATACTGAGCTGGCCCATATCTCTTGTGGATACCGAGCTATATTAGATAATGTCCCATATCTCTTAGTGGATATTGGGTACATTCACACTGAGCCCGAGGCTCTTTTCTACATTCTAAGCTTTAAGCTCTTTTCGGTGGCTACTCTGGTCACAACTACCTTTATGTTTCATTCATTCATGTAATAGAATGCATCTCATTCACATATTTTTAATCAGTCACTTTCACATGTCATCGGCCTTTAGTTTGGCATTCAACATTTAAGTTGGGAATCAATTTTTCACTAACTTGCATGTTCACATTTTTATTCAAAACTAGGTCCGACATTTAACAATCAATTTAAGAAGCACTTATTTCATCCAATTCACATTCAAGTAGCAATTCAATGTAGAATTTCAATAGAACAAACAGTAAGTAAGACCATCTAGGTCGACTCACAGTACGCTCCAGATTAGCATTAGCTTCTATGATCTGGAAACGTCTTAACGCGAACGTTTATCCTGCCCATCAAAATTATGCAATATACACGTTGCGCACACATGAATAATTGCACAATTATAAGTTTTCGTTTATGCATAAATATGGAATGTGTACAATGCGTGTTTAATGACAATCCCATGTATCTTTCCATTATTTTCATCACATTATCAATCATATTTCAAAACACACCTAAGTATAATTTGTACTTAGGTTTACACCTCAATAAAACAATTAGAATCAAAATTCATAATTCAATTACTCGTCATTTCATTTCTAGCATTATTAGCTCTCATGGTATCCAAATCTCATTCACTTTTATTTAATACCCATTACTCATTTCCTTTGAATCATAACTACAATCATATGAACCTCTTCGTTTCCATTATACACATGTTTTTTGATACTTTAATACCAACAATTCATTCACTAATGTTATTCCAACATTAAAAGATCAAACATTATCCAAACTCTCATTTCTTCTTATAACATCTCTCAAAATTCCAGACCTTCGGGTTTATTTTTCATGAACATTAGGAAAATGAAGTAATTTGGTAACACTTTCTTCGAGGAACATGTTCCCCATTGTCTTAAGTTTCTAATGACACCAAGATCATTCAATTTGGTTCAGTGCTCCAAACGTTATACTCCAAATAATTCGGACTGTTCTCAAACTGAAACAGTATTTTGTACTCAACTTTAATTCAGAAATCTAGATTTATATAGACAGAATTAAAACTCTATTTCTTCATACAATTTGTATCCCTATGTCTATTGTTTACTCCAAATCAAAAATCATTCCATTTGGATAACTACAGAAGAAGATATGCCTAAAATACCAAAACATACTTAGCGTAGAGAAAAGTTTGCCGCAGCGGACTCCTCCAAAGAGGAATTCTCACAAAATTTTAGTCGCGGCGAACTTTACTCGAAAGGAATCCTATCTAAATCCTTCAAGTTCGCCGCAGCGAACTTTCACGAAAGCATTCCTAGTTTTTCAACTTCAGGTAAGATTTTGAGACTCTTATAGACAAAATTTGAATTCGACGTCTTCATGAAAAATGTAGCCATATGTCTCTAGTTTAATTTAAATGAAGAATAATCTCATTTAGATAACTAGAGAAAAAGTTATGGCTAAAAGACTGAAGCATACTTAATGAACATTTTCCAGTCAATCATCTTCAAACTTTCCAGATTTTACACCTAACATAACTTGTACAAAGATCACCCTTTCCTACTTCATTTACTCCTCATTCTCAACTCCCTTTTATCTTAATATCATTCACCAATGTAAGACCATTTAATGGTCTTCCAATTAAATGAAAGAATAGTGACTTTATATTTAGACACTTGTCCAATTTCCATGAATTTCAACTAGCTCTTTTATTTAACCAATCTAATCAATTCCAATTGTCTCCCAATTTTTAGTGACACTTTGACAAATAATTCTAAATTCATTCATCAAAATTTTCATTGCCTTTGGACTGTAAATTCTACTACAATTTATTAATAGTTTTGCCACTTCGCAATTTTGCCTAGTCCAAAATACCCAACAATCTCCTAAAATTTCTCCAAAAATTCTAAATCAACAAATACACTTTGCAAATCAAATTTCAACACATAAAATTCTCAATAATATCACATTACAATTCAATTATACCTGGAATGTCAATGAATGCATATACAGTCAGTTTAATGTGTGCAAAAACTCAAATTCACATATGTGTTTGCTAACAGTATGCATGAGCATGAAAATGCATTTTTCTTAATCTCTCATTGATCTCACATGTACCGAATTTTAGGGTTCTAACCCTTAGTATGGGAACAGGATGTTACATTTTGAGTGGAGATAAATTATCATACTACAACTCATTAGATGGCATATTTGGCTTTTCAATAATTCCTTCAACTATAAAGCATTCTATAGGTAAAGAAGATGAAATGTGTGACCAAACACACATTGATGGTGATCAGATACAATATGATGATGATGAGCTATATGAACCATATCCAGACAATATAGAAGATAAATCCATTTAATATAATGATCAAGGAAGCAATTTGATCCAACAATTAATGAAACATAGCTTCAAAGGTCGACAAGGGATAAAAGACTTTCCACAAGGTATCCAAGTTCTAATTCCCTATTTCTCACCGCTGAGGGGAGATTGAGAATGTGTAAAATGTTGCATATTGGGAAGAAAAAGATCTCTAGCTCACAACTATAAAGTAAGAGATGGATTGTCTGAAGAAGAAGAATACATACGAGGTTGTAAAGCTTTCAAAAGGCAAAAAGGTAAAGAAGAACAAGTGGCTGCTCAAGATAAAAGGAGGTGGTAGCTAGTTGGTAAAGCACAAGGCAAGGCTAGTAGTGAAAGAATTCAACCAAAAGAAAGGTATTGACTTTGATCAAATCTTTTCACCGGCAATTAAGGTGACCTCAATCCAAACTGTTTCGAGTCTAATTGCCTATTTGGATCTTGAACTCTAACAGTTGGATGTTAAAACAACTTTCTTTCATGGAGACTTGGAAGAGGATATATATGGAGCAACCAGAAGGTCTCAAAGCTAAAGGTAAGGAAAATTTGGTCTGCAAGTTAAAGAAAAGTCTATATGACTTAAAACAAGCTCCAAGGTAGTGGGATTAGAAGTCTGATTCTTTCATGACGTATCATGGTTTCAAGTGAACTTATGTTGATGCATGCATGTATTTTAAGAAGTTCTCTGGTGATCATCATTATTCTTCTTTATGTTGATGATAAGTTGATTGTGGGTTAAGACATTGGTAGAATCTAAAAGTTGAAGGAGGACTTGACCAAATCTTTTGATATGAAAGATTTGGGATCTGCAAAGCATATTTTTAGCATATAGATAACTCAAGACAGGAAGAAGAAGAGATTGTGGTTGTCTTAAGAGAGATATATTGAACAAGATTTAGAACAGTTCAATATGAAGCATGCCAAGCCAATTAGCACTACACTCTTATCACACTTTAAGCTATATAAGCATGCATGTTCCTCAACAACAAAAGGAGAAATATGGTATGTCCTTTTTTCCATGTTCGTCTGATGTAGGGTCTCTGATTTATGCAATGGTATGCAAAAGGCCAATTTTTGCTCAAGCTATTGAGATAGTAAGCAAATTTTTATCAAATCCAGGGAAGGCTTATTGGGAAGCAGTGAAATGGATTCTAAGATACTTAAAAGGCACATCGAAGTAGAGTTTGTGCTTTAATAATGATGAGCTAACTCTAGAAGGTTTTATAGATGCAGATATGGCTGGATATCTTAATCGAAGAAAATCTACTTGAGGTTTATTATTTAATTTCGCAGGGGGGCCATCTCATGGCAAAAAGCTACAAAAGTATGTGGCTTTATCTACAATTAAAGCAAAATATGTAGCTACAGTGGAAGCTTATAAGGAGATGCTCTGGCTAAAAAAGTTCCTTCAAGAGTTGGATGTGAAATAAAAAGACTATGCAATATTTTATGATATTCAAAGTGCTATTAACTTGAGTAAAAATACTATGATCATTCTTGTACAAAGCAAATAGACATCAGATATTATTGGTTGAGGTTAGTGATAGAAGAGCAACAATTAATATTGAAGAAGGTTTATACGAATTTGAATGGTGATGAAATGCAGACTATAGTGATTCCCATAAATAAGCAAAAGCTTTGTTGTAAGTTTGTCAGGATGTATCTCAAGTAAATGATGGAGAATAATGTGTCTTCCCATATTTGGGTTGGACAGGAGATTGTTGAGTGTCCAACCCTATTTTGAGACTTTCAATTATCGTAGATGATTTTATGGTTCATGTCTTAACTTACACAACCTTGTAGATCAACTATATTAGTCACTGTAAATGTGGGAAGATACACGACCGTGTGTGGATATCATATAGCTCTTTATATCTGTGTATGTTTGCGAATAAGGTAGTGTTAGAAAGTTACACAGTTACTTATATGACTGTGTAAGTGGCAGAAAATTTTATTTTGTGATATAAAAGAGAAACGTAGGTTTTTGTAGAGAACACAACCATAACATCCAAAAGTGGGGAAAATATAAAGAGGTAAAAAAAGTGTTGTATTCTCATCCTTGTTTGATTGTTTTTAGGATTGGTTTAAGCAATTGTTGATTGTGATATGAACTTTGGTTTCAATCCTGAAACTTTGTGAAATAACTTGTTAGTGAGGGGGTGAGACATCAACTTTTCTTGTAAATCCTTATTGAGTTTAATGGATTTATTTTAATTTGTCCCATGGTTTTTTCCTCTACACTGAAGGGTTTTCCATGTTAAATTTTAATGTTTATTTCAACATTTAGTTTCTTATTCTCATATTTTTCTGCTACTAATTATTGTCTTTGGCATTAGTTCAATCATATTCATTATCCAAGATACCAATAAGGACTAGATATTTTACCAATATTTAATCTCCAGCTGCTTTCAAATGACATAATACATTTACACACACATGCACAGAGAGAGAGAGAGAGAAAAGGAGAAGAATTAACTCAATCCCAAATACAATACCACAATATAGGCTTAGTTACACTTCCTTTTATAGGAAACAAAAAGTAATAAAATAATAGAATCTTAACACGCAAGAAGCCTTCCTATTGGACCATAAACTTAGTCAAATCAAAATGGAAACTTAAGAAGGAAGAAAGATGCACCTCTCTTCACTTGCCTCAAGCACATCATGATTTCAGTTACAATTAATGAAGCATGCATGTTTTTATCACCTTTTCATGCACAATTTATTTAAGCTTGATTATTTATTTATTTTTTTGACATTGCCTCCCTTAAATTAAGTTGGTAGAAATTTATCATCCTTAACAATTTCTTCAATTTGTGAAATAACTCAAACTTTAGTGGTTTAATAAAAATATCTGCAACTTGTTCTTCGGTGTGACAATAATTAATCACCAAAACCTTTTCAGTTACAAGCTCGTGAATTTTGTGAAATCAAATGTCTATATGTTTGGATCGCCAATAAAAAACTAGAATTTTGCATAGTGTTATTGTAGACTTATTATCACAAAATAATTCTTTTGGAGTATCATGTTTTTCATGTAGTACTTCAAGAATTCCTCTTAGCCATACTGTCTATGTAGCACAACTAGTTGCTGCAATGTATTATGCTTCAGCTGTAGATAGTGCAACCGGGAGTTGTTTCTTTGAAGACCATGATATTGCGCTGGTGTCAAGATGAAAAACATACCCTGATGTGATTTTTCTTATTTCTATATCTCCACCCCAATCACTATTTGTGTAACTTATAAGATTCACATAATTGATACTTGCATAAAAAAAATTCCTTTTATTCAAAGTGCTCTTGATATATCGAAAAATTCTTTTTGCTTCTTGTAAATGAGAGGTACGAGGCTCCTCCATGAATCTGCTAAGTAATCCAACTCCAAAAACTATATCTAGTCTGGTTGTAGTTAAATACCTCAAACTTCTAATTAAACTCTTGTAGTAAGTTGAATTTATAGGTCTCCCTTTATGTTTTTTTTTTCAATTTTTCTTCAACTGAGGTGGGAGCTGGTTTTGAATTCTCCATCTTAAAATTCTTCCAACAATCATTTGTATACTTCCTTTAGGAAATAAAAATTCCATCATCTTATTCAATTACCTTTATTTCTATTCCAAGAAAATATGACATTAGACCTAAGTCTGTCATGTCAAATGATTTTACCATAGCCTCCCTTAATTTTTAAATCATCTTTGAGTTGTTTCCAGTAACAATTAAATCATCAACATAAAGAAACACAATTAGAATGTCATCAGGCTCAACAAATTTAATATATAAAGTATGCTAAAAAAGAAATCTATTAAAATCATGCTTCATGAAGTGTGAATCAATTCTTTTGTACTATGCTCTTGGTGTCTAGTTAAATTCATACAATGCTTTCTTCAACCTATAAACTTTATCTTCTTTTCCTCTTATTTCATACCTTACAGGTTGCTCAACATACACTTCCTCTTCCAAAGTTCTATTTAAAAAAGCATATTTTACATCCATTTGATAAATCTTCTAGTTATTTTAAGCTAAGAGGGAGATAATCATATAAATAGTATCTAATCTCGCAACAGGAGCAAATACTTCAAAGTAATCAATACTTGGTTTTTGCTTATATCCTTTTACAACCAATCTAGCTTTAAAACGGTCAATCTCACCATTAAGCTTGTACTTTGTCTTATACACCCACTTTACTCCTATGGACTCTTTGTCAACATGAGATCTATTAATTCCTATGTTTCATTCTTTTCAATTGCATACGTTTCTTCATCCACGACTTCTCTCCATTTCAAGTCATCTGATGTCTCCTTGTAATTAACTGGTTCATAGTCTATAAATAAAGAAAAATTGATAATCTCTTCATTAGATAGATTATTATCAGCACCTATCATATAATCTTCTAATCTAGCTGGTAATTAACGATGTCTATAATGTCTATTAGATGTCTTTAGCTGGGATACTAAATCTGCTTAAGTATTTTCTTCTTCACAACTTTCTGAAATTACCACTGGCCTATTTCGAAAAGTTAAAGACCAATCCCATATTCCATCCTCATTAAAGGTTACATCACGACTAATAATCATCTTTTTTGTATTTGGATTATATAATTTATAGGCCTTTGAATTTGTACTATAGCCTATAAAAATACAATTCTCACCTTTGTCATCCAGCTTCTTCCTTAACTTATTTTCTATATGGGCATCAACAATACACCCAAAAACTTTAAGATGTTGAATGGAAGGTTTCCTCCCGCTCAAATCTTCCTTAGGTGTTTTGTCACTAAGGTGCTTTATTGGACTCCTGTTTAAAATATAAACAACACAAGTAATAACTTCTACCCAAAATTCTTTAGACAATTGTTTAGATCTTAATATGCATCTTACCATGTCCATAATAGTTCTATTCTTCCTTTCTGCTACTCCATTCTATTGAGGCTATATCTGGTGGTCAACTGATGTTGAATTCCATACTGCTCAAAGACCTCTGTGCATGCAAGATACTCTTGGCCTTTATTTGTTCCTTATGCTTCAATTCTACAACCACTTTGCTTTTCCACAAATGCTTTAAATGATTTGAACGCAACACAAGCTTCTGATTTTTTATTTAGAAAATACACCTAGGCCTTTCTACTAAAATCATCAATAAAAGTAATAAAATACCAATTACCTCCATTAAATGGAACTTCAACATTGCACAGATTTGAATGACCAATTTCCAATAGCTTCTTTGCTCTATATAGGACTTTCCAATTGGAAATACATCTCCATGTTTTTTCCAACTCACATGTTTCACATATATGGTTAGGAATATTCACAACAGGTAAACCAGACACAAGCTCTTTCCTTGATAGATAATTTAATCTAGAAAAATGAAAATGTCTGAAACGTATGTGCTATAGCCAATTTGCATTAGGTATCACACAATTCAAGCAACCAAATTTTTCATGATGAATTTTAGTGGGAATAGATGATTAGAAGACATCTTTACCTTTGTAGTAAATCTTCCAATCCTATCTATCAAGGTGCAAAAGTCTTGATGAATCAGCATGTTATAACCTTTCTTAAATATTTTATTCATGCTCAGTAACTTATGATGAAGACCAGGAATATAGAAAACCTTAGAGATAAAACTTTTAGAACCTTCCTTCAGCCTAATGGATACTCGACCTTTTTCCCAAAATAGGAATATTTGAATTATTCCTAAATTTGACTGTTGACTGAAAATTTTCATCTAAAGAGGAAAATAACTCCTTATTCCCACACATATGATTACTACAACCAGAATCCAAATACAAAATATTTTCATCTTCCATAAAAGACTTGCTTGCTAGAAATAAACTTTCTACATTATTAGAATTCTCACCAAAATGTTGGCACCTTTTTTTGCAACATTAGACTGATAATTATTCTGAGATTTGGATCTACAAGCAGCTTTGTGTCCATAGCTTTCACAATTAAAGAAATTAGAATTACATCTATATTTATATTGACTACCAAGTCCTCTTCCTTGATTGGTATGCCCAAAATTATTTCCTCCTCTTCTTTGAATGAATGTTTTGGAATTGTTGTCCCTCCCTTGGTTAAAATTATTACCATGATCTCTTCCTCTAAATCTTCCTCTACCTCTGCCTCTTAAATTTGCTCTTCCTCCATTATTAAAACCACAACCTTTGTCATCTGCTTTTTGAATAGATTATGCGACATTATTGAAATTCACTTGGCCTTTTAAGGCTTCTTCTGTTGTCTTTTTTGTTTTCTGCAATATTATGCTAACATGACTTTCAATGCTTCCCTGCAACTCTACTATAGTCATAGTCTCTGTATCATGTGACTTTAGTATTATAGTCACAACATGGTCAAATTTAATAGGCATAGTGCGTAGAATTTTTTCCACCACCTTACTATCTGAAATATATTCTCCATACATCCTCATCTTGTTGATAAGATCAATAACACGAGAAAAATATTGTTCAATAGTTTCTGAATTATATAATTCATAACTCTCATATTGTCTATGTAGGGACTATAATTTGGATTTTTGAGCCCTATCTATACCTTCATAAGCCATCTTCAAGATACTCCACGCTTCTTTGGCAATTTTAGCATTAACAATTTTTCCAAAAATTGAATAATCTACTCCTTAGTGAATTTGGGATAGCATCAACTGGTCCTTCCTTTAAGCATTTATATCAACTCCTTCTTGTAAGTGTGGATCATCAAGACTCCAAATATTGTGAGCCTTGAGGTGGGTTAGACATTAAAATCTCCCAACAATTATAATCAAGTTTACTATCTAATTTGGGACCTGACCACATAATATTACAACTGTCTAACATCTCTCACTTTTAAATAAAACACTCTCTCCTTTTTTTTCTCTCACAAATCGCTTGAAAAATTAAAGCTGGATTTAAGGGTCTCTAATACCAATGTGCTATCAAATGACATAATACACTCACACATATATGCATGGAGAGAAAGAGAAAGAGCAGAGGAGAAGAATTAACTCAATCCTAAATACAATACCATAACATAGGCTCGATTACACTCCCTTTTATAGGAAATAAAAGGTAAAAAAATAATAGAGTCTTAAAACACAAGAAACCTTGGACCATAAATTTAGTTAAATCAAAATGGAAGCTTAAGAAGGAAGAAAGTTAAGCCTCTTTCCCCTTACCTTAAGCACGTCATGATTTCAGCTACAATTAACGAAGCATGCATGTTGTTGTCACCTTTTTATGCACAGCTCATTCAAGCTTGGTTTATTTATTTATTTTCCTGGCACCAACGAATCATCTGTCAATATCTTAATGGTTCCATTAATGAAACTAAACTTTTGTCTTGCCCACAATGAAGTTCTTATAAACTAATAGTTGTTACCTTGCAATTGAACTTATGTGGTTACATTCCCAAGATTATCAGTAGATCCTAGGTAATATGGTTACATTGCCCACAACCGTAACTTGCCTACTAAGTAATAACAACATTCATGTCCTATCTTTGTTGGTATTTGTTGGGCACCGATTTCGGAACCCAACCTCTTGCTCTGATACCACAAATGTTGGGTACCAATTCTGAAACCTGACTCTTCAAAATACCATAACTATCATCAATTCATTTTCTTGCTTTGATACCACTCATGTTGGTCTCCGCTTGAATTCTGAAGCCCAACGCTTAAGTCTTGAAACGTCAACTCTTCAGAAAACCATAACTATTGCGAATATCCTCATACTTAACTTAAGCGTGCATATTTCCTTGTAAGGTTATTTTCATGAACCCTTTTTAGGCGTCATCCCATAAGGGTGGCATGCCCACAACAGTCAAACATCAAAACAAAACTTATTCCTCAAACTTAACTTTTTTAACAAGGGAGTCAATATAACATACACAATCGAAACTTGATTCAATCTAACATTCCATTTCTCAAGTAACAGAGTTTGAAAAAATTTATTTACATATCAAAAGCCACACCACTGGCTTATTACAAAAATACAAAATAGCAAATGAAGCAATTCCCTTAGGCTCTTGATCACTTGATCTCTTAGCTATCACCTGGAGATGGGACAGGAAGGAGGGGGGGTGAGCTTAAAGCTCGTGGGTAACAAGTTTATAATGAAGAATAAGCAAAACCTTTAGAAAAGAACCTTTACTTGTTATAGAAAATTCTCATTTAATACATAAAACACATGGTTCTTAAGTTTCTAACCAAATTCACCATTCTAGCATACAATCATACAACATGATCAGCAATTCAAATGCAATGCACAACAAATGGCTCGAGGGTTCTATGGAAACAGAATGGAGAAACCGAAGTTTACCCCATGAACAGAATGAGTCCATTTTCGAAGCTTACATGCCACAAGTGGGCAGCCGAGAGAAGGCTCTTGTCAACGTACACGTGACGAACAGAATGGTTCCACTCTCACCCAAACATAAGCACATAAGCATGCTCAAAATTATTTTATCAAAATGCTCATACTTTCATGTTCTTTTAATTTATACAAAATGCCATGACATTTTTCAAGGCATAACATAAAATGTTTCAATGCATTTCCATCTTTATTCTGAAATTCATCAAAAAGTTCATATAGCAAACATAAAAAGATTTCTCAAATCATTTAAATAGTAATCATGAAACGTTTATAAAACAATTTAAAAACCATGTAATTCTCTTTCTTTAGAAAACATTTTTAAGGCTCATTTACTCAATTATAAACATGAAACCCACTTTGATTTCCTTAAAGACTTGACTTGCTCAAAGTGCCTCTTCTTTTTGCAAACAACCTGAGATATCAAAGGTTCTTTCCTACTGTATCTTTAATGTGTACTTCGTGAGATGATCTAACTGAAATAGGCCTCTATGACCCCCTTGGTTTTTTACCAAATGAAGAAATCTTTGGCTCAATTGGAAGCTCTTCTCTTCCTCTACCTTTTTCTCTTCTTGAACAACCCCAAAATCGCTCTTGAGGGCTAACATAATTGAAACCCTAGCTTATTTCTCTTCTTTCCTTCTTTCTCTTCTTCTCTTCATATTTCTCTCTCTTCATGACCCTCTCTTCTCATCCACGCATTTTGTTTCTCTAGAATCTTCTCATTCACGTTCTCTCCTTTATTTATAAGCAAGACAATACTTCTTCCTCCAATTATGCCCTTAAGGAGTCCAAAAAGTCCATTTTATCC
>JAOSBL010000211.1:10508363-10520100 GCA_027568915.1 Erythroxylum roraimae | reverse complement strand
TGTTCTTTACTCGTGACTAATCACCCAAAATTTCTCATTTAATAGTTCTAATCTTCCAAGAAAAGTTCAGGGTCCAACAATGTTGGGCATATTCGATGCCTCTTATTTCAAAGTTTGCATAAAATAAGTCCACTGCAATTATATTGCGATATCCTATTCTTTAAATTTGTCTTAGATAACTGGCCCTGTTAGCTAGCAGCGTAATAAGCTAGTAATTGGTGAAAAAAATTCTTTTAAAAAATGTAGGGTGCATTTAACTGACATTTGAATTAATATGAATACAATATGTGGAGGAGAAAATAAGAAAAAGTCATGTAAGTAGGGTAAACAAATAGGTAATATCAATAAATTCTCGAGAGTACATAAGAGATGATATATATTCGTATGTATTAGCAAAAATCTTCAACGATGCATGATATTTGAATATGAGATCAAAGATGATTGGTGCAACTAAACTATGATGAATTCCATAAGTATAGAAATTAGTAGTATATATTATATAGTGGCTAGATTATTGTTTAACTTTGTCATGAAATAATGTGATTGCACCATGATTGTGTTTGGATGACGCACTAAAATGACTCCAAGAGGATGGTTGGAGGCTCGTCAAGGCATTTGTTAGCTCAAAAGGTCATGATATAGTAACGCATGATAAAAACATGGAATAGTAGATTAAAGAAACTAGACCACTATCTAAAATGTAGGAGCATTTCTTTAAGTAGTTGAAAAGTGGTTTAGTATTATGGGAATAAAATTTTTTGATACTATGCTCTATATTATCTTATTAGAGTTAGTGACTTAAGAGTTATAACTCTTAACTAATTATATAAAGTTAGTGGAAAAAGTAGTAGCTCTCTACTAACTTAGTAGTTTGATGGTAGAGGGAGGTAGTTTATAACATTACCTATTAAGTTCTTATATGTCTATATAAAGATGTCTCCTATTGTTCATCTAAATAAGCATTACATTTAATCCTTTGTTTAGAACAAGTTTAAAAGATTTGTGAAAAAGTCATCATAAAAAGTTTCAAATATAAAATCTTAAGTGTTTACTATATAGAGTTTGAAGGAAGAAGTACCTCGACTATCCTTTATATTATTTATTGCACAAATAGTTTATTAAAAATTGACTTTGTCATATTCCTCTCTTTTTATTTTTTAATTAAGTTGTGTTAAATATTTACATGTTAAGAGTGTGCGACACATTTAAAATACTACACGTGAGTTAATTGGTCTACTATGTTTTTTTTAATGAGATCTTATACAAGGTATCATTTTATATTAAGATATTCCTTTTAAAGTTGGCAATGAATAGATTCAATATAGTTATTTTTATCTAAACTTTTTTAAAAAAAGTCCTCATTTTAGTCAATCAATTATTTAATCATTAAGTAAAATAACATCATTCGAATCAATTCAGATAAAAATAATAATGTCAATTTTTCTCAGATCTATTTCAGTGATCATTCCTTTATTACATTGATCATTCTTTCATAATTATCACTCTTCTTGTTCTCTTTACGAAAGAAGAAAAATGACAAATGTAAACACTAAAAATATAGAAATTTTACAGTTTTGTTTAGTAACAACAATGAGATGAGTTATAATCGAGCTAAGGCTCAAAAATTTTTCAAGAGCTCCAATCCGATTAGGCTTGGGCAGCCTAAGTTTAAATATGATATTTTTAAATTAAAAATAAAAACAATATTGTTTCTACCTAATATATTCAAGTTTCAGGCCAAGTAGAAATGGATAACCTGAGTTTAAGCCCGATCTAAAACTTGAAAATAAAAAAGAGTTTGAGCTAGCTCAAATTTTGATAAACATGAGTCGAGTCAAATTGAGTCTACTTAGACTTAACTCGGTCAAATCGGCTAATCCAGTTCAATTTTTACATCATTGAGATGAGACATGAAAATGATATTGGAAAGGGGCTCCTCCACCGATTCAGAATAAGAGTCCGAGTTGTTAAATACTAGATACCCCATAACTTACCTCCCACCTATGTCGAAACCAATGATTAAAAAACTTAATCGGTTTGGTTGACTTTACCATAAAAACGTTGAACTGTCTAATTTTTCGTTTTAGTTTTCAAATTTTTGGTTCTATTCGTTGTAATAACTTAATCATTCAATTTTTGTAAATTATTAAATTCTTATAAACTAAAGTAAATCAATTATTTTTTTTTGACAATATTTGTTAATTAAAATTTAAATTTATCAATAAATAAGAACAATCTCTTTTAATCATATTTTAAATTTTTATTTAAATTTTAGTTTATTTTGTAAAAAACATTTAAGTTTTGATTTAATTTTTAAAATTTTGGTCGAAACTCAAATCTTGAAAAGAGGCCTTCCGACTTTCAATTACTAGAAACTCAACGTATTGTACGGTCCGTATTGCAAATGCCTAACACTACACAGGACATGAGATTTAAAGAATGCAATAGCGATCAATCATTTCCTTCAGAGACGGGATCCTCTTTCTAACCTTACTCTGTACAACTTTGTCTAATTAATAAAACTTCATAGTTTTCACTTATATTTTAAGCGCCAGTCACTTAAACATAACTGTTACGCTCGTGAGATAAGTGTCAAAGGCATGACACCAGCTCACACTACACATCAGTCACACCTGTGAGTCTTTTTTTATTTTTTATTTTTATCATTTTAATTATAATTATACTAATATTAGTTTAATAAAAAATAAAAATAAAAATATAATTTAATTTTAATTTTAATTATGGTACTATTAATTTTATAAATAAATTAAAATTAAAATAATAAAATAACTGGTTTATGTCACGAGCGTGACACTTAAGTCACGTCTCTGACACATTTTTTCATTTTTTATTTTAATTTTAATTTTTAAATAAAAAATTTAATATAAAATTTAAAAATGTATTAAAATTGTTTATTAATTTATAAATTATAAAAATTAAGTTAAATTAAAAATTGATTAATTTTATTATTATTATATAAAAATTGATTTTTGCTTTCTTTATTATATTAATTTTAAATTTTTAAATAAAATTTAAATTTAAAAAATTGTGTCACAAGCGCTGGTGAGATATTTTGTTTTTGTTTTTAAATAAAATTTATAAGATGAAAATTTAAATTTTAAAAATTGATTAATTTATTAAAATTTTTTAATTAATTTATAAATTATAAAAATATTAAATTAAATTTAAAAAATTGATTAATTCTATTATTGTTATATTAAAAAAATCCATTTTTATTTTAATTTTAAAAATTTTAAATAAAATTTAAATTTTAAAAATTATATCACACACGTGAAACTTAAGTCAGTGACATATTTTATTTTTTATTTTTTATTTTTTACTTTATTTTAAATAAAAATTATAAGATAAAAATTTAAATTTTAAAATTGATTAGTTTATTAAAATTGTTTAATTAATTTATAGATTATAGAAAAATCTTAAATTAAATTTAAAAATTGATTCATTTTATTATTATTATATTAACAAAAAATAAAATTTCTATTTTAAAAAATATTCATCATTAACCTATTTGTCATGTGAGCTCCTAACCATTTTTTTAGTTAATCTTAGCTTTAAAAAAATATTTTAAAAATATATTCATCATTAAACTATTTGTCATGTGAGCTCCTAACCATTTTTTTAGTTAATCTTAGCTTTAAAAAAATGTGTTTTTTCATTCACATCATGCAATATTTTTGGTGACAGAATCTGTGTGTTTGTGCTTAATAAAGGTCATGTTTGACAATCAGCTGATTGCATTAGTTGTCAATTGATTCTATCAGCGGTTAGCCGATAATTGATTATATCAGCTGTTTATTAAAGTTTTTTTTGAAAGTGTTTATTAAAGATGTTTGGTAAAATTAGTTGTTTAGTATTAGTTATTTATGTATAAATCAAATTTTAATTTAATTTAATATTTTTCTATAATTTATAAATTAATTTAATAATTTTAATAAATTAATCAAATTTTAAAATTTAAATTTTCTATCTTAAAAATTTTATTCAAAAATTAAAATTAAAATAATAAAAAATGCAAATATGTGTCAAAGTGACACAAATACAAACTAAAATATATGTAATTATTTTGTTTTTTTTTACTTTTTATCATTTTAATTTTAAATTTAATTTTTTAATAAAATTAATAGTAGCGTAATTAAAATTATTTTTTAAGTTAATTCATTTACTTGACTTGAATTACCGCCGATGACGTTTTTTTACGTGTACAGAATTAGTAATAGTAACATTAGATAAAACAAAGAGTTCACATCTGCCGTTTCGGGCAATGCTAAAATGGTGGCTTCCTTCTCCAAAATATTTAATTGCCGGCTGCTGCCCAAGTCCCTTTCCCTATCATACGCACAACTTGCAGCCAATAGGACAAGCATTTTTCTGCATCTGACGTGGCAACACCTTCTTTTATCGTGGGCTTGCTTCGTCAAGTGTTTTGAAATTTGGACCTATCATTAAATTGGAAATCTTATTAGTTATTAGTTCAACCGGTTCGACCGATTCAATCATCGGTGGTCGAATCGGTGTGACGTCATAATTATGTAATAATTATATATAATATTAATAATATTAAAAAATACAAAAATATAAAATAATATAAAATAAATAAAATAAAAATTTTGTTGAACTGTGGTCGGACCGTCGAACTAAGTTGAAATTGAAAGAAAAGTAAAGCCATTAACATAATATCGAAGTCTTATTTTTCTTGACAAAAAGGAATTTTATTAACCAATTCAGAAAATGAATTCATTTATGTTTTGTTTTCGTTTTTTTTGTTGGATGAAAAGTATGTTTTGTTTTCTATAAGCTGATTGGAAGTCAGCTAAAATGTTAAAATAAATATTAAGTCAAGGTAGGTGCCGGTCCCGAGTAGATGCTGCGTCAAACGTTTGGATAATGCTATCCACGCGTAGCTGAGTCAGGTACAGTCTGTACTCTAATAGATCCTGATACCATTGAAATCCCAGGTCCTTAACGTTGTATTTACTACAAATTTTATCCTTGATTGCAAAAGGTCAAACATTGTAAACGCAGGCCCACAAAGGAATTTGTTCAGAATCATATCCTTGTAAGTAAAAAGTGAAAATTAAATTAAAAGCAAACCAAACCTAAAACAAGTCTGAGTTCGTGAACCGTACGAATGTGAACGTGTGATAGTTGCTGTTTAGATTTAACTTATTCGTTATGGGCTCGCAAAAATAGGACGATTTAGATAAATATCTGATCACGAATGGATTGGAATTGATCCCCAAAACAGGAATAATTCTGATTACTGGATATTTAATGTTAGGATAAATCCTAAATTAGGTGTAAGAAATTATCCGGATAATTGAAGATTATCCTTTTTTCTAGACGTTTTAAATTGTGGATAACTAAAAGGAAATCTAAACGAAGCCGCGTGACAAATGAGCTACGAGGAGAGGATAGCTTTTGTGTCACATGTTTGAAGTCCAAGGACCGCTTCTTTGGGGACAAACTAAACGTAGATCATAGGAGCATGAATTGACCCAAAAACAAATAGAAAATAGGAAACAAACTTAGATATTTCTTTTGAGGAGTCCAAATCTTCCAATTCTCAAGGAAGGACTTTTTGGCCGGTACTATAAATACGCACTTTCCGAAAGCAATAAACTGCACCACCGCGCAGACAAGGGCTTTTCTTTTCTTCTTTGATTTTGATCAGCTGTTCGTGCTTTTGGTTTGAGTGAAGATGACTATCCTCATTGAACAGCCTGCTCTTGGTACGTTAGATTTTGTCTCTCTTTCTTCCCTTTTTAGACGCCTTGTAATGTTTAATATGTTTCAAAGAATGTTCATCGTTGTATGATCCCATGATATATTTACTTTAGAATCGCGAGCTGAGGAAGAGAAACGCCATGTTGATTCCAAGGAGTTGGTGTTGGACGGCGGATTTGTGGTGCCATCACCCATTTCAATTTCTGGATTTGAAGCACCGGAAATCAATTCATTTGGCAACTCATTCAGGTCTTGATTATTGACAAGTTCTTTTATTCTTCTCGAGAAAAAGTTGAGCCTTATTGTACCAGATTGGCAAAATCTAACACAGAATTTTCTACAGGGACTACAACGCCGAAACTGAACGGCAGAAGGGCGTTGAGGAATTTTACAAGCAGCAGCATATCAACCAAACATATGATTTTGTAAGAAAAACCTTTGAATACTTAACCAACAGCTCATAAGAATTGTCGTTGATCTGATGTGGATATATCTTGTCATGCAAATGCAGGTACAGAAAATGCGTAAAGAATATGAGAAGCTGGACAAAGCCGTTATGAGCATTTGGGAATGTTGTGAACTTCTAAACAATGTAGTTGATGACAGTGATCCTGATCTGGATGAGCCACAAATTCAGCATTTGCTTCAGTCTGCTGAAGCAATTAGAAAAGACCATCCAGATGAAGATTGGTTACACTTGACCGCTCTCATTCATGGTATGTAACTACATTTATATCCTCAAACCCATTCTGATTAAAATTTGCTTGCTCAGAACATTTTAAAATTGCTTGCAGATCTTGGAAAGGTTCTCCTTCTTCCTGAGTTTGGAAGCCTTCCACAATGGGCTGTTGTTGGTGAGTGGAGCGTCTCTCATCCATATTTTTGGTTATATCTTTATTTCCGGAAAGAATTTGTAACCAAATTAGCCTTTTGCAGGAGACACATTCCCTGTCGGATGTGCATTTGACGAAGGCAATATTCATCACAAGGTCTTAATTTTTGCTTGAAACCCTTGGCTAGCCATCTTAGATAGGGTGTAATTAAGTAATGAACTGAGACTGAAAAAAGGTTCAAAATCCTTTATATTGCAGTACTTCAGGGACAATCCGGACAACGATAATCCTGCTTACAACACCAAGAATGGTATTTACAAGGAAAGATGTGGCCTGGACAACGTAGCAATGTCATGGGGACACGATGACTACATGTATATGGTAAGTATCAGGATTGTAGTATCTTTCCGCACCTTATTACTTGGAAAGAAGGTGAATTATGATAGTTTGTAGTGTTATTAAGTTTGCCTAATTCGTTCCTTATAACCTGAAGGTGGCCAAGGAAAATGGTACAACCCTACCACAAGCCGCATTATTTATTATTCGATATCACTCCTTCTATCGTAAGTACTCTAGATCTTCTGCACGTACACTTAGAGGCTCAGGGTAAATATGTAGTTTGATTATTTCTTTATGATCACCCAGCTTTACACAAGGCCAGAAAATATACGCACCTGATGAACGAGGAAGATGAGGAAAATCTGAAGTGGCTTCATATATTCAAGTAAGCTTTATTTTATTTTTGTCTTCGATTTTCAATTTCACGTATTTAACTAGTTGATGACATTAATTATCAAACCAAAACTAAACTTTGGAACTTCACAATCGATGTGCAGCAAATACGACCTCTACAGCAAAAGCAAGGTTCTTGTTGATGTTGAAAAAGTCAAGCCATACTATCAGTCCCTCATTGATAAGGTCCGCAGTATAGGCAAATATGTATTGATTTACGTGATGTTGAAGCTTTCAGTATCTGAAACGGGATTTCTTTTTGCAGTATTTCCCAGAGAAGCTCAGATGGTAGAGTGCTTGTGGATGGATCGTGGGAGAATCGATGTCTAATACTAAAAATATTTGGCCAGGAGACTGCTGTTCCAGATTCATGTAGGCGTATCAGCTACATGTGGGATCATTAATGTCTAAATTTACCACACAGGAGTGCATTGTCTGGCGATATCTGTATTGTTCTTTTTCTTTCCTCTTTTCTATGCTCTTGAATGGATTTAAGCCATATTGTAAATTTAATTTATTCTTCTTCAGCCTCCAGCAATACCCTTTTTCCCATATTAAACTTCTCCAATGGTGTCAATATTGATTAAGAGGCTTTTCAAAGACACGTAGATCAGAGCAGGGATGTCAAAGGGCTGGTCGGGCCCGAGGTACTCTTGGTCTGACCCAACCCGACCATGGGCTTGGTGACTTGTGGCTCGACAGGCCGGGCCAACCTAACTTACCTTATATTTATAAAAAAAAAGTAAAAAATGACGTCATTTTTAAAATTACGGTTGGGCCATGGGTTGAGTCAACTAGTACTCTATCGAGTCGGCTACTTTTGGTTTGTGGTCCAATCAACTTGGGCTAAAATCGGGCCAGGTCGGGCCAAAATTAACATCCCTATCGAAGAGAAACATGTACACTAAGCGCATTCGTTAAGCATAAGCAAAGCCAAAGGACTCCCCTGCCTTCTTGTACTCAGATTCAATAAGAAGAATATATTCTTCCCTGAACTTACAAAATTTCGTAAGCAAATCCAAATGTCGTTTAATGTAACAAATTTTGCATAATACCATAATATCACAATTTAAGGGGAAGATACAAAAGTGTGCCACTTTATAATAATTATAGGCTACTAAATGATCTTTCATCCCTTCATTGGAGTCTTTTAGTTCATAATTGATGAACAATATTTTTATATCCCCTTTTAAAACAATACCTCATATTCCCCAATATAGTGAGGAATGGAAGTCATATCAATTTTTATTCCTCAATATATTCATTATAATTCTTATTGTCGTTCTCTCAAGTGAACCAAGCATACCCTAAAATCTCTCTTGTCATTTCATAACCTATATAATTGACTTATAAAGCTGTTAAATTTATATCATTTATAATCTAACTTAAAAAGTGATAGAAGTCTCTTTTGTCATTTTATAAACCTATATAAGTGACCTATAAAGAAGCTAAATTTATATTATTTATAATACAAATTAAAAAGTGACAGAGGCAAGAGAAAAGCTAAATTTATATCATTTAGAATCTAACTTAAAAAGTGACAGAGGGCAAGAGAAAAGTTAGGTCATTTTCATACAAGTCAACAAATTAGGTAAATTTATAAATTTAAAAAATAATCATTATAGTTTTATAAACTAGGTATTTCCAATACATTTTTACTATTCAAGTATCCATTATTAAGGTGCATACAATTTTAGTTTAATCTTTAATTTGTACATTTATCAAATAATCTTTCAATTGGTTTTGTAACTCCTAATTGATTGAATAGGTTTAAATTTTTAATTAGAAAATCATAAATTGAAGATTTTAGAGTTTTAGAAACACTGTGTTGAATCAAAGAAGGTTCTAATCTATACTTTGATGATAATAAAATATAAATACTACTAATGGATTTTTTTTAAATGAAAGCAATGTGAAAGTTAGTTTAGTCATACACAAATCAAGAGCAATCTCTTGATGACAATAAAAGACGTTGAAATCAAATTTATTTAAGTGAAAAAACAAAACATTTTTAGATGAAAGCAACGAAAGTTATTTTAGTCATGCACAAATCAAGAGTAATCTCATGAAGATAATAAAAACAAACTTGAAATCAAATTTAAGTGAAAAACAAAACCACTTTCCACTTAGTTACTGGAACACTTTAGAGGTTCATTATACATACATATATCATTGTTTTAACTTATTACAAAAGTCTTTTCAATCATTAATAGGAATTAAAGTTTTAAGATTAAAAAAACCCTCTTAATCTTTGGAATATTCTTTGAGGAACAATTTGAGATGCATTTGGGTCATTTTTTATTGATAAAAATAATTTTGAAAATTTGAAGATGTTGAAATCAAGATTTTAGGTACACTAGTTGACCTATATAAGTTAGCAATCGACCAATGCATGATAAAATTATAGAAAAAAGTGTATTGCAACTATACTAGTCTATTAATATACAGTAATGGTCAACTAATTCTTATAATGAGTAGTTTTTTAATTAATACTCATTGGTTAAGTAATCAACCAATATATTAAAATTAACCCTAAGGGCTATTTTAAGCTCTTAAACATATAAATACTTATTTTTATTGATTATGACATAATTCAGAGATTTTATGAGCATTTATAGTTGCATTGTGAAATGTGTAAGCCTTTAAGTTATCAAAGTAAGTAAGCAAGGGTCTTTTAAGTTGTAAATTTTATTTATGAGTTAGAGTTACTCTTCACCTTGAACGAAGATTATAAGAAGGATTACTCTTTACTAAAAGACAAACAAAACTAATTGTAGGAAGTTTCACCTGTACCTTGTTGAAAGAGAAGTCTTTGTAGAATTCTAAGAAGTACCTAAAGACCTACTATGAATAAAATACCACATAAGCTTTGGCATAGAAAGAAATTAAAGATTAGTTATTTCAAAATGTTTGGTTGCAAGTGTTATCTTAAATGGTAGAGATAACTTGGAAAATTTTGATTGAAAAATGAATAAAGGTATTTTTCTTGGTGTTTTTTTAACTAGCAAAGCATACAAAGTGTTTAATAGGAAGACTCTTATTATTAAAGAGTATATACATGTTGCCTTAGATGAATCTAATCCTCTTACCTCCAAGAAAAATCTTGAAGATGATGATATAAATCTAACTAAGGATTTGGAGAAATTATCCCTTAAAGAGAACAAGAATGATCAAGAATGATCATTAAGTCACCCTACAAGAGTAAATTATTAAACTTAGTAATGGAGATAAGAAAGACATGGAACTTTCAATGTATTAAAAGTTTAAGAAGAATTACCTTCCGAATCAAATTATAAGCAAGTTCAATAAGGGGTAATTACTAGATCACATTTTAGAAATATATCACATTTTGATTTTATTTCTAAAATTGATCCTAAGACTATAGAAGAAATCCTTAGTGATGAAAGTTGGGTTATTGTTATAAATGACGAGTTGAATCAATTTGAGAGAAGTAAAGTTTGGACTTTAGTACCTAAACTAAAACACCACCAAATTATAGGTAGCAAATGGGTGTTTAGAAACAAATTAGATGACTCAAGTATAATAGTAAGAAACAAAGTTATTATAGACTATAATTAAAAGGAGAACAAATATTTTGAGAAAAATTTTACACCGATAGTTAAATTAGAAGCAGTTAGACTATTACTTGCATTTGCATCATACAACAATTTTAAATTATATCAAATGAATGTTAAAAAAGCACCTTTAAATGGATATTCAATAAGAAGTTTATATTGATCAACTACTAGGTTCTAAAAATCTTGATGCACCAAACCATAATCATAAACTCTTCAAAGAGTTATATAGTTTGAAACAAGCTTTTAGAGCTTGGTAGGATAGGTTAAGTACATTTGTTTTTTAAAAAATGATAAAAATCTATATTAATGTGCTAAAGGATATAATTAAGAGGAAGGCACATATTTTTAGGAAATTTTTACATCAGTAGTTAGAACAAAGGCAATTAGAATAGTATTTATATTTACATCATTCATGAATTTCAAAATTGTTTCAAAGATGTTAAAAGAGCTTTTTTTAAATGGATTTATTTAAAAAGAAGTTTATATTGATCAATCACTAGGTTTTAAAAATCATTATGCACCTAACAATATTTATAAAATCTCCAAAACAGTATATGATTTTAAATAAGCTCTTAGAGCTTAGTATGATAGATTAAGTACTTGACCTTACAATTCTATTCATTAAAAAGGATAAACAAGACATTTTAATTGTTCAAATTTATATTGATGACATTATCTTTGGTGCAACTAATGAAAGTATGTCTAAAGATGTTAGCCCCTAAATTTTTTTTATGTTATTAAGCATGATTAGAGGAAATTGAAGTCTTGATGAATTAAATTAAGTTGACATTAATTAGTATGGTTGCATTAGTTAAGTTAGGTAGCATGAGTTAATGAAATTAAATGTGT
>JAOSBL010000211.1:10473086-10484079 GCA_027568915.1 Erythroxylum roraimae | reverse complement strand
AAGTCTAAGTTCAATTAGACAATATGAATCATGAATTGAGAATGAGCATAAGATGTGAATTTAGAAAATATACCCGGAATTGTCATTGAGCATGCATTATACATTACACATATATATGTGTGTAAAACTGAATGTTTATGTGATTGTGCAATTATTAATGTGTGTGCAACATGTGTTTTGCATAATGATGATATAGGATAGAACGTCCCCATTCAGACGTTTCCGGATCATGGAAGCTAATGCTAATCTGGAGCATACTGTGAGTAGACCTAGATGGTCTCATTCTAATGTTTATTTTGTTAGACTTTTTGGTATTGATTGATTTCTGAATGATTATGTGAATGTGGTTGACTATGTTGGTTTCCAGACAGAACGTCCGATGAATGTGTTGCATGAATGAAATATTGAAGTGCTCATTGAATGTGAATTGGATGAACTAAGTGTACGTAATTTGATTATTAAATATGTTTTGAAAGTGCATTTGCATATGAATGAAAGTGTAAATACTCAACTCTAATGTTGAATGCCGGAATACGGTCCAATGACATGTGAATGTGAGTAAAGGTGGATCATGCAAATGTGACTGATGTATTTCATTTCATGAATGCATGAAACATAATGGTTGTTGTGACCAGAGTAGCCATCGAACAGAGCTTAAAGCTCAACGAGTGAAAAAGAGCGTCGAGTTCAAAAGTGATTTAGAGCCTCAGGCTCAACATTTAATGAGCCCTATATGAGACAGTTATCAATGAGCCCTATATAGGACAGTTTAGTTACTCGATCACAACAAAGTAATAAATGAAAAGTGAGTCTCATGTGCACTGCATATGCACAATATGAATTATTAAATTATATTGAATATGAAATGTGAAATGATGTGAATGTGAATTATGTGTTATGTGACTGGGTGAGCCATCGATGATGGTCACTCATTGAGTTTGCAAAACTCATCCAAAAATTGCAAAAAAAATTCAGGATCAAAAGAATACCCCGTTAGGCCAACGGGAGTATACCTTCAACATCCAAGTAAGGGATAGAGGTCGGGATCAATTCGCATATGCATTATACTTCTTTATTTTTGTATTGAATTGTATATATATTCTGAAATTTTTGTATCGAATAATGTATTTAAAAAACTTTTGCACAATGTGTATACAAATGTATTTATGTTGTAATGTAAAGACATTATGACTAAAGTGTTTTGTATTTGAAATGGACCCAAATGGCTATTGAGATTATAATGATTGTATTACTGTGATTGAAAATATTTATGAAATAAAAGTGGCCCAATTTGGTAATTGATTTCTACATATGCTTATACTATTTCAAAAAAAATTATACTAAATTTTGACTGATTAAGTGCTTTAGCATGTTACCCTCGCGGGGCACGGTCTTGGATATCACTCAAGATGTCAGGCATGTGTCTTGCAAGAGTGTGGTGCTACACATAATATATACTCTTGAAGAGAGAACTAATAAGTTTTGAGATCTGTCTCGATGAATCTGAATACTAAGGATAAAAGATGCTTCACTAAGATATTTCATGTTAAAAAATGATTAGACAAAAGATGTTCGCCACGATCTTCCTACCTGATTGTGGTTTATGGATTTCATTTCTTCTCTCATTATATCCCACTATAAATCTATATGAGGACCAAAAATGACATCTAAAAGGGTAATTGGATCAATAATATGTCAAATACTATAATCATCCTCAATAAGATAAATTGTATAATTTGATGATATAGCATGCCCCCTTACCCTATCGGATCTCTTTAATCGAACATGTTTAATATGAATACTGTGCCACATAAACCTTATTTTTTAATTGTATTGGTTTCTAATCTTATACTGGAGTGGCACTAGGTACAAAGTCCACTGAACCCTAACTAAATATATGAAGGATATGAAACCACAGTAGTATTAACTTTGTTATCCTCTCAAATGTGAGAAGGATCAACCTTACCACACACACCATATTTTATAAATTTAATTGTTTGTGATTTCATAATTATATATCCTCTTTTTATACAGTAGAATATGGAGCCTTTAGAGTGATTTAAATAACTTACAAAATAGTAACAAGTAGAATAGGAATATTATTTGTTTTAGAAAGATTATACAAATGTACCTTGGTGGGGCAATCCTAAACTCGAAGATGAGTGACACTAGGTTTCCAAACTTCCCATAGCTTAAAAGATGTTTTCGGTAGTGAATGGGACTCTTTTCAGAATATAAAAAGCAATCTTAATATCCTTATCCTAAAGGAATGTAGAAGCATAGTCCTACTATTCATGCTCTTCATCATATCTTTTAAGGTATTATTTTGCCTTTTATCAATAACTTTCTATTCAATACTATTTGGTATAGTAAAGCTACTAGTTAACAAGTTTTCAAGTATTTAGGAAACAAACCTTTTATTATTCAAAAACCTTATGTTTGTCATAATACTTACCTCACAATCAAACATGATAGTCCTAATTGATTTTTTAATTAGTTCCCATATTTTAATCAATAACACATATCTATATCAAGAAAAATAATCAATAAAAGCCAAAAAGTATATGGAACCATAAATGTTGGGTGAATAAGAACTATATAAATTATTATAAATATTTTCTAAAAAATTGGAATTGGAAGTTGACCTCTTTTGTTTTATTTTGGTTAACTTGCCTCTAAAACAATCAATATATGGCTTTAAATGTGACCTAATATTTTATGTCACAATATGAATACATTTTCCTTTATTATAAGTCTTTACTAACAATCTTTTTAACAATATATAAAGAAACATGGATTTCATCAGAAGTTAACACATTATATACAAGTAATATGATTAAAAAAATCGTACCAATATGTTTTACATTAAAAGATAAATGTACATTAGAGTTATTAATTACAAAAAACATAATGTTCTCTATTGATAGTAGATACAAAAATTAAATTTCACCTAAAAGATGACATATAGAATATGCTATACAAAATAATTTTAAGTCCAATGTCAATGTTTAGACAAATAAGTCTTACAAAAAATTTACATCTATTTTGTTATTGCTAACCATAAATTTTATTTTTTTAAAAAAACATAAATTTTTATTCATCCTTGATTGCTTATCTCTTGATGTGAGTCCTTACATTATAAAAGTAATATGATTAGAAGCCTCATTATCTAGCTAATAAGAACTTAGTATAGTTATAGCAACATTAGAATCATAAATGATAAACTCCAAAGAATTACCTTATAGTTTCCATTTTCCTTTCCAAACATTATATTTTATGTAATCTTATTCTTTATGGCCTTTCTTCTTACAAAAGAAGCATATCATATTCTTCATGATATCCCCAAGATTCCTCAAACCAATGTTTTGTCCTAATTCTTAAAATAAAGGATTTTTAGGAGCCTTACCTTTGGGATTTTTAAGTTTAGTTTTAGGTTTTGGTTTAGTTGTTACAAAGATCGTTTACGTTATATTATTTAATTTATTCCTCTACTACTTAATAAGTAATAAGATAATCAATATCTTAAACTTCATCTTTTGTGTTGTAGGTAATAACAGGAATACTAAACTTTGATGGAACTATATTACGAGTTAGATGAACAATATATGTATTAAGAATTATTATATTTAGGGCTTTGAGTTTATCCATCAATAAATCATCTTGATGTTATATTCTCTTACTCCCCTTACCCTACTGTAACTCATAAAATATAGTTATTTCAAAAGTGTTACATTGTAAGCAATGGTCATTATGTGAAATACCTTTATGAACTTCTTAAATTTTTATATAAAGTTAACAATCATAGAAAAAAATAATCACATACAAAATTATAGTCTCATAACATATAAGTAAAAGAATTCAAATACTAACTAGAAAGGCCTATGAAATGACTATATTCTTAATAGCATTTAAAAATTTTCATAAGCATAAGAGATATACATGTATGCATTTTTTTGCATAAGCATAAACCTATGATAAACTTATAACTGAATGCATATTTTTGTACATGTTTATTGTCATATAATGATACTAAAACATATTATCAATAATATTGATTTGAGAATTCCCAATATAAATGTCTTAAAAAGTGTTAAATCATCCAATATACAACAATTTTATAAATATAAAAGATAATAAAAGTATATTTATCTCCTTTATTTCAAGTCAATTGGATGAGAATTCACTCAATAATAGTTTTAGAAAAACTTTTATGTAGACTTCTGTGGAGTTAGATCTTAATTATTACAAATGTAATAAAGTAAAAAATAAAAAATCAACTTTATTCATCTACAATATCTTAAATTTTATAAGATAATATCAGGACCATTGTATAATTTTATAAAATCTTGAATTTGATGTCCTATAGTATGATGATGCCAGCATGCCCATGGTAGATTTTGTATTGTCCAAAGACATGAAATGCATGAAGCTCGCACACTAAACACACAAAGATGTATTCTTACCCTTATAGTGTGTTTGCAGTAGGCATCGACATATGCCCCAACCTTATGGTGCACACACATACATGACGCTTATAGCACGTGCTTAACACACATAAGACACATGTTCTTTTTTTTTTTTTTTGATAAATCAGAGATATAATAAATTATGAAAATAAGGGTTTATGTACATAGGCAGAGATTGTACAAAAGATCAATCTCATACTAATACCAAGGGAATTAACCCACCCTAAAACAGTCATGATAACACCTGAAATTTCCAAAGCCTACCAATATCTATTGCTTGAGTACAGTGTTTACAAGGACAACTTTTCCTTGTTGTATGAACTTCCTTAGCTGCATGCTGCACTTACTGCCTGTCTTCTTGATCCTTGCATCCATTATTTCTCTACCCCGTTCTTCTTTAAACGTATGAAACCTTCCGGAATTGTTAGCTTTCTTAGTCAACTCAAGTTCCTTACCCAATATCTTACCTTTCCGATATGTCCTCTTTGTTTATTGCACTCTTAGAGTTGCTCTTTCAAGTTCCTGATATCTCTTATTGAACCCCACCTCTCTGCAATCATCTTCCCCGAAAGGAAACAAGCTTAGCAAAAATAGAAATACTACTTCTCCTTCTGCTTTACACATAAATGCCCATTCTGCTTAGAAGTCATCGAAATCCCTTACAAATGTTTCAGCTAACTCACACACCAACTCAACCAAATAAACTCATCTATTTTGTACCTTTCCTTGATAACAACGAACTGCAGAGAGTATTGAAACCTCTTTGTAGAGCACCTTTACCTCTTTTTGTTTAGCACCCTAGAAGACCCTCCATCCTTCTCTGTCATACCTCCGATTGTTCCTCTGCTCCTTTTGCAAGGTCCAAAGGGGTAAAGGGTATACCTTCTGATATGTTACATATTGATCTTCTTGTTTTCTACTGTTTTGATGATTTATGGAATGCTAAAGATCTCCAACTCTTTTTTGAATTGACTTGGAATGGTTTGCTTGTGGATATGGTTGTATTCCATTTGCCTGAATTTGAAGATATTTCCTTTTGATGACCTGAAACAAAAACTGCATATTTAATGTTAGCGACTAAAATAACTCCTACCATTACCTTCCATGCCTCTGTTCCACATGCTCTAATTGTCTCTATACATAAGACATACATTAAGCGGTTGGTGTGCATCTACTTGCTTTTCTATCTAGTCACTGGAATAGACAATTTATGGTCATTTTTCTCAATATTCTTATAATTTTTCATTGGAAAATCACTACAAAGTGTAAAATATATATTTTCATATAGAAACCAATTTAGAAATGAATCTAATATTTGTTAAAAACAACAATGTATTAATTTCTCTAATTTCTTATAGAGAAACTAAAACAATATTCGTTTGATTCAAGCAATCATAAAACTGTTATAATACCACATGCTAAATCTAATACATACTTTATTGATCGGTTTAAGATCAACTATAAATTTGTATAAAATGAACATAATGCAAAATAATATTTATTTTTTTAATCCATTTGTATTTGTGTAAGTAGCTAGAAATTTTGAATAAGCTTTCGTCTTTTGAACAAGCTACTAAAACTTTCAATCATCCTTTATAATTAGTATGATCTTTCTACATCTTTTTCAATGTATAGATCTCTTAAAGTCATAAAAAGTAAATGTCTTTGATACTTACATAAAAAAATGCAAGACAACTCATACTTATTTATGATAACATTATGGATTTAATAAATACTTGACTTCTATTAAGAAGTGATAACATCTCGGAATCTCAACTACTACACAATATCATTGTTTTACACTTGGTTACTCTGTTGATTAATTATCAAATACAACACCTTTTTCTTGTATTATTTCTGCTTTATCATGTTATTAGAGTCTAAATTTAGCAGATAATCTCATAATCCCTATCTCAATGACAATCAACAACATATCATAACTAAGAAATTAAACACCAAATATCAATAGATTCAACACAGCAAGAAGGCAATTCCATAAATACAAACATGTTAGAAAATAGTCTGCCTACATTGCCATTCAACCAATTCACAAATTTTTAGCTACATACTAGATTCTACAAATTACTTAGTATGGAGAAATCAAATACGAGCTATTCTAAGTACCTTAGATCTCACTGGTTATGTTGATGGGAACATTTCACCCCTACAAGAAAACTCAGACTCCTAATCCATTAAATACATCAAATGGAAGAAAGTTGACCAGCTAGTTTACTGCTTCCTTATTAGATCACTCTATAGCTTAACTATATAACTTGTACTCAGGCATAACATGACTCGTAATCTCTGAGTAAGACTTAAAGAGAACTTAATCGAACAATCAGTGTCTCAAAAATCTCTCCTCTGCCAGAAGCTTCACACTTTGAAAAAAGGGTCTAGCACCATTATCGACTACCTCAATGTCGTGTCCACTACTACAGAAGAACTCATCATAAATTCAATATTGAATGAAGACATCATCCTCTTCACTTAATGGAGTACCTGAAGATTTCGAGTCATTTATAATAGTTATAGAAAATCACAACATAGGAATCACCTTTGTAGAACTCAAAGAGAAACTTCTGCTCCATGAATAGCAGCTGATCTCCTTCAACGTGCCACCTCCATCAGATTCAACCTTTTTTGCCTTCTCCAGCAACAATCGCTCCACTTATAGCTCATATGGTAGGGGTAGCAGAAGAACACAAAGATTATGACACTCACTTCCTAGCGGAAATTCTTATGGGCATCAAAATTGACGAGCTAAAAATTTTATTAAACCACAAAATTTATAAAACTCATCTAGACCTATATAGTTTAATGAAGCCCAACCATATCAACCCTCTCTTATTTATACTCTAGCCTATTCCCAATTTCAGACCCAAACCCAACATAACTTATCTTATCTTAAGCCCAATTTTAATAATAAATAACCTACCTATTGTTAATTATTGGAAATGGGGACATAATATTGCTCATTGTCACTTTCTATATTTCAAATCTCGTAACTACTTAACTAGATTTCACCAAACTACAAATAATATTACCACAACCTTCTCTACTATGAATATCCAACTAGATCATAACATAGTTCCCTTCAACACCAATAATGTTATTGAATGGTTACCAGATATTGGCATCATTGCTTACATGACTCCAAATTCTCATATCGTATAATTTGTCATACCATATGAAAGATCTAATCAAGTAATTATTGGCAATAGACACACTCTTCCTATTTCATCCACTAGCACCATAACCTTTCTCACTTATTCTCATACTCGTCATCTTTGTGATATATTGACTGTTCCTCCATTACTACTAATCTTATGTTTATTGCAAAATGTCACCAATAACTCTTGCGTCATTGAATTTAATCCATTTAGCAATATTGTGAGCACCTCAAATCCAAGATATCACTCTTTGTAAGTCCCATCCATAACAACCTTTACCCAATGAAGATTCCACTACACTTCATAAATCCTATTGCTCTCACAGCTACTTCAACCTCAATAAATTATGCCATCAATTGATCATATGTGTCGATCCAGACTATCTAAATGAGGCCATATCTTGCCTTTTAATTCAAATTTCATCAATTCATGTACTTCTTGTCTTCAAGGCAAAAGTATTCATCTTTTATTTCTTATGTCTTCTTGAATTTTTTCAAACATTTATAACTAATTCATTGTGATATTTAAGGACCTTCTCCATCTCTTTCCACTCTAGTTATTGATATTTCATTATCTTTGTGGATGACTTCAATTGTTTTATATGGATTTTTCTTTTGAACTATAAAACTAATTCTTTACTTCATTTTCAAACTTTTAAAACCATCATTGAAAATCTCTTTTCCACTACCATACAAAAATTTCAATGCGATGGAGCTCCTAAACTCATCAAAGGTACCTTTACTCACTTTCTTCTTTCTAATGGTATCACCTTTTGCATCTCTTGCCCTTATACACTTCAACAAATTGGCCTTACTAAGCATAAAATTCGTCACATAACTGAAACCAAATTTACCCTTCTCCTTATTACCTCTCTACCTAAATTTCTTTGGTTCAAAGCATTCACCATTACCGTCTACCTTATCAATCTATTACTCACTCATATTCTTCATCACAAATCTCCCCATAAAGTCTTATACTGTACCAAAACTTGTCCTTAGTCATCTTTGGGTATTTAATTGTGCCTATTTTCCTTATCTCGGCTCTACTAGTATAAACAAAATTACACCAACTTCTATATACAATGTATTTTTCTTGGTTGTGCCTCTCAATATAAGGGTTATTGGTGCTTTGATCCTATCACCTCTAAACTTTACATTTCTCATCATATATACTTCCTTAATCATCTCTTTCTCTATAAAATTCTACCTATGTCATCTTCCACCTCACCCTCCTCCTCTCCCATTTCTTAACCTTTATCCCTTCCACCTCTACCCTCTACGTCCTCCTCCTATATCACAAACTCAACATAACAACCTACTTACTATATGATAACATGTACCCAAGATCATACACGTAACCCTAGTAACTTTTCTGATTGCATAATCTACACTCTCACCATCCAAAATACTCCTTCAGACCCTAGTTATTCAAGCCAACAAATTTCTTCATTGGTTCCAAGCTATGCTTGAAGAGTTTAGCACTCTCCATCATAATAACATATGGATTCTTGTTCCTCCTCCACTAAACACAAATATTGTCGACTGTAAATGGGTATTTTACACTAAAAGGAATCCTAATGGTTCTTTCAAGTGCTATAAAGCTTGCCTTGTAGTCAAAGGTTATCATCAAACCTCAGGTGTTGATTATATTATCACCTTCAATCCTGTTGTCAAACCCTGCACTATTTGCAACATTATCACCTTGGTAATGTCCTATAATTGGCCTATTCGCCAACTTGATGTTAATAATTGCTTCCTTAATGGTTACTTAAAGGAACCAATTTACATGTCTCAACCTCCTAGCTTTATAGATCCACACCATCTTCACTATGTTTGTAGACTCTATAAAGCCTTATATGGTCTAAAAAAACCTCTCGAACTTAGTTTCATTGCCCAAGTCAAGATTAAGCCCTCTAAATCCTATGCATCTCTCTTCATCCATCAAACCAACACTCACACAACCTTTCTCTTAGTTTATGTGAATAATATCTTAGTCACTGATTCTTCACCATATTTCATTATAACATTTATCTGTGATCTCAACTTTTCTTTTTCTATAAAAGACTTAGGTCCACTTCATCACTTTTTAGGTATTGAAGCTCACACCATTTCTCTTGGTCTTCTTCTCACTCAAGCATAACAACAACAACACAGTGAAAGCCCCATTAATACACAGGATCTGGGGAGGTACCATATCCCTAACTGATAGAGAGGTTATCTCCGATAAACCCACAGGAAAAGAAAGAAAGAAGAAAAAAACAGTTTATACCAAAGACTTCCTTCTTCGAGCTGACTTTGATAAATCTAAACGAATTTATATACCCCTCACTTCATTTTGCCCTTATCTAAAAATCATGATGTTCTTCTTTTTGATCCTACTGAATACCACAACATTGTTGGTGCTCTTCAATGCTTTGTCTCATTTGTTCTAACATTCAATTTGTTGTCAATAAAGTATCTCAATTTTTACAATGTCCCACTAATATTCATTGATCTACGGTAAAATAGATTCAACGATATATTCACTCCACACATTCCTATAACATTCACTTCACCAAATCTCCCTCCCTCTCTTTACAGGCATATTGTGATGCTGATTGGCTAATTGTCCTAATAATCGGCGATCTACATCTGGTTATTATATTTTTCTTGGTCTTAATCTTATTTTATGGAGTGCCAAGAAGTAACTCGCTGTTGCTCAATCTAGCACTAAAGTTAAGTACCAAATTATTGTTTTTACTTCTACAGAATTTGTTAGAAGCTTCCACAGTCAAACCAAATCACTGCAAATCAGGAGTTAAATCAGGAGAAAATATTTCCACAATTAAATGTAATTATTGTACGATGATTGCCATAGTTAGAGGAGATGTAATACTATAAGAGTAGTGACTGTAAACAGTGATTGAGATATATAAAAAATGGAAATGATTTCCAGCCTTTTCAGACTATTACCATCGTAAGATGGTATCAGAGCAGAGTTATGGCCTTGGACCTATTGTTCAATTGCTCATCATCTCACATATCCTTACCAGTTTGAAGCCATACATTGTTTTCTTTTCAAAAACCATTACTTCGAAACCTGCAAACCAGAAACAATGTCAGAAGGCTCTTCCAGTAATCAAACCAACCAAAACAATCAAACAGGTCCTACAAACCAAACAGTTCCTGATGACATAACAATTCAAAATGCAAACTTGCTGAGAAACAATCTCAGTAATTAACCAAGCCAATCCAATTCAGACAACCTGACAATTGGGCTGAAACTGGACGGAGACAACTATCCATTATGGGCACGTCTGATGAGAGTTGCCATTGGGGGTAGAGGCAGAACGCAACACATCACTGGAGAACCACCTGC
>JAOSBL010000211.1:10442452-10453593 GCA_027568915.1 Erythroxylum roraimae | reverse complement strand
AACCAAAAGAAATACTTTCTGAACCATCAAGTTCTCGCAATTGCACAGATGAATACTCTTGATCAAGCTCTGCCACTCGCCGCTGAAACTCAGGCTTCAATGATGATTTCGAAAGAAAAATTACCAGAGGAAAAAGAAAAATAAGATTTTGAACACTCAAATCCAATGTCCATGATAAACATTCACCGATTCAAACATTCGAAAAAGTTATAAAAAAAGGGCATGCGGTCTAATAGGCTAACCAAAAGTTGAGAGCCCAAACCATAAGAGAGTTCTAGGGCACAATGTACAGAAGTCGATTGAACAAATTAATGAGAATGATATGTACTTAGATTTGAGATGGGTTAAATGTTTTTGGGAGTTGGGAAAAAGAGATTTCAGGAGATTGTAAAGATAGAATAGGAAAGGAATTGTTTCAATATGTTGTACTTTTATTGAATATTCAGCACCTATTTATAACAATCCAAACCAACTGACAGACAATTAAGATTGCACTGTCACTATCTAATCCACTACTCGTACTGGCCTAGGAAACAGGAAACATAAACAAATCCACTACTCGTACTGGCCTAGAAAACAAGAAACATAAACAAATCCACTACTCGTACTCACCTAGAAAACAGGACATAAACAAATCATAAAGCGATTCTTACTGTAAACACAAAACAGAAGAGAAATAGAAGAAAATAGAACAACACTTCCTAGCTACACGTTGCATGCTTCATGTAACCTTAAACCACGTTCTACTTGCCTTGCTAAAGAAACCCCACGCATCATGGACTACCATGAGCTGAAGAGAATGTATCAGAGATCCATTTGGGTCACCACCCAATTGGACCTTCTGGACTCCAAATACACATTTACTTTGTTTAGCAAAAAGCTGATGGTGATTAAGGATGGATAATACCACTTCTAAATGACGAAGATGATCGTCCCAAGTCTTGGAATATATGAGAATGTCGTCAAAAAAAAAAAGAACGAATTTTCGTAGGTAGGGTCAAAAAATTCCGTTCATGAGTCCTTGAAAAGTAGAAGGCGCATTCGTTAAACCAAATGGCATTACAAGAAATTCATAATGACCCTCATGGGTTCGGAATGCTGTCTTGGGAATGCCTTCGTAATGGACCTGATCTGATGATAGCCGGATCTGAGATCAAGTTTAGTAAAGAAAATGGCACAATAGAGTTCATCCATTAATTCGTCGATCACCGGAATCGGATACTTGTCTTTAACGGTGATGGAATTGAGAGCCCAATAGTCTACGCAAAACCTCCACTCCCCATTAGCCTTACATACAAGTAAGACAGGTGAAGAAAAAGGACTCTGGCTGGGTTGAATTAATCCTGAAGCTAACAACTCTTTTACTTGTCTTTCAATTTTCTCTTTCTGATAATGTGGGTACCGATATGTCTCACATTTACTAGTTGAGCAACTTCTATTAGTGGTATATAGTGATCATGGGAACGATGGGGTGGCAGAGTGGTTGGTACCTGAAAAACTCTTTGGTAAGCTTGAAGGAGGTCATTCACATCGGATGGATATGTATTGTGATCTTGGCTCTCTGATTCGGTTGAAACCAACTGGAGGAAGAACCCATGTCCCATTGAGCTAGAAAATAGTTGATTAGTTTCCTTGTCATTCAAGACTTTTAATGCTTGTGGATTTAGGCCGTTGAAAGTGTAACGAACCCCATCTAGTGTAAAGGACATTTGTAATTTGGAGAAATCGATTACAATGGGCCCAAGAGTCTCCAACCATTGGGCTCCCAAAACAATCGGACATACAAAGAAATCAGTGACTACCTGGCATCCTTGAATATTCAAACACAAACCACGACAAACTTGGGAGCATTCTACACGATTCGTATTGGCCACAGTGATACGAAATTTTGGAGTTGTTTCCATGGGTAGACCAAACTTAGTGACAACCTGTTGATCAATAAAGTTGTGTTTGCTGCCTCCATCTATTAAGACTATGTAATCCTTACTACCGAGCCTTCCCTTCAGTCGAATAGACTAGGGATGCTGAGTGCCAGTAATAGCATGGAAAGAAATCTCTGGGGTTCCGTTTGTGTCTCCTTTATGATCTTCACTGGTATCTTCATCAATGGATTGGATGCGAGAATCATCTTCGATCATGAAGAGCTGCGGCTTAATACATCGATGCCCAAGAACGAACTTCTCATCACAGTAAAAACACAACCCCTTTTTCCTATGTTCTCGAGCTTCTTGAGGCAAAAGGTGCCTTGGTATGGGTGGAGATGTACCTGTCCGTAGAGGTGGTCCTAACAAGCTGGGGGTGGAACTTGGTGACTTTGGTGGATAAGTATTCTAACGTGATAGAAAAACGGTCTTTGAAGGGTTGGAAAATTTTTCTTCAATGATCCTAGTAGTGTTGAATGCATCTACAAGAGTCGTAGGCTTGTTCAACTTAACATCTAGCCGTATATCACTTCTAAGTCCAGCTATTTGCTAACAAGGTAGGATTCAGGTAACCCATCAACACGCTGAGAGAGACGTTCAAATGTCTCCTGGTAGGCTGCCACAGATGATTCTTGCTTGAGATGTGACGGAGTCTCATCCCACAAAAGAGGTCCACGAAACTTAATGTACCATTGGTACCACTGGAGTGGTAGTTTCTCCAAATGAATTGAAGCTAGATGCTCCCTCCTTTCTAATGGAATGTTTTGGTAGTCAAAATACTGAGTAACACGAAATAACCAACCATGTGGGTCTTCCCATCAAATTTGGGGAACGAGATCTTGGTGGAAGTTTTATCTACTCCGGGGTTAGAAGATTCAGCAGGATGTGAGGGACTATCCTCCCTCTAGCATAGAGAAGAATTATTGGATATCCGAGTGTCTTGCATCTCAGTCACCAAACTCTGAACCATTGCACTCAAATTGTCATAATTAGCAATAACCTGGTTGAGAGTGGCCTCTTGACACTGTGAGACAGCTTCTTGCCTGGTCATGAATTCAGACAATTCATTCTTGAGTTCAACATTTGTCTTGGTCCGGGTCTCCATAAGATCGAAAGGATTTGATACCAAAAATGATATGTACGTAGATTTGAGATGGGTTAAATGTTTTTGGGAGTTAGGAAAAAGAGATTTCAGGAGATTGGAAAGATAGAATAGGAAAAGAATTGTTTTAATATGTTGTCATCTTATTGAATATTCAGCACCTATTTATAACAATCCAAACCAACTGGCAGACAATTAAGATTGCACTGTCACTATCTAATCCACTACTCGTACTGGCCTAGAAAATAGGAAACATAAACAAATCCACTACTCGTATTGGCCTAGAAAACAGGAAACATAAACAAATCCACTAATCGTACTCGCCTAGAAAACAGGACATAAACAAATCATAAAGCGATTCTTACTGTAAACACAAAACAAAAGAGAAATAGAAGAAAATAGAACAACACTTCCTAGCTACACGTTGCATACTTCATGCAACCTTAAACCACGTTCTACTTGCCTCACTAAAGAAACCCCACGCATCATGGACTACCATGAGCTGAAGAGAACGTATCAGAGATCCAATTGGGTCACCACCCAATTGTGACTATCGCCGTCGATGAGCATCCAGTCGAAGTCGAAAATCAACACCATGTCCGCCTCCGAACGAGGGCAAAATGAAGATTTGGCCAAAAAAAATTCAGCTGATGGGGTGAAACGCTCCTATTGAGGAGCTGGTTTAAAATCAGTCAACTCAACCAGCTGTTTACCAAACACTTTTAATAACTTTTTTATAAAGTCAACAAGTTGAAATGGGTCAAACAGCTAAGAAAAAGCTGATAAGCTCTTTACTAAACAAGGCCTATATTATTGTTACTAAAAATTAAATAAAACTAATAATAATTTATAACGCAAGTCAATATATCCGGTGCATAAAGCTCTCCGTTTTGAAGGAGCTTGAGAGCCTTATGAAGGAGTTTAAAAGGGTCATAATTTATGTAATATTTTTTTATATTTTTACAAAAAGCTTAAACATGTGAAATTATAGTTACAAAAAAACGAGTTTAAGATTTTTAAATAACAATTAGGAGTATGTTTGCGTAAATTGTTTATTTAATAAACTCATTAAGCATGTTTCTTTCTTTTTTAAAATCTTTTTTGAAAGTGAGAAATATAAAATTGCTAAGAAAACGTAAAAAGCATGATTTGTTTCAAAAATTTTAAAATTTATATGATTTGTTTCAAAAAAATTTAAATTTATATTACATTGTAAGGAATAATAAAAGGTATTTGAAAAAGATATGCAAAAAATCAATTTATATTAGAGATAAATAATGACTTTTATTACGTACACATTTCATAAATCTATTATGTATTATATAAAGACTTATTTACGAGGTTTCTTAATCTAAGTTGAACATCAATTTGTATTGATAAGTTGCTGGAAACTTGGATATGGCTTTAAAGAGATTGAGAATGATACGTTGGAGATTCGAACGTAGGGTAAGAATAATACGCATTATTCTAGTATCTATAGAAACAAAGTTGATGTATGGCTAGCAAAACTCTTATCATTTCAACGCTCCACTCGATTAAGGGAATAACACAGTATTGAGTCCTCTGCTTCTCCTTTCACATTATTGGTGTTAATGAATTCAGCTATTAAGAACATGCAACTTTCGCTGATTTTTTGCCAATTTCTTGAAGGCATTAGACTAGTATATCCAATCTCTTCTTTTTTTTTCAAAAAAGTCCTCTGATTAATTTATTTAGGGTTTGTGTATTTACATATGGTGTCTGAGTTTGCTTCAAAACAAGTCTTCATGCTTTCCATACATAAGATGTGGTGCAAAATCACAAAACATGCTTTTAATACAACAACTTATTCTAGTTCTACCATATAATTCGGGATATAAAGCTGATTCTTTTCCCTTCAACCTTGTTATTAACCTCAGAAACAAGTGTCTTCGTGGAATATTAACTTCCTCTCCTAGTCCAATTTATAAGCTAAAGGAAGAAATCAACCAGAATCCACAAGCGTGGAAACAATCCAAAGAGCACTATTGTATTCAATCTCCAATCATTGGCTGGTGACCTCCTTCTTCAACAAAACTTCACTCCTACAATTTCCGTTATCCAACAATTGAGAAGTTTGTCCTCCCTCTTGCTTCTCTTTGGGAGTCTCCTCTTTCTTATCCTCCATGATATCTTTAGCACTCAAAAAGCTCGGTTGGTTGGTTGATGACAGGAGCCTAGCCCACATTCTATCTGTTATGACCACCTGGTGCTGTTTCTCAATGATGCGCTGCAGACCAGCCATCCAAAACCGTTGACACAGTTAGTCAAGACATTGCAATATCAGATTTTGCTGTCGAAAGAATTTTACTAGTTTCGGTATAGAAAGTTCCGATGGAGTATACTACACTCAAATCCATAAACATAAATAAATTATCAATATGGAAAGATCTTGAAAAAAGAAAAGTCAAGAAAGGAAGAAATAGAGGCGACGGCAAGAGAGCTTAAATAAAAAGAAGTTATACGGAGCACACTGAGCAAATCACTGGATGCGAAGTTAAAGAGTAACTACGTAAGGCAACAGAGCACAGAAAAGATATGAAAATGAATGCTTGAGAGAGCGTTAAAAAGGGCAGTCATGAAAACCATATGTAACTTGTTAACGACAAAGAGAGATCGTCCCAAAATACAACGTATACAGGGCAAAAATAGATAATCGAATTAAAGAAGCAAATTTTAGAACGAGAAAATCCAATCACTCACATAGAAGGGTATATAAGTCTGTCTCCCATTTACAAGACCACTTGTATACCCTGTGTAACCAGCCATTGCTCCATGCACGGCACTTTGGGCCAGAAGTGTACAGTAAACATTGTCAGATGCATTGCTTGGAATAGCACGGATCATATATGTTGGATCTGTAGGAACAAATAACTTATCCTGTCTTAATTATACAAGTCCAACAAAAACTTTTTACTAGTTGAATAAACTAGGAGTAAATAAGTTAGAAGCACGCAGTATCTACCTATGTATTTGAGGTTTATAGTCATCTTCTTCCGCTTTGAAAAATAGTCCTGCAAAAGGAAAACCAATCAAGTCTCTAGAAAAACACGTCACCAATCTTAAGATATATGATGGCTAAAGTTTGAACTCGAGGAGTTGAAGAGTCCAAGCTTTGTGTCTTATATGTGGAATATGCTCTCTCATTTATTATCGTGCAAGGCAGAAGCATTTGATTCAGAATCACCTTTATGCTCTGTGATAGCCACAGTCCAACATCTTGAAGAAGCTTGTTTCCTGAAGCATCCTGCTTGGTCATTGTCCGAATGCTCTCAGATAACAGCTCCTGCCCAGCACCTTCAGCTATCACAATGACCATATGCCCATGTTCTTTAAGTCGTTTCTCAATGAATTCAAAAAGTCCGCCTTCCCCTTCCAAGTAAAAGGGTGACTCGGGAATCAAGCAACAATCTACATCTCGACTTGCAAGAGTTGCATGCATAGCAATGAACCCTGCACCATGGTTTCATCATATTTCCTTAATGCAGGAAAAATCATACCACGCTATTTTCAATCAATAAAAATTTGGAAAAGTCATAGAAGAGGACAGGGATAGGAAAATATGAAGGCTGCTCAAGACTAGCAAGCGACTTGATTCTAATTAGCAGAAAATAAGATACATATGAACATGTAAACAGTAACGTTCAAATCGCAGCATAAAGCATTAAAATCTGGGGAACCGAGGAAAAATCACTCAAAAAACTCTTGCATGAAAGTAAAACAAGCTCATAAAAAATAATCAAAAGAATATCTTTTAGGTAGCTAAGAGGTGGAAAAAGGAAATTTGAATGGTACTTAAAAAGCTTAAAAATTCACCACATAAGATAAAGTGGCGTATCTTAGACCAGATCGCAAGTGGAAAAGATAAGCCACTAAGTGTTTGAGCAGATATGATGGATGACTTCAAGATATGAGTTGAAGCTTACCACTGTAGCGACCCATTAACTTCACAAGGCCAATACAATTCTCAAAACTTTCAGCTTCAACATGTGCTGCATTAATAGCACGTTGAGCCTCCTCAACAGCAGTGTCAAAGCCAAAGGACCTATCAATAACCTAGATTCACAAAGAGGTTTAGAACCGACAATTGATATCGTTGATAATGTCCAACAGCTTTCAGATATGAGGTGCACTGTCCAGTGGTTTAACTAAAAACTGCCTTAGCAAATTATTAAGCCAAGGAAATTACCGGAATGTCATTATCAATTGTTTTAGGGATTCCAACAACTGCAACTTTGAGACCTCTTCTTCTAACTTCCTGCAAGATTTAAAAATTGAAGGTTTCATTTTGGGTAAAAGCAAAATTACTCCATTTTCAACTAAGTAATTGACAATCTGGTTTTGAAATTTTCTGCCATCACATTGTCCAATTTCACAATCATCATTTCAATTTGTAATTTTCTAGGTACTTATATTTATGCACTTAATTTGCACTAGAAAATTGTTTTTGTCCTGATTCCTTTGTCAGTGATCACTAGAAATCCTAAAGAATCTGTACTTTTTAAACAAAGATCCCATAAACGAAATTACCTCAAATATCACCGATGCCCCCTTCTGCGTGCCATCTCCTCCGATGATATAGACCTAAAATGGAAAAAGAAATAGAAATGAAAATCCATTGATTGGGCAGTTGAACCATTCCTGCATTATAAAGAAGCCAGCCAAGTGATGTATTCAACAAACCTGATTAATTCCTCTGTCCTGAATACTGTCAACTATTTTTACAGTATCATGACCACCTCGGGATGTTCCTAGAATTGTCCCGCCACGTTTATGAATATCATTCACAACCTTTGGTGTCAAGGGGAGAGTGTTCCGAGCATAGAAACCCCTATATCCACCCTACAGATTTCACCAGATTATGAGTTGTCAATCACATAGGTTATGCAGATATGTTGAATGGAATTATTACTCTGTTCTTCCCAAGAGATTAAGAAAATGAAAAAAAATAAAGAAATTGAAAAAAGAGTAAAGTCCCGAAATTGACAGGCCAAAGAGTAATTTGAAGTCTTGAAAAGGGAAAAGCAACACTTGAATTCTACAGACCACAGTCAGAACAGCACTGCCTTTGTTTTGGCGCAACCGACCAGGAATTATAATAGAAGCATTATCCAAATGGAAAAAAGGCAAAGGCAGATTTCCACATATACAATGAAAAGGAATTCACAAGATGCAGCCAAATAAGAATATGGGAAGTGCAAAATCTAAAAGCAGAGGCAATAAAGGTGACTTACATCAATTCCCAGAACTCTCTTAACACCATACATATGGTACAAGCCACACACCAGTTCTCTTATTACGGTGTTGAGTCCGGGACAGAGACCTCCACATGTGACAATACAAGCATGAACTTCATCCGACTCGAAGTACACCTGCGAAACACCCAGCAAATACCCTTATACATAAACAGACAAAAGAATTCGACCATTCCATAATCTTGTTTGCAAGGCCCACAAACTTATACCTTCTGGCGAGGTCCAGCACGTCGGAAATGTACTCCTCTAGGACTGTCCTTGTGAACCACAATCTGAAACCCAAATGACAAGTGACAACACAAGAAGTAACTAAAATGGTTATAACCCACATAATAAATGCACCAACAAAACTGATATAAGAAGTCAGTTATCTTCGTTTGACAATCAAACACAGAAGAGTAGAAAAATAAAAATAAAAATAAAAAACAGAGCCATGCTATGGTGGAATGGAAGACTAACCTTCTGTGGAACTGTGTCGTCCACATGCACAAAGTATTGCCTTAAAAAATAAAAAATAAAAGGAAACATTAATCACTTAGAAACATGTTGTCGCAAACAGCAGTTATGATTGGTCAATGATATAAGCATATACATGTATATGAACTTACTTGACAACCGAGTAAGCGGGATTGTCTTGTAACGGATTGGGGTAAGTCTGCCAAGTAATAGACGAAGAACAGCAACAACAATTAATCACGTGATGATACGCTGCTCTAAATTTGAACAGATAATGAACCAGACAAAAAACAACATGTGTGTGAAATTAACAAACTTACAGGAAGATGGGGAAGGTAATCGGTCAAATGAGGAACATCTTCAAGGACGTAACCGTAGTCCCCGGTAACGATCTTTGGCTTGGAGTAGTCTTCTCTGGACCCCATCACACTCGTCGACGATCTAACTGCGAAACCACTCTTACCCAAAACTGAGCCTGAACCCAAACCACCAAAATGGACCGTAAAGGATTTTCTGAAAATCGGAAACCAGGGACAACTAGAAGGGGAATTCAACAAACACAATTCTGGCTTATAATTAGGAGAGAAAATCGAATCCATGCACAGACATGAAAACACAGTTTGGAATTGAGGATATAGCTATGTCCATACTTATAGGAGACAACGTTGACCAGATGAGAAAGTTACGACCACGACAATCCCCCCGAAATAAAAACAGAAATCTAAAATGAAAACAAAACTATATGAAACAAGCGTTGCTTCACCTGGTTTCTTTGGCTTTGGATTTCCCGGTCTTGAAAGGCTTTAATATATAAGCAAACAAAAAACAGGTGGCCAGAACTTAGTTTTCTACTTTTAGCGGTTTTAGTTGTAAAATAATAACTTTTTTAGGGGGGGTGGGGGGATTTTCTTTCTTAAATATAAAATTGCAGGTAATAATTAAGACACATTTGACTGGCTTTCGCAGACATGAGCGTATGAAAGTGGCTGAGAGCAGAGAGCAGAGACCAGAGAACCGTTAGCGTGAAAAGTATGGGCAAAGAAAGGTCGTATGTTGCTTTGACCTGTAAGAGGTTCTAGATTCTCCTACTACTGTTATTGGCTTTGAAAATTGTCAACAGATATTTTTTGCCCAAGTCTCCTAAAAGCTGAAAGTCTAAAAGTGAGCAACACCCTGCGTTGGCGTGGAAGAAAAGTCCAAGAGTTTTGGGCGGGGGATATAACGGGTCATGGGTCAGGAACTGAATAAAGCGCGCCCGCCAGGAGGTGCTCTTTCTTTCTATCTTCCCACCCATTTTTGTCTTCTTTTTCGATGATTTTGTTTTTAATGTCTCTTACGGTAGAGAAGTTCCATTTTATTTTATGAGCTATGCTTCGTACAATTATATTGTTCTACTTTGATTAAATACATCAGATCAGGCCAAAATAGAAAATAATGAATCTTCAAAAAAATAAAGGAACTAGTCTTTCAATTATGGTCTTGTAATCGATACGTTTATGTGCAGTTATTATTGCTCGAGGATCCATATATGTTAAAATATATTATTATCAATGCATTATAATTCTTTTTTATGTATTTATTTATTTATTTCTTTTTTATTTCATTGTATTATTTATTATAATTAATATGTATTTATTCATTTTTATTAATATTTTTTATTTTTTAATTATTATTATTTAAACATTTTACTATATATATATATACATATTTATATTTTTTTTCTTTAAAAACAACCGGGACAAGACTGAGTAATGTTAAAAATCTCCAAATTCTACATATTAGTAAGGCTTTCTTTGAATTGTCATCACAATTCAATTTACAAAAATGAAGTTCATTTATTTTACATGTTAGGGATTTAGTTGACCAATGTTTAATTTAACATTAAAATGTCCAACATCAAGACGTACGATCAAAAAAATAAACTAACAAATAGCTTTTTTCCTTTTCTTTTTCTTTTTATCTTTTAAATGGTTCCAAAGTACTTCTTAATTCACATATAATAACCTAATGCATGGGAAAATATGATCAAAGGAGACAATTTGATGTCCAAAATTTTCTCCTCTCCTCCTCACGCTGAAAATATATTAAGAAATACAAAATTGAAATTGCTTCAAAGTTCAAAATGGAAACCACGTCTCTAGAAAACCACAGCCATACAAAATTGAAATTGCTTCAAAGTTCAGAATGGAAACCACAAGTCTCTAGAAAACCACATCCAGCCATACAAAGGCAGAGAGTAGCAATATATCACAGTAACTACGTGACGTATGACGTGGAAAAAATTGGTAGATTGAGTATAGAAAGCCCCACAGAGTCCAGATCTCCTGTCCAATATTATGGTGTCTTATTGTGTCCAATAAATCTCAGCCATTTATTTATGTGAGACCC
>JAOSBL010000211.1:10368790-10383660 GCA_027568915.1 Erythroxylum roraimae | reverse complement strand
GCTATCATCATTTATGCGGATGACATTCTCATCACCGAAGCAAAGGAAGAACATTTAAACACTATCAAACATGTCCTACACAAAGAGTTCACAATCAAAGATCTAGGGTATGCTAAGTTCTTCATAGGAGTCGAAATAGCAAGGTCAGAAGAAGGGACGGTACTCAGCCAAGGCAAGTATGTAAGGGACATTTTACAAGAAACAAATTTACTGGACTGTAAACCATGCGTAACACCCAAAGACCCAGAATTCTATAGGAGAATCGTGGGCAGGCTACAATATTTGAGTTTCACAAGACTAGTCCTCACCTATATAACATAACAATTAAGTCAATTCATGAAATCACCGAGAGAACCTCACTGGAAGGCTGTAAAACACATTCTTAAGTATCTCAAAGGAACACAGAACCAAGTCCTATTTTATGCATCAAATTCGAACTTACAACTCACTACTTACTCCGATTCGGACTGGGCAAGCTGCGTGTTTAGTAGACGGTCCTTGACTGGTTTACGTGTTCCTCGAAAAATCACCCATATGATAGAAAACAAAGAAGCAAACAACAGTCAGTAGATCATCTGCGGAGGTAGAATACAGAAGTTTAGCTTCAACTACATGCGAGTTAAAATGGATTGTTTTAAAGTGTTTTCAAGTGAAAGATAGAGAAGCCATACCTTGATTCTATGATAATCAGGCAGCGATTCACATATTGAAAAACCCGTCTTCCAGGAGAGTACCAAGCGTTTGAAGATCGATCTTCATCTAATACGCGATGCAGCGAACTCAGGGTTTCTAGATCTCAAGCACATACGAAGCCAACACCAACTAGTGGACTTATTCGCAAAGCCTCTCACTGCACGCATGTTCGAAGACCTAATCTTCAAGTTCGGGGCCGTTCGTCTCTCCGGGGTTTCGACTTGAAGGGGGTGTTAAGAGACTTAGGATGACCCATGACCCACTAAACCCATTACTTAAACTCACTTAAACTACAAATTCAGGACTAAACCATATGAACCTTTATGTTTTATTTCTTTTCATTTTGTACAAAACACTAGAAGCTTCTACTGTAACAGAATTGTATTAGCTGTCAATTCTGTTACAGGTTCTACAACACAGTAGCCAATAGCGTTTCTTTATGTCTAGTATAAAATCCCTATCTGTATATATTTAGACTATGATGAAATAAGAAATTTCTTCATCAACGTAAACCTTCTTTTCAGTTATACATCTGATTAACTTTTAATCCTTTTGGTTTGTTAATTTACTTACGCCAAGAATTCCAATTATAAGTTTAATCAATTAGAAGTTGCAACTATGGTAAATTTTTAGATGATGAATGTTGTTGAATAATGGGTAGCAATAAGTTAACTTTGATTCGTGCTTCTATTTTTTTCCTTAGGAAAATCAAAGATATATTTAGATGCATGCTGAAGTATTATGGACGTGGTAGTATAGCATTAGGAACCTTTTCTCTGTGGGAGACAACATGCGCTGAAGATAGAACGGCATACAAAAAGCTTTATTTTTTTTCTGTAATATTGAATTAATTCGTAAAGAAACATGTTTAACAACAACAATAACACCCATTAATATTCTCCTTGTAGAGAGACATGTTTAGCATGTATCAAAATATTCAATTGCTTCGTTTATGTATTTGGACCTTACTAAGGATATATAAGATGTGTCGGAGTTGAGCATAAGGAAGGGGATGCTAACCTAACTGTCGTAATTTAAAGTTAGTTATTGTATTTCTTACAAACTCAAGCTTTGAATTTGTCCAAACTTATATCAAACACTTAGCAAAATTTTATTAGTTTCTATGTAGATGTTAGTGTAAAATTTTAGTATCCTTAAACTACTCATAAAAGTAAACCCACAAAATATCATATTATAGCATGAAATAATGTACTAACATTACTTTGCAGGCAAAAAATTTACACTAATTATATTGTTAACCACTTTGATTTATAGTCATTAGGCAAAGAAGGACAATAAGGGTTAGACTAGAAATCGATCCATAAGGGGGGATCCATGTAACTATTCCAAACTACGTTTAGCGGTTTTCTCATCTACAAGTGCTTTTTCTTTTTCATTTCATTAAAGTTGTAGTGTTTAACTATAAATATCGTTAATTATAATGCAAGTTTCTACTTTCCACCAAACTAATGTTGACCAAGGGATTTTAAGTTTGTCAATTCCTTGATAATTTTTTGCATTATGGACATATATATTTATTTATATATTTGGTACTGATTGTTCTTGTTATAAGAGACATTATCATGCTATAGATGAATAATATAAAGTTTTCCTTCCACGAATTAATACGCACTTCCAATTTGCAAAATTTGAAAAATTCAAAGAATATGTCTTTGTAGGATTTCACTCTTTTGTCATTCTTTATCCACCATTGATTCTTCTTCGAAATGACTAGGTCTTCAATTATACATACATCTAGATAATATTTGCATGTTAAATCGAATCATTAGTAAATGCAGATTATTAGATCAAACACCATAACATCTTTTACACTACGATCCCTTGTTTATAAGTTGGAAATTCTACCATGAAATGGGACCTTATTGATTTAAAAATCTTAAGACTTCAATGATAAACGAGAGATCATACGGTTGGGTTACATCAGCACTCTATTAACCTTATTATTTGTAATGGACGAATTCGATATATTATTATGGTTACGTTTCTCAAAGGCGAAAGCAAACGAAGAAAAATGGAAAGAGAAAGAAAAAGAAAAAAGTCAGCGGAATCAAACATTGGAACAATGTCTACAATATGCTTGGATTCCATTCGTTAGATTGGTCAAAGGTCAAACTTATCAGTCCGATTCTCTCTCTATTTTTGGACAAAAAGAGAAGCCTAATGGGAGGTATTCACAAATGTTTCGTACACACAATCCCGTCACCTTAAAATATATTCTAGAAAAACCAAAACTATTAAAAAAATATAACAAAAATGATACCAGACAAAAAAGCGATCATGCCCATCTATTTGTTGGTTCAAACATCTCTGGTCTGGCCCCTGACTCCCTGCTTCATTTAGCCTTGACTGCCCGAGAGAATGTAATAAACGTGAATTCCAAACACAAACATCCTCCATCTCTGTCCTTCTGATCATCGTGGGTCCGAGATTTCGTAGACACTACATGATTGTCCGAGAAGAGAACCGTGCACTTTTAGATTTGCCCTTAGTGCACATATATGTAAAGAATACATGAGGGTTTTAAAAAATACTGAATACTAGTTTCCTCTTTACGTGAATAGTAAGATCACAACTCGACTTGACTTCAAAGAACTGAATGATCTAATACATTATTATTGTTGTTGGAATTTTATCACTTGGTTAATTCAGACGAAATATCTAAAATATATAAATAAGATAATTAATTTCAAGTGACTGGTACAACACATGAAGACATTACTATATCTATTGCATACACATTTTCTTTTTTTGGTTTATGATGATAAGTTCTCATAGGAAGAGGTGGTGGGGGTCCATCAAGTGCACTGCTCATTTACCTTGCATATCAAGCAACCTCCTAATTCTTCTCTCTCTCTCTCTCTCCAACATTCATGGCTGAAGAATCATCATCAGTACTCCATCTCAAAACCCATGTGAGTTACTACTATTTCTCCCTTTTCTTATTCTTCTATATTAATCGACTCCCTTTGCCATACAATTTGGCTCTGCTTATGTGCTGTAAAAGGTGAATCAGCCAGAAAATGTTCTGGGAATAACCCCATCTGATATCGTCTTTCTTATTCAAAGCTTCTTGCCTTGTATACTATCTAATATATATATATATACACACACATATATGTTCCCCCCATTTCCTTTTTCTTTTTGAACATTTTAAAAACCCTAATTACTAGCAACTGTTTTTTCTTTATTATGTTATTATTACAATGCAAAACTATACTAGGAATAGAGAGATATTTGGTTTTGCAGCGGCGGTTGTTTACGTGTGATGTTGAATGGTGTGCCTCAAGTAACAGTTTTGAAGGCCGTTTCTTGGCTTTTGCTTTAGTAGTCAATACCTTGAAACAAAGGTGATCCTGTGAGCGAGTGAGAGAGAGAGAAAGAGAGAGGCAAGTCTTGTACTTTAGAAAATTTCCAACTGGTGTTTGTAGTCTCTCTGATCTCACTCCCTTTTGGTACTACTTATCTCTTTGTTTCCTGTTTTATTTTTCTTTCGTTCTCTCTCATAAACCGCTTACATTCACTGCTTGAATTAGAAAAGGCTTAAAGGGGTGTGTCTGCCCTTAGCTTTTCCTTTTTTCCTCTTTTGCTTCGGATAAAGTTAGAGACTAGAGAGAGGGATTTCTGGTGTTTTCCATGGTTAAAGCACAGGTTTATAGCTGAATCCTACTGTGACAGTTTCCTCTTTTCCTCCTCCTAGCTTCTTTGTTCTACTTCTACCTAAGCTATTCTCTCTCTTCTATACCCACACCTTACACAAGTTCTTTTTTTTTTTTAACTTTTCTTGTGAGGTTTCTTATCTGGGTATTGATTAATTCAACTAAGGTTCGTAAATATTGCATGCTACAAGTTCAAGTGCACAATTTGATGATTTGTTGATCAGATTTCTTACTTTTGTGTAATATAATTTGTCACCGGCTGCTTAAAGTTTTTATCTTTTCAATTTAATAACCTGAAACCAAAACGAACCATATCTTTGATACGTGTTCTCTGTCTTTTTCCATTGATGTATATATCTACAGATCTAAAAAACCGATGTTTTTTTTATACCGATAATCTGACAGGGATATGAGTGACGGGATCTTGCATAAACCTGATATCTTGATCGAAAATTTCAAGTGTTGTCCAAAGGAAGACGATAGCAAATATTAGCAGCTGTGTACTTGAGCTAGAAGACCGATGAGTAGGAGTAATTTGGTCTCCGTCAGCAGTTCTGACCTCATCGACGCAAAGCTCGAAGAACATCAGATTTGTGGATCAAAGCAGTGTCCAGGCTGTGGACACAAGCTTGAAGGAAAACCGGTACGGATAATCTTCATAATATTCTTCAGTTTCAGACAAATTTTTTTTAACAAAGGCAGAAGAATATTTGTAATAAGGCAAAGCAGGTGCTTTCTGCTTTATTCTTTGAAGCTTTTTTTTTTTTGGTCAACATGTCTCTCCTTCTATCCTTTTTCTTTTGTTTTGATCTAACTTGAATTTTCATGGGTTCTACAGGATTGGGTAGGTCTACCAGCTGGTGTAAAATTTGATCCAACTGACCAAGAACTGATAGAACACCTTGAAGCACAGGTGGAAGCCAAAGACATGAAATCTCACCCTTTGATAGATGAATTCATCCCTACCATTGAAGGAGAAGATGGGATTTGTTATACCCATCCTGAGAAACTTCCAGGTCTGGTAATTTTCTTGTCAAGTTGTTTGGTTTTACTCGACGAAAGTTCGAGTCTTTTGTCCTTTTCCTCGAAACTGAAATTGAGCAATTAAACGTACGTATTTTCATTGGTTCTTTGCTCCTGCTCCTATGACTTTTATCTCATAGGGTCTGTCTCAGTTTGTTACACCTAAGTCAACCTAACTTTGATTTTGAGAAACGTTTTGCTTCACATTTTCTTCAGGAGTCACTAGAGATGGTTTGAGCAGGCACTTCTTCCATAGACCTTCCAAGGCTTATACAACTGGAACAAGAAAGCGAAGAAAAATTCAAAACGAATGCGATTTGCAAGGTGGAGAAACAAGGTGGCACAAAACAGGTAAGACGAGACCTGTCATGGTTAATGGCAAGCAAAAAGGGTGTAAGAAAATACTTGTACTCTACACAAACTTCGGCAAGAATCGGAAGCCCGAAAAGACTAATTGGGTAATGCATCAATACCATTTGGGGCAGCATGAAGAAGAGAAAGAAGGGGAGTTAGTGGTATCGAAGATATTCTATCAGACACAGCCAAGGCAGTGTAATTGGACTGAGAGAAATGCAACAACTGGTGAAGGAAGTAGTGATCTTCATAGCAGAAGAGATAGTGGAAGTGGAAGTTGTTCTTCCAAAGAGATGATTCCACTGAGAGAAGAAATATCAAGAGCTACTGTTACTGCTGCCACCATGGATATTCTGAAATTGAAATCGGACCGTTTTAGCTATCCCCAGTTCAGAAAAAGCTTTGATGATCAGGTATATATCATTTATCAAACAAAACTCTCAAGTATATGACTTCCATTTAACTATTTTAGTTCCTAAGTACATGACGATAAAGATTCTATGCAGGAAATAAGCTTTATTAAAATTTTGTACGTATTTTTAACTTTAAGAAAAATAGCCTATCTGAGATTGCCTTGTTTGCCTTCCTCAACATTCCAGAGGTTCTTGAGTTTAAACATCAAAATCAGTCAAGCATCATATCTATGGCTTAGCATGAAAGAGCTCTATGGGCCTCACTTAATTATCTTTATTAGCTAACCATGCTTTTATTTACCAACTAAAATGGCAACTGAAAAACGGAAACTGAAACTATTAACTACTCAAAAGCTGAGTAATCAACGAAGACACTAAATACTGAAAATGGACTGCCTAGCAAATTGGTTCACCACTGAGGGCTTGTGTCTATTTCAGGTGGGGATAGGTGAAGCTTCAACGGTAAGGGAAGTCCCAGCATCGACTAACACCTGTGATGAGATTCGGGAGCAACAACAGAGGCCACATCATGTGGCTCATGATCATCATCATCAGGTGCAACACCACCACCATGCACACCATCAGATTGCTACTGCAGCCTTCCACATCAGTAGACCTTCACATCCCATCTCCACTATCATCTCTCCACCTCCCCTCCATCACACTTCCATCATTCTTCACGAGGACCCTTACCATGTCCCCGGAATCATCCTTCAAAACGAAATCCAAGTAATTTCTTAAGCTGGCTATTACCATATGTGTAGTTCTTCCATGGCATCCAGTTCCAACCCTTTTTCTGTGGCTTTTTAAATGAAAAATCCAAGACGAGTCTAGCTAAATCTGAGTCACATCTATGCAATTTAACAATGACCAATCTCTGCTTGTAATTTCTTATATTTCAATTGTTTATCTCGTCATTTCTATACATGATATAGGGTATGCAAGTCCGTATGAACTGGTTCCCAAATAGCGAATTAGGTCATAATGCAATGCAATGCATGAAGTTCAACCATTTATTGTAGTAAGGTCAAGAAAGTGGGTACTCTGGGAACTCAACCACCGACATCTCTCTCAAATGCATATAACTAGGTTTAGGTGAACTCAAGCAACTAACAGTAGCTAGAATGAGAGTGGCTAATTTTCACCCATAATTCCATTTACTCACCCATAATTCCATTTACTCAAGGTCTTCGATAGGTGGTGGACAAGTGGAAGCTATGAATTAAATGAAACTGTTTTTGTTAATGTCTGCAAAGTCGGGTAAAATAGTCAGTATTTTTACTTTTTAAGCTTCCTTTGAAGTCATGATGGTGATTATATGGCGATTATTTAGATCTTTTGAACTCGATGGTATTTCTGTCATTTCAGCAACAGCAGCAACAACATCATAAGTTAGGAGGAAGCAGATCAGCATCTGGATTGGAGGAAATAATAATGGGTTGCACCTCTTTAACTGATATCAAAGAAGTGAGTATGAACTTTTTGACTCTGAAATCCATGAGACCCTTCTTTTTAATTATTCCCAACTGTGAAGAAGAGTTAACAAAAGGCAAGAAGGAATATCAAGAGGAAAATAAAGGAAAACACTACTTTTTTACGTTTTATACTCTTCTACTATGTTTCAAATTAAAGATGTAAACCCCAAGAACTTTTCTCTTTCACTTTATCTCTTTTGTTTTGCTTTTCATTTTCATGCTTGAAGTTCTTATTGTCACTAAAGAAGGATAGGACTAACTATCATGTGATTTAGACTTGCATCTTTTTGTTGAGGGGCTTGAAGGTTCAGACTTCCTTGTTATGTGTGTTCCATTATAAGTGTCCACATTTTGGCTCTTTTCCTTCTTTTTTTTTCCGTTTAATCCTCTCTGTGCACTAGGAGTTTTCCCAGTATTGAACAAAATTTCTTTTCTTCTTACATTCCTGTCGTGCCCAAAACAATAAAAGGATAAAGACTTAAAACTGGACAATCAATTAAGGATGTTCCATTGTACCATAAGAGATCAAATACGAGAAAACTACCTTTTTCGCATAGTATACAACTATTTCTTCTTTTCTTTTTCTTCTCTTTTGTTGGAGTGTTGAGGTTTGGAAAATGGGATCATGTTGAAAATATATAGTCGAAACATACATATAGTCTTTTTTCTTCCTTTTGTTGTTGTATTATTTCTTTGAAAGTGGATGATAGCGACTTGGAAACTTTTAACATGCGTGTCCTCTCAAGATATACACAGAACAGGTAGCGGAGAAGATTAAAAAGGGACAAAAGAGGCAGCTTCATTGATTTCCTTTGTTGGCTTTTCTTTCTTTTTTCTCTCGCGATAGGTGCAATGAACTTTCTGTTCAAAACCCTAACCCTATTTTTCACATGCTTTTCGGAAATGCTGTTTTTGCAGGAATCATCCATTGCAAACCAGCAAGAGACTGAATGGTTGAAGTACTCCCATTTCTGGCCAGGACCTGACAACCAGGATCATGATGGGTAGGAGTAAAAAGAAAGAAAATAATAGAGAATAAATAGGTAAAGAACAACATTACAGACACCATCATTGTCATCGTCATTAATTAGTACTTGAGGCCTCACAGTTGCTTGAAGTTTCTTTTCAACAAGAGGCCAAGAAAGTATAAACCCACAAATATAGTTTGTTCTTTTTCTTTATATTTTTTTCCTCTTTGGAGGTGGCTGCCAAAGGTCTAGTGGCTCTCTGAAGTCTCAACTGAACTAACTGTAAAACAGTCCTTGAGAAGAAACAAATGAAAAGAAGAAAAGGAAAAAAGTATGAAAATCAAAGGAGAAAAGAAAGGAAACCAAGAAAAGGCTGCTCTCAACTGACAATAGAAGGAGAACCAAAGACCCAAAGCTAAATCTTCGTGCATGAAAATCGTCGCCAGTATGATTACAATGGCATCTCTATTCTGATTTTTTATTTATTTTCAGGGCACCTGTATAAGTTCTTTCATAGTGTTTTTTGAAAAAAAAAGAAAAGAATACGATAGTTTGAGTAAATCATATAGCAGGGTAATCTTTGTTACTTTTTGTTGCAATTAGCTCTATTCCCTTTTTATTTTGCAGATAACTTCTTAAAGTATCATGGAATTTTGCAGATCACATGTGTGTATGTTGCCTATTTTTGGAAATAACAATGCTGAGATTATGCAGTGCGTGGTTCCAATAATCTTTTCTGGTTTGGTATAAATTAGTTCACAAACTTCTTTGTGTAATAATAAGAAATACCAAGGTATAATTAGTTTATTGTAATTAGTATAAATTACTTCTAAAACATAATATAATTAGTTTATTATATTTGTGAATAGTAGTATACTATATTGGAATCTCCTCTAAGGTGCCACAATCCTTTTGCTTGCCTGATGTTTATGGATTCTGAACATTAGCTTCGAGTAGGCGGCAATCACAACTCTCTAGCTGTCAGGAATTCCACATCAGACAACTATGAAAACTTTCAACAATTTATAATAATGTACAAACCTTCTCCTCTTGAACTAACTTTTGGGAGTGAGTTAGGCACTTTCTAACACTAGCAATTTATAATAGTCGTGCTTTAGCAAAAATGACGATGAAAGATACACAATTTTAGTTGCCTAAATAAGAGGGACATTTTATAGTGGATAGATTGCATATAATCATGACAACCTCTGATCAGCATATTAATGTTGATATGCACTTCTTTTATTAATGACAAACATCATCCCTTACAGTTTAAGTACATACTAATTAAGGAAGGAAATTTTTTGTTGAATTACGGTCACGATATTTAATATACTCCTTTTGTGAAATCGGATGGAAAAATCTATCAAATCAAATAATCTTTCACTCAACATGCATGTATCGATGCGTAACATCTCATCATTCTTGATGTTAATTAAGAGGTTTCTGTTTTCATCTTTTTTTTTTTTTTGTAATTAGTATCTTCAATTATATAGTTTTGTCTTTAATTAGTGTAAATGGAGACAAGTATTTGACTGAAAGAGGTATGACGATGACTAATAAGTTTATCTTTTATGAGTGCTACTTAACCATGCTAATTAACCAGTGTATACGAAATGATTTTTCAAGTCAGAGTTCTCCTGGAGCTTGTTTGCCTTTGATAAGTTCAGAAATTCTAAAAGTGGCTGTGGAGAATTTTCCGCTTTGACAGTACGCTCACCCTTCAATTTGTTGCTTCTGATTAACGAATTTCAGCGGTTCATGCTAGCTCCAACAACATCAATCAACAGTGCTTGTCACTTTCTTGAAGTGACTAATTATTTACTGCCCTTGCATATATTTATCTCGCCATATTTATTTCTTATCATCATGCGTAATAATTGGTTTAAAGCTGGTCTGTCACTATACTCTTTATAGCTAAAACGTAATATATTGTCCTTTTGTGCAGCTGATTGACACAAATGAACTGAACGTGGGCTTCGTTGAGACGTCACATTGAAAATCAAGAATCGTTGTGTAGTAGTAACGAATATCACAATTAAGTCAGCCGCCGTGTGTTTTTTTTCCTCCTTGGGGAAAACTTCTTTTGCAGCTTTATTTTATTCCATATTCGAGCTTTTGTGCATTATTATAGAGTAAAAAATGTGATTATCCCTCGAAAGCTTAGAGCGAGAAAGAGAGAGTTGGTGCATGCTATCTTTCCCCACATGGGACGTGCACGTAGGTAAAGTTACATCAAGATGGAGGCTACAGGCAGCTTCGTAGTAGTTTCTGAAGAGAATAAAGGCAGAACAAGGAATAAGCAGACAAGAATAACCTTTAACTTTAAAATGCACTTCTCACTACTTAACGCCAATTGGTTTCTAGTTGTGTTCATTTTTGTACATTCAATGGGAAAAATGAAAATATTCCGTACAGAATGGAGCTTTTCACTACATGCAAGAAAATTTGTGAATCATGTGTATATCATTGATTTCCATTTTCCTTTAAAGAGATGCAAGACATCAGTATTTATAGAACATAGTAAATATTATTATGTTCTAATTAAAGTTTAACGTACGTTCTATGACCACAATTGTAGACGAACTATTACAAGTTGTAACTTGATCTCACAATTATATCATCAATTAAAGTAACTATGTACCATGATCAGAATTACATCACTATGACAAAAAGTACCTTTGGTTATCTTTTTCTGGTGATGATTTTAAAATCTTAGCTAAATGTGAGCTTTTGGCAACAATTTTCAAAATTGTCACCAAAGGGTGATCTTTGGTGACAATTATACTAGTTTTTTTGGTGACAAGACTTATCCTTTGGCAATGGTTTTCCCTTTGGCGACGATTCTGTAAGTCATAGTGAATAAAATCGTAGCCAAAAGCTTAATAACAAAATAACTTTCTTATTTATAATTATAAATTCACTAATTTTGACTTCATTAGTTTATGACTGAACATCGTATTGAGAAAATTCAAATTTAATATTATTGACAATGATTCTAAGTGTAAAAATAAATTTAGCTAACAAAAAATTCAAATCATTTAAATAATTTATGAAACTATAAAATCAAAATCAATTAATATTACATAGATTTATCCTCTTTATTTTTCTCTTTTAAATTATATGATTTAACAAATTTACATGATGTCACAAAATTTTTAAATAGTTTTAATATGAAGTTTGTAAATAATGATATATGGTTCTTACAAAAAAAATAAATAGGGATATATGGTAAGTAATATAATATAATGATTGATGATAAGTAATACAAGATTTTAATTAGAACTTTAATAATTCTTAAGGATAAACCAATAAATAAAGTTTAACGCATATTCCAACAAAAAAAGGAAATAATTATTTTTCTATATTCTAAGTGATATGAGACTTAGTAGATAAGGTAAAGGAGTCTCTTATGTTTGGATTCTCAAGAAAGCTCCTTGCACGTTTTAAGGCATCGACTGAAATAGACAAAGATCTTCCCCCAAGAGTTAGTTTATTGACACCCATTTTTAACAACTTCTTGACTTTAACTAAACTAGTAGAAGATATAATGAACGATTTTTCGAATGCAGTATGAATCACTAAATTAGATGAACCACATGTACCATGTATTTCACCTAAGGATTATATAACAATCACATTAATTTCTTCACAATCTTTTGAGAAAAATTAAATCATAAAAACTTAAAAAGCTAAATCAAATAGTAAAAGGAACCCAAATTTGAACACATGCATACCCGATTGAATGACTCCATTAGTCACAATGAACAAACATAGTTTTTGCAGTTAACGATTATTCCAAAACAACCAATTTCTCCTAATCTTGTATGGACCATCGGGATATAGCCATTGAAGGCAAGCGATGATTAGACTTTGATGAGCAGATTTGTTATGCATTGATTTGTTCTTCAGAGGGAGAATTTTGCTAGATACCTCCTATTGGGGCTCATTTTTGCCATCGTAAACTACCTGTCACGTTGAAATTTCGTGATGAATTTATGTTAATAGTGTTATTCTAAAAAGTAAATAGAAACAAAAACAAGTCATAGATATAATCAAATATAGAAGCAAAGTGTACAATTTAATAAGGAAAATGAAAATTTATATGAAGATTAGATATATGCAATTAACAAAATATTCACAGAAAAAGCAAAGATCATCGAAACTTAATTTTCTAAGCAGCTAAAAATCCCTTGCACAAGCACATTTTTTTTGTTTGGCACTTAACCTTAAAGATAACTAAAACCCGGAGCACATGCCACAGATTAATAGGTGATCTAACATCTTTAAGAATAGAAGACTTCTTATTTGAATGTTCCAAAATTCTAGCAAAGTTAATTTTGTGATATATATTAATTGAGACAATTTATTATGATAAGGTTAAGAATGTTAACTGTATATATACTATGTTTAGGGGATGCAAACTTAAGTGTGCTTTCTTCTAAAGCCACTATTCTGATAAAAAGAGTTGGGTCCCCCGAGCCCCTCATTAGATATAGAGAGAGCTACTATCATGGAATTCAAAATAGAAGGAAGTTCAAAAATAGGAAGGCCAACCCAAAATTAATAAGATGCAAAAATCACATAGAAAATGCATGCAAGAAATCCAAGCAAATAAACAGATCAACTTTAGAGTAGTTAAGCACAAATTTAGAAAGAGGGAAGACTTACTCAAAGAGTTGAATGAATACTAGGGATCGAAGTTGTCTCTTCAAAGCAAGACCCTATGATTTCTAACTATTAGCTCGAAATCTGGATTAAGCAAGAAGACACTGAGTTTGTACAAAAGAATCAAGTAATTTCATACCTCGAGGTTAGCTTTCGCTTGGGATGAGAGTGCTCTGTGACTTCTCTAAAAGAAAGCTAATGACTAGTTATTGCAAAACAACCAAAGGTAAAAAGAAGAAGAAAAGGTGAGAAGCGTGACAAAGGAACCCATACCTAGCAACTTGACCAACTCAGAGAAGAAGATCATGTTCGATGGTTCAACCCTAATTAGGAAGCATCTGGAGACTCTTTTGGCTAAAGAGGATTTATTTGCCTTATTTATAAAACACCATCATAGATAAATTGTCTTGTTTGCTACTTACAAAAATGTTGTCTTTTTTCTGCATTGTTAGCAGTTGTGGGTTAGGTTGTTGTTTTTGTTTCTTTGTAAGTATAATGTTTGTTGTTTGTAGAAATGGGTCTTGTTTTGAGCCCATAATTGTTTGCAGGCTTTATCTAAACAATTTATGTCTTATGTTTGGATAATTAGGTTTTAAATTTCATAAGACGACGTAGTTTTGCTTCACCTTTGGTGATGAATACAAAAATTGTTACAAAAGGGTGAAACTTTTGTAATGATTTTTATAATTCATCGTCAAACCCTATTCCTATATGTTATGCTCCATATATTATAGAAATTATGTATAATAAATAGAGAATTATGATTAAATAGAATAATATGATAACTAAGATATGAGAAAATTTATCTATTATCTATACATTCATAAATCATTATACTAATTACAATTATTATCTATACATTCATATATCATTATATTAATTACCATATAGAATTATATTTATTTCAATATAATTACAAAATAATTGAAATATTGTAAAAATAGAAATCACTATTAAATATTAATATCATAATCTTAAAAATCAAATTTTATATTATTGACAATGATTGTTAGTCTAAAAATAAATTTAGCTAGCAACAATGTCATTTCAAAATTTTTATAAAACTAAAAAACAAAATTAATTATATTACATAGATTTATACTTTTTATTTATCTCTTTTAAAATATATGATTTGACAAATTTATGTGGTGTCATATGATGATGCTGTCGCCTGCAACCAAATATAAAAGAAATAACTTCCGTTAAAACAAATTAATGTAGTAGCGGTAAGCGGATATCGTTTCTACGAGGAATCTTTAACGGTAAAGGTTAGCTAGTTTAAACAGGACAAATAACAAAAGTAAAGAGGGGGTTTTTTCACGGCAATATCAGAAAATCAAAGAAAAAATCACAAATCGAAACAGTAGTTAAATCTGAAAATTCAATAGGAAAAATACCTTGGTTTCGGTTACCGATGTTATCATGCTATTATGGATCCTCGACATAAAATTGTAATTGTTAACAAACATTCATTGGGGGAAATTTCTCTTAAGTGTAAACATGTATACTAGAAACATGTATCCTAGCATTCTTATTAAACAATAACCTAGATACGATCATAGGTAAATTGAATAATAGCATTAAGAATCAAGAACCAAT
>JAOSBL010000211.1:10350577-10368690 GCA_027568915.1 Erythroxylum roraimae | reverse complement strand
AAAATCAGAGTCATAAACCTTGTGCTTATTACCCTGCAGGGTTATTTGGCATCATTCCATAAGGTTGGTGTGCCCACGTCTAATCTCAGAATTTCGACCAATCTGGAAATTTTGGATTTCTTGCCTTCTTTTTCACCTTTTTGATCCTTTTTCGTCCTTAAACTGTTGAAAACTATCTATAAACAATTATAGAACAATTCCATTAAATTCGGATAATAATTTCAACACCTTAACAATAATTACGTCCAAAATAAGTGCAATTTAAAGACTTGACATCGTAAAACTCTATTTAATATATATAAATTTTATATTATATATATATATAAAGATTTGGCGCCGATTTATAAAATCGTTGCCAAATCCTTGCTTTAGGGACACTTCAGCAAAAACGTCACCAATCGTTTACATCTGGCTATGTTTTTGATGAAGCTTCACTAAAGCAAGGATTTGGCAACGATTTTATAAATCGTGGTCTACATTTGGCGACGTTTTTATGAAATTGTCACCAAATGTTGGTTATAGTTTTTAATATAACATGAAAATGATGTCATTTATTCCACAACAAATGATGTCATTTTCCTGTTATTTTAAACATGAAAAGGAAGTCCATCTTCCTCTTCGTTGTTAATCGTCATATTTCCAACAAAATTTTATTTTAAAGAGCCTCAAACCTCGTCCAGCTTCGTCATTCCTCGTTGTCGTCTTTGGTTGTTCATCTGTCCAGGTAAGTCATCCAACTTATATTCAATTTTTATGTTCTGCTTTCATTGTTTGAGTTTTTGTGTTTGGGTTTTGTGTTCTGCAAGGATGGTCTCAGTTTTCTGTATTGTTGTCTGGAAGATGGTGAATGCGTATTGTTGTTTGGAAGATGGTGAATGCGTATTTTTGTTTGGTTCAGAATGGGATGATTAAGGCTTAGATGGATTAGGACGCTTGTTTGAGGATAGCCTATAACGTGTTCGATGAAAGTTTTGTTAGGGACGATTTGCTTTTGTTTGAATTATTTGTGACAAATTATTAAAGCATTCAAAACATATATTGGATTGTTTCTAACAAGGATGGTAAGTTTTTCTATGAGATTGTATATAATGGATAAAGTATAAATGATGTTAAAAAAATGAAGGGGAGAGGGGTAGGGTGAATTTGGAGAATAAAATTACTCGCGTATGAGTTGATATTGTCTGAAAATTTATGCTTCAATGATACTATTATTATGCTATAACTTGGCTATAGACCAGAGGATTATTTAATTGATTGAGTCAAATAACTGCAATTCTTATTTGCCTATTTAGGGTTAATATCATATAGTAAGTATAGAACATATGTTTACTTATTGTTGCTATTGGAATACATGCTAAAAGGAAGACTAGATCTTGGATTCCAAGATTTAGAGAGACGAAAACAATTGAAAGCAAGAAAGTTTAGTATCTCAATTACGTAACATTCATCAATTTTGCAATTATATATACTTATAGGGAATGAAAGTCAAGTGGATCCAACTAAGTGTAATCAAGAAATGATGATGGAGGATCAACAATAAGTGCACCAACTCACCTAAACCATCATTATTATATGTAAAATTGAGTATCATATCATCATCTTTATATTGATAATTAAAATTCCCAAAAAATAAAATAAATTATATTTTAAATATAAATTAGTTTTATCAAAATTTCAATACTAACTATAATTTAAGATTATATCAATAGAATATATAAAATTTTGATTTATTGTAATTTACTACTAATATTGCTACATAATCATTCTCCAATGTCAAATCAACAGGTAATCTATAGTAAAAGATAATATTATTTTTAAATTAAAAACTAAATTGCTAAAAAAATTATAGCCTTAAAATTTTCTTAATGACTTAGAAAGAGCATAAAATGATATCAATGTATACTTGTAATCACTAATTGATGACTTAAACCATCTTTGGGAGGTCAGATTAAAAACTTATGATGTTGTTAAAGGTGAAATATTTTTCAATGCCTACGGTTGTTTTGTGGACTATAAATGATTTTTCAGCTTATGACAATTTTTCTAGATGAAGTAGTAAAGGGTATATGGCTTGTCCTGTATATAACTATTAAACTCATTCAATGAGGCTATGAAGTAAAATATGTTATATGAGACATCATCGTTACTTAGAACATAGGCATAGATGGCGAAGAAGTAAATTGTTTAATGGAAAAGTTGAACATAGTGAAGTTCCTTTGCATTTGTCTAGTCATCATGTGGTTGACCAAATATCACATTTGGGGTGAGTTTACACCTGACAAACACCCAATTAATAGAAAGAGAAAGTGAAGTGTTATTGACTTTAATTGGAATAAAAATATAAATTTCAATTTGCCATATTGGAAGGAATTACTATTGAGGCATAATTTTGATGTGATGCATGTTGAAAACATTTGTGAGAATATTTTAGGTACTTTGATGGGAATTGATGGCAAATTGAAAGACATAATTAAGGCTAGATTAGATTTGAAAGACATGAATATAAGAAAAGATTTTCATTTAAAAAGAAGAGATGATGGGTTATACATCATTCTACCTCCATGTTACAACCTGTCAAAAAATAAGAAACAAATTTTTGGTCAATTTCTTAAATCAGTCAAGTTTCCTAATGAGTATGCATCTAATATAGCATGTTGTGTCAATGCGAATGAGGGAAAAGTTTTGGGTTTAAAAAGTCACAATTTTTATGTACTTCTGTAACGATTACTTCCTGTTGGAATACGTGGGTATTTATCAAAGGACATGTCTGTAACTTTAGGACAATTGGGTGAGTTTTTTAAGTAATTATGTTACAAGACATTGAAAATAGAAAAGCTTGAAAAAATGGAAAGAGACGTATCTTTGATACTATATAAGCTTGAACTAGTATTCCTCCCATCTTTTTTAGATGTTATGGTGCATTTGGTAATTCACTTACCATACAAGGCAAAACTTTGTAAACTGGTTCAATTTGGATGGATGTTTTCCATTGAAAGATAATTTATATTAACTTCTACTTTTTTTTCCTCTTAAGTTATTAGTTAGTAACAATTGTTAATGTTTTTTTTTTTAGGTTTTTAGGTTCTCTTAAGCATTATGTGCATAATAGAGCTCTACTTAAAGGCTCTATTGCAGAGGCTTATATATCAAATGAATGCTTGACATTTTGTTCTATGTACTTAAATGACGTAGAGACAAAATTTAATAGTGAAGAACATAACTTTGATTTTAATTAAGATGATAACTTGCCAATTTTCTCCCAAAAAGTAAAGCCATTGGAACAGGAAAATATGTGGAGTTTGGTATATTTTGAGCAATTGTGAGGAAGCCAATTTATATATGGACTATGTATATTATTTCTCATTCATTCTTTCATACTTAAATATAGCATTCAACCTTTCTTTTCCGACATCTTTTTTACTTTTTTAAATAGAGAGCACAAAGATGAGATTAGAAGAAAAAGAATTGTTAATGTTGAAGGAAGACATAAGAGTAACTTCTCATTATAGTTTAAGACTCGAGTAAGTTATTGATGGAATAATATGACCCTATGGAAATTTGTAGGTGAGAGTAAGTTTTAATTATATATTTTTGTATAGATGATATGGTTACGTAACCGTAAATTGCTAGAGGCAACGACAACATTATATGCTTTGGCATGTGGACCTCGTATGTGTGGGAAAAAATATACTAATTGCATTATTAATGGAGTTAGATTTCTAATATATTAGTTCTATTAATCTTATTAGATGATTTCATGACTACTTAAATCTTTTTTCCTCTATTTAGAAAAAATGTAAGATGACAAAGGTCAATAGAGGAAAATGAAAACACCTCACAATCAAGGGTTCAAATCATTTGTAGTCGTCCGAAATGAACATCTATGATCTTTTTTTACAAGTTATAATTTATCAATTAACACTACATTATTTATTGTGCATTGTATTTTTCTTTCATAAAACAAAGTGAGAAGGAACTAAATGGACAAGAGTGTGATTGGATCACATTATACAAAGTCACTTCCTATAAGGAAGGTCAAGGGTGGATGTCAGAAAAATAACTTAGTATTAAAAATTGTTTAAATTTTAAGTTTATTTATTTATGTAGTACTAACCAATAATATTTGCATTAAATATTGGTTTTATTTTTTAAATTTTAGAATAAGATGCAAAAGTTTTTATAGAAATCAATGTCTGAGGATATTGAAGTCAATGTAGAACAAATTTGCAATATTATGTTTGGTACACGTTCTGGTTATATTAAAGGTCTTGGCTTTGACTCTAAACCGAATGTTTCAACCTCATCAAGATCCACATACCATTGTCTTAAAGAGGAAAATAAGTCACTTAAGGTTGAATTACATCATATTCGAAAAAAGTTGGCCAAGCATGATAAGTACCTCAAAAAAAAACTTAGCCTAGATTATCAAAGCGGTGAAGATGAAAGTGAATAGTATTAATTACATCTTTTATACTTTTTTCTCATAATTTTTGTTTCTATTATAATTTAAATTTAAATTTTTTTTCTCAGATTATAGATTTGAAGAAGATGCAACGGTTGAGTGATTTGTATTATAATTTGTAAACTAGTCTCTGTATTTATTATGTTGTATATAAGAATTGTTGAAGTTTTAATACAAATCTTGTATACATTGAAATTTAATTTTTTATTTTTATATACAATTCTTCAAATTATTAATTATTTTTTGCATAATTTTTTTAATAAATTAACGATAAAAATATATTAAAACATTATATTCAATAATATGGATTAAAAATGTAACAAATAATTTATTCCACTATGATATATCATTTCGTTAAAACGAAGAAAAAAATTGACTACATTTTACAAAACATAGCTAAAACATTTAGCTATGTTTCTAAAAACATAGTTAAAAACTTTTTCCTACGTTTCAAAAAATGTAGCTAAAATTTTTTGGCTACATTTCTAGAAACGTAGCTAAAAACATTTGACTACGTTTATAGAAATGTAACTAAAAACTTTAGGTTATCTTTTTGAAAATGTAGCTAAAAACTTTTGGCTACACTTCTAGAAACGTAGCTAATAGTTTTTAGCTACGAAAAACCAGCGTAGACAAACTCTTTGGTGACATTTCCTCCAATCGTTGCTAAAAAAGTTTTGCTACGAAAGTGAAGTGTTGCCAAAACATTGTTGTGACAATTAGATCACGTTTTCAGTGACGAGGATTTTGCGATGTTTTGGGTGACGAAAATAAATAGTTGTCAATCCTTGTTAGCAATGATTTTCTTACCTTTAGCTATAATTTTTTTTGTAGCCAAAGGTGAACTTTGTTGTAGTGTATGTATATCACTCATTTACCATTATTGGAAATTCACTACAAAAATTGTTAATCACATATGCATCTATGTATGACATGCTCATTAGCCATGAAATTCAATTTTTTCTTTCCTATGAAAAAATTAGAGAATGAACCTAGGACCATTGTATTAAATTTGTATAATTCTCTATTTTAGAAAAAGATGATTCATATATAAGTTCTATATTTTGACTTAGAACTTTATATTATTGTATTGTGAACCTATTTTTATTTATAAATTATTCTTAATTCTTACTCTTAATTGATGTAAAAATTTATACACTTACCATATTGATGCAACCATCACAAATTGTTATTGTCACCAACACAACTGGAATCTGATCAACTGTTAGTAACATCCAAATAAGATCACAGATCTGCTTTAGTAATATGTATGTAGTGATATAACGAAATTAATTAAGATGCCACAAACTCTAACCTTATAAAACTCATTTGATTCAGAACCATCTTGACTGTTAATCATAAAATAAAATTTTAGTACTATAACATCAACAAGAATAATAACGTTTTGAATAACTTTAAAGTAAGGTGTCGTAGAGAATCAAAATACTAAATTGTAGTAGAAATGCTTTGCAGCTAGTATTTACTATAAACAACCAAAAATAGAGGATCCTACAATTAAAAGGCAAAATGTAATATAAAAGAGTGGAGAAGAGAAGTGTCTATATATTTCCACATGTAAAAAGAAAAACGAGGAATGAAATGTCTAGTTCAACTTCAAGTTAAAAACATGAAATTCAATTTTTTCACTTTATGCTATATGATGAATGTAGTATAACGTGCCATAATTTCTAGGATTTATGGGGTACTAGAGATTTGGTCCTATAAAAAAGTTACTTGAAGAATTGTGTTTTGAAAAGAGGAATCTCACAACACCTTCATAGTAACCTTTTTGGATTCTTAACCAAGGGCTTATGGATACACTTTTATAGAGTAGTGGCTGATTTAACTTTCATGGTTCTGCAGCAACGTTGCCACTATTAGACAACAAGTTAAATGGAAAGAAATTAGATCTAGTTTAAGTGAACCTAAATACTAGTATAGACATTATTGCACTATAGAGTCAAAACTTGAGCAATGATAAAAATGACCTAATTCAATAATACTCTCTTGGGTTGACCTAATCTAATTAAATTTTGAGATGACTTTGGATTATATTTTTAAAAAATTAAGTTTTGAGTTAGGTTCAAGTTGAACCATAATCAAACTTCTCATATTACATAAATGATTTTATTTTATTAATATAATAAAATGACGTCATATTGTATATTGATAAATGAAAAATTAAGAAATAAGATTTGTTACTTACCCTAACCCCGACTTTCTACCACTATCCTAATTTTTCTGTGCATCTCTCTCTTTCTCATGATGTTTGTTTCTTGCTTGATTTTCTTACCAACTGTTTGCTTCACCTTATAGGCTTGGCTCTCTAAAATAAATAGATATAACATAATTGTATTTCTTCTATTTCTTTTTGGTTCACACCTCAACATAATGATTGTTTGGTTTAATGTTTACTGTTAAGTCAAAGTTAAGAAAGTTGAAAACATCGTCATTAAAGAGATAAGAATAAATATTGCTCTTATTGAAGTTTAAACATTTAGCCAAATAGTTATAATGATGAATTATAGAAAGCATGGAATTCTGGATGTTTATTCAGGTAGGTTATCTAAGTTAAATGAGTGTTTATTTTAATTATTTAGAGCTAGCATGCTTAATTGTTCAATCAATTACTTTAAAGAGATAGGTTGCATCACAATGTCAACTTTTTAAGCCTGAACTAACTAGATTAAATTTTAGGTTATCAAAACTTAGTTGTGATTGTGCTCAGACTCAGACTCAGGCCGAATGATTCAAACTTGATCATACTTCAAATCACACAAAGTTTGATTACGTTCGAGACCGATTGAACCTCAAGTTATGTCGACCTAACCTATTTACTAACCTTAGTTAAATAGCATACTCTGCTTCAAGTTAAAAGTTAAGGCTCATAATAAAGTTAGACTGGTCATAAACCCTAAGGCCAGAGTTTCAGCTTAAAAAAGTTTTAGGCTTGAATCTTAGTCTGATCTTAATTAAATCTATATGTTTGAACTTGAGTCTTAATTTTATCAAATATATTTTAATACATTGATTTCATTTGAATCAATTTAATTTCTTATAATTGAGATCGGTTAAACTAACTTGAAATTTGACTTTAAGCTATACAAACTTCTTTTCTATACCTATTTGAAGTCAATTTGAATTTGCACCAAGCTTGTTTGACTTGAACCTATTTAGGATTTAATACTAATGGTTAAATTTTCAGGGAGTTTATGAAGACATTAAACTAAAACTAAGTGAATATATATAGGTGTATTAATAAATCTATATTTTACAAATTACTTAGGGTTATATTCCTTGGTATTTGGTACTTTTATAACCTTTTTAATATAAATTTTTAATGTTTTCCTATGTTTAGTTCATGTTCTTGTAGTTGATGATTTTGAGAGAAGATACAAGATCTAGTGCAACATTCTCCATAGTTGTCAATCAAAGATATTTTAGAGTCATTTGGAAGATAAAAAGACGGACACCAATTTTTTAAAAGACATTGAAAGTCATTTATAGTTTGAAGATGTTGAAAAATAAAGAAGATGAAATTAAACACAATAGGTATTGAACATACATAAACAACAATCAACTATATTTAATGATGGTCTAAAACATTGATTGACTTTTTCTATGTGTGTCAATATTGAATTATCGTAGGTGCATGCGTAGCTATAGCTAGTACTGACAAATACGAGTCAATCACATAAGGGCAGTGATTACCAGTAGTTACCATTATTCTATTATCTAGTGTAATTTTTAATTTAAAATAAAATAAAACTATAACAAGTAAGATAAATGGGTAGCAAGAATGAATCACAGAACTAAAGAAGTATTAGGAAAATTACCTATATCAAAAGATTAGTATCTAGGTTTCGAATCCCCTAAACCCTTAATAGATTGATCTTTTATTATGCAATTCTTTTGTTGATTTATTGGATCGTGGAGACTCCTATGGTACGCTAATAGCTACCTTGAGTCTATAAACAATTAATCCTGAGGTTTTAAACCGAATTAATCAAGTTAAAGTTTATAGGATTGCTTTATCGAATTGTGAATCCCTCTATTAGGTTTGACCCTAATCTGGAAAATTTATGTCATCCAATATCTAGAGTTGCAATCAACTCCTTCCAATAATGGTGGATATATTCATAACAAGATTTCTCAATCTCTATGTATGGAATCAGGTTATAATTTAATATTTCAATTTTATTAGAACATAAATAAAACACATAATTAGATCACAATATATCAATCAAGCCAATTGCATTAATAAAATAATCAAATCATATTAAAGTATCAATATAGGGTTCATCTAACCTAAATACTAACAAGTCGTTTAATTACACATGATCGAACACAAAATCAAACATAAATAAAAAGAAAAACAAATTGAAAACAATGTGTTCATAATTCTAAATCTCCCTGCTTGTCTTCTATAGAGTATACTTGTGATGCAAATGTTTGATCTTGTATTCTAACAGATCTTTCGTTGAATTCTTTGTGTTTTCCCGCTTGTTTGGATTAAAATCATCCTTTAATTTGCCTCTAAGAGTTTCAAAAAACCTCTATGAGTTGATGCACGGTCGTGCATCTCTTCTGTGCTTCAAATCTTTATTTTGTACCATGCTTTCTTCTGAATTCTTCTCCTTTAAATTTGTGAAGGCAGTTATACTCTGTAAACACACTTAAAATGAATCGAGTACCAAATATACGATAAAATTATAAGTTATCAAGCAAAAACACATCAAATATAAGGAATAAATATGATCAATTATGCATCTATCAAACATCCATGCACTTAAGCTTCTGCTTGTCCTTAAGCAAACCATAATCAAAATTATAAATCTTACACATCAATCCATCATCAATCTCTATCTATCCATTCAAACTATACATCATTATATCTTATTGAATCAAATTAGCATACAATTATAATCAAATTATCCTAAAATTAACTTTCTAAGTCAATATTAATAATAATCACATCAATAATTACATTGAAATTAAAAGCATTAACCTTTTAATGTTCAGGATGAAAAGTAGAAAAACTCTCAATGAATGCATAGTAGAACTCTTACCATAGGATTGTAATAAAATCACATCTCCACCACTTATGTATAAATTAGAAACAAAAATCAAAAGGTCTTTATAAGGTTGTAATGGAGCTTAGGTATGGTATTGTTGGGAAAATAAAAATGGTTGAATTGAAGGAAATTTACTAAACAAGAAACTATAAAACTTGTTTACAAAACATACAGCTCCTTTCATTGCAACTCTATTGGTACCATAAACTTATTCACAAATTTTTTTACTCGTATAATAACATTTTTTTCAATCAATGAGTATTAAGTACCACAATTAAAGAAATAATGGACCTTTCAAGAAATTCAAGTCTCAACAAGTAAATAATGTTAATAACCTTCAAGGTTCAAAGCAATAAAAAGGTCTTCAAAGAAAAATAGTATAAAGGTTAATATGTGGGTCTAGTCAATGAAACAGACTAAAGTTCAACTTGGTTATTCCTAAAGGTAATTTAACAATGTGGTAATTTTCAAAGAAATAGGCTTAAACAAGTTGTTGAATCTAAGTGCCTTCATTATGTCAATGCTTCCAATTTAACAAATATGGTATCAATATGCATAATAAAAGCAAGTTCTAGAATTATTCTGGCACATATGATAGCTCACATGAAACAATAATAAGAGCTTAACAATTTTGAAAATTTTTCTCTTAGTCTACAAAAGCTCAAGAAAAAGATGGGTATTATGTGTATAAATAATATGCAATATCATTCAACTTGAATATTATGACTTACAAAAGCAATTTTATTCTCACTCTTATCCTTTTGCATACCAATTCAATCAATATTCAACAATGAAACACAATATTCATGGACAAATTTCAACTAGGATATCAGTTCATAAAATTTAATAATCAATATTATAATAAGCTTAAAGATTTTGTTTAAAGATTCATCACACTTAAAGTTGTATATTATCCCCAATGTACACAATATATATAATAAGGGAAAATTTTAGTGGTATTTTCCTAAATATGATGATTTTGTGATGTTAGATCCATCCAATGTTAAACTACATCCTTGCAAAATATAAACGAGAAAGGGATAAAAAGAACTTGGAAATAACATAATATAAAATAACATGAAATAAAATCCTATACTAATGCATGAAATAAAATTGAAACGAAATAAAATAAAACCTATCATAATTCATGGGTTGCCTCCCATGCATCGCTTGTTTAACGTTATTAGCTCAACGTGCTCCTTACGCCTAGCTTCATCTGAGATGAATAATGAGTTCTTACTTCCACTAGTTTCTCCGCATGAGGTTTTGTAGCCTATAAATAAGCCGACTATTGCAAAATAATAACAAGGACATAATTTATCAAATTAATAAATCCAATTATAAGTATTAATGCCCTTTTTAATGACAAACTGTTAATGAAAGAGTAAATAATAAAACTCCTTGAATCATCAGTTGACTCAAACAATTTGCCTTTGAGGAAATGGGAACCTTTTGTACTTAAGGTCATTACCAACGCTTCACCAATAGTTTCCTTATTTGGTTCCTCCATTTCTTCCTCAACCATCTCTGTCCACTCTTCTTCTTCTTCCTGGATAGAAGTTTCTGGCTTATCTTCTTCAATTATATCCTACCACTTCTCTACTTCTACTTCTTGGATGGAGGCTTCTTCTTCTTCTTCTTCTTCTTCAGGAAGCTCTTTGAGGAATGTCACTCCATTCATAATACTACCCTTTATCTTCTCTTCACTCTCGAATTTGCATCAGTTAGCTTTCATTTTGGCAAGGAGTTCCATTAATTTATTTGTAATACTTGCTTCCTCTTCCTCTTCCTCTTCCTCTTCCTCTTCCTCTTCTTCTTCTTCTTCTGTTTTGTCTTCTTCTGGAAACTTGTTTCCATTCCTAAAGGTGATTGCTGTTCCATATTCTTCAATATCAGTTTCAGTAGTATTAAGCAAACTCCCTTGCATCTCATTAAATATTATCTCCACTAGTTGTTCCAACTAATTCAGCAAATTTTGTATACAAGCCTCTATTTCCTAATGCTTCATGATTAATTCTTGAATGAAATCAGCCATCATATCTTCCAGAGTTGGCTCATTAACTGAAAGAGCTTGGTGCTTTAAATATTTAGTTGGAGCGTAATCGTTCCATTCATAGGCATAAAAGTTACTCCACTCTCAATTGTAGTTGTTCCCATATAGTGCACCTTAAGGTTGACTTTACATACTCTGTTGCTCCCATATATGAGTTGGTGCTCAACATTCATGATTATAGTAAGTACTCTCAGAAATGTCCCAACACAGTGTAGACATCGATTATGCCTCTAAAACCAGGTGAGGGAACCTCTCTCTCCCATATGGTGATGTTACAGATTGTGAAGACAAATCGTAGCTCCCATAAAAGTATTGTCTGCTCCATCCTTCCATTGTGAGTTATGGCTTTAATAAGAAATCGTAAATCTTACAACAAACCATAACTCAAGATCAAGAAGAGAAATTCAAAAGGTAATTAAATGAATAAGTCACAAATAACATACAATATAATAAAACTATAATATAATATAATACAAAAAATAATGACTAGAGTAATAACATTTAAGTGTTCCTAATATCAAAATCCCCGACAATTGCACCAAAAACTTGGTTTAATTTTTTTTATGCATATCAATATTGAATTACTACAAGTGCATAGCATAGTTGTAGGGATGACAGTTTTAGCCCGGCGGGCTGGGCCACAAGCTGGGCTTATACTGGGGTTGTCCTGGCCTGTGACCCGAAGGGAAGGTGCAAAATGAAGTCATTTTGTCAAAAAAATATTAAAATAGTGTAGAAGGACCAGGCTGGCAGTCACCAGTCATCCCTACGTAGCTGTGGCTAGTACTAGCTAATACGAGTCGATCCCACGAGGATAGTGATTACAAGTAGTTACCCTTATTCTATTATCTAGCCTATGAATTAATTGTGATTTTTAATTTTAAAAAATAAAACTAGAGCAAGTAAAATAAATGAGCAATAAGATTGAATCACAGAATTAAGGAAGTACTAAGAAAATTATCGATATCAAAAAATTAGTATCTAGGTTTCGAATCCCCCTAAACCTTTATTACATTGATCTTTTATTATGCAATTGTTTTGCTGATTTATTGGACCGTGCATCAGACCTGTGCATCAAACCGTGCATAATCAAAATCTTTGGAAATTATTAATCTGCATGACTTGAGAGACATGCACTAGCTGATGCACAGTCATGCATCTCTTGTGTGCTTCGAATCTTTGTTTTATATCGTGTTTTCTTCTAAATTCTTCTCCTCTAAGTCTGTAAAGGCAATTATAATTTGTAAATACACTTGGAGCAAATTGAGTATCAAATATATGATAAAAGTATAATTTATCAAGCAAAAATACATCAAATATGAGGTATAAATATGATCAATTATGCATCTACTATACATTGAGAAATAAAACAGGATTAGTGACGAAGTTAATCTTAGACCTGCACCAAACTTATCATTGTTTTATGTAATAAGTTCCATAACAATATCCACACCATTTTTAAATTGCTATTAGGAGCCAACTATCAAGCATTGTAATGGGTTGAGTCAAGCCATACTTGAAGCTACGCAAACCTAGTCCAGCTTAAAAACCTTTACAAGTGGCTTGAACCTAACTAAAAATCCAATTAAGCCTGGCTTATATTGTTTGAGCTAGAGTCTGATTGGGTTTTGGATGACCTAGAGCTCGATTGTAAACTGAATCACCTAGATCTTGACCTCTTAGACCTAACCTGACCCATTGTGGACCAAAATTCCTCTCTAATTTTTAAGTAGTTCTTAATCTCTTATCTCAAAATCTGAAGCACTCTAATAAAAGTGAACTCCAAATCAATCATAAAATCTATGACTAAACTCAATCAAAAATTTGTTTGAGGTTTTATAGATTAATAGCATAAATCTATAAATTCAAACTCTCACATAAAGAGAGAGAAGCCAAAGCAGTGGGATGGAGTTATAATAGATAACAATAAGGCAACAAGATAAATAAGTGAAGAAATTGAGAAAAAGGAGAAAATGTCGGTACATTGAAGAAACTGAAAAAAAAGGAGAAACATTTGGTGCATTGTAAAGAAACAATTGGTGCAGATGAAAGAAATAATTAGTGCCTTATAGTTTATTGTGGCGGTACATAAGACAAAGTAAGAAAGAGGAGAAAGAATCTACTTAAGTTACGGGCTTCAAGTCGGGATGAGTTATGGAGCCTAAGCACGAGCCTAAGCCTGAGGCCTAATTCTTTTTAAAAGCTCAAGCTTAGTTTGAAGCTTTGTCAACTTGGATTAAGCCTATTAACTTTGCGACTATTTTGCTAAGTTTACCGGTTACATAAGGCTTGGTGATGACATAGAGTTCCAAAATAAGATTGCCGTCGATTTGATGCTATTTCGATGGCGCTTTTGGACACAAATTATAATGATATATGATTTATCAAGTTTAAATAGTTTAGAACTTTGGTTTTATAACGTTAACTATAAATTCTTATATTAAATTTTACTTGGGGATCATTAGGGAGACTTTTGAAGCCATCTAGCTTAGTTTTTTTTATAATTTTTATTCTTTCTCAGCATTTGATGAATATTTAGAGCAAGGATTAGAGGAGCCAGTGACATTTTCTCTATTTTTAACCTTCTACTCTTTCTTTTATGTTGATATTTATTGTTTTGTTTTGTTTTAATTATGTTTAATGGCTAGAAACCCTAATTAGGCTTAGGAATGTAGTATATATGGAATTTTCAATTACTAACCATCATTTGATCATTCATTATTTGAATTTATTCGTTTTGTTATTAATCGTTATATTTGTGATTAATCAATTATATTAAATTTTGTGGATTTTATTAAGGATTGACAAATAAAATATAATCTACACACTGGAAGAATAAACACTTTAACACTAGAGAAAGACAATATCCTAGACTTTATAGATAACCAACTGGAGTAGTCATGCTTAATGAATTTGATTAGGTTTAATATATATCAAGAGGTGATAGTTATGTAATTAGATATGCCTATGTGCCTCAATAGAGGATATATATACCTTTAGTTAACTGTTATTTTAACCTATATGATCAATCTTGTTTGCTAACTGGAATTTCCTACAAGTGAACCTCAAATCCCTAATATTTTCTTAACTAATATTTCTTTTGTTAGTTATTTACTTTGTTTTTGTTAGTTCATTGGTTTAAGTATTTTCTATCAAATATGGTTTTATTTAGTTTTCTTGCCTAATTAGGATTAATACTTATGCTGACATAATTCCTTATGGGTTTGATACTTTGGAGTACTATAATTTTATTAACTTACTACAATTAACATTGTACCTTTGAAGATTTAGCAGATAAAGCTTTAACCCCGTAACTTGCTATTTTTTTAATCTTTGTTTTGTTTTTATTTATTTTATTTTATTTTACATTTTGCTGTCATTTGTTTCAAATAGTTGGTGCAAAATAAGGGATCTAGAAGTGATAACTTGGATAGCCTACGTCAAATTAACCTAAAATTAAATGAACTTGTAAACAAATAGAGCGAGAAGGAGAGAAGAGACGAGTGCACATTAAGAAGATACAATTGTTGGTATGGAGCAACAACATCTACAAAGAACATGCATGATGGAATCTAATTGCCTATGATTAATTTCAGTCCTTTATACATAAAATCGAATTAAAGGGAAAGGAACTGTGAGTTGAAGTATATACATCTCTACTTACTCCCAACCTTTAGTGGATCACCTGACAAAGACATAAGCATATATATAATATAGTTTTATTTGGTGATCCAATCACTTATAATGAATAGTTTTATCATACACTTGATCCACTCTTTTAAAGAATGGATCAAGTGTATAATGCATTTATCATGAGCTATTTTCCTTCACATAAAATTACTTAATTGAGGAGGCAAACTCAATGTTTTACATAAAGTGAAGGGAAAGCATTCTATAAGGCTTGGAAAAGATACAAAGCTATTATGGCTGGTGATGAAATTATTTATGACAGCTTCACCCTAACATATCAAAACTTAGTTGACACAACTATATAGGATACAAAAACTAGTAGGGAGGTTAAGGATATTATCAAGACCTTGGCAAGGAATTCATCAACTAAAGTAGTAAAGGGAAAACTAAAAGCAACTATTTACGAGGTCCAAGTAGTTTTAGACTTAGCATCAGAATTAGCTGATATCTCTAATCTGTGAAGATGCTTTTGAAATGTGATAAGAGTAATAGAGAAACTTGCTATTAATGTGGCATATAAAGGAATCCTTCCTGTACATGCATAAATGTGAAGCCAACCTTAGACTACTATGATGAGGCAAATTACACAATTTCCTATAGAGAAAAGCAAGTAGTGAATAACGTTTTTTTCCCATGTATACAATCTGAGGTGGAGGAATTTTCAAATCACTTATGTAAAGAGCAAGGAGTTAGAGTAGGCAAGCCTATAGGACCACCTACATCCTAATTAAAACATTTGTTTCTACAATCACCACCATTAAAAGGAAACACTATAGAAGAGATGCTCTAGCATTTTATCTTCTTTATGTGTATAATTAAAACAATTGAATAACGTTGGAAAGTTAACAAAAATGATGTAGTCAAATAGTGAGTCTATTCACATTTTGGAGATTATAAGTTACCCAATTAGCTATGAAGGAAAGTGAAAGAGGTCAAGGACAACCTTCTAGTAGTAATAAAGTTAACCCCCCAAGTCAAGTGAGTGCCATTAACTTGAAGAGTGATAAAACACTTGATGTTAATGCTAGTAAAATGAATAAAGTGCAACCATAAAAATGAAAAATTGAGAAAGAGGAAGTGAATAAGGGAAGAAAAATGTAAAACCATGTTGGGCTCATCCTTATTTAGAGCCAGTGTTGATCTAGATTTGATAGATAATCGAGATAGAAGTAAACCAGTTTTGATCTTAAGTTTATCTAGTGCCAGTTTTATTTTAAATCTAGGTGGTAAATTGGATAAAACAAAACTAGCACTACTTTTACTAATAACTAGCATTGATCTTGAGCTGACACTCCCTATATGCCACCCATCTCATACCCTCAAAGGTAGAAAAGAAAAATGAGGACAACTTCAAGAACTTTTTAGAGATCTTTAAGAAGTTACACATCAACATCCCCTTTACCAATATTGACCTAAATGTCATCCAATGCATAGTTTTTGAAGGGGATGGTCTTTAAAGAAAAAACTTCTAGAGTATTTTATAGTGCCTTTAATGGAGGAGTGCAATGTTATAATGTAAACAAGTTAACTTCAAAGCTAAAATATGCAAGAAGTTTTGTGATTCCTTACTATTTTTGGTGCTTTCAATGCTTATAATTGTTTATGTGATTTAAGTGTTAGTGTTAATCTAATGATTCTTTATCTTTTTAAGAAGCTTAAAATTCCATAACTCAAGCCAACTATAGTGTCACTCTGATTATTATATTAGTCTATTAGGTACCCATTTAAGGTAATGGAAAACCTACTTGTTAAAGTAGGATAATTTATCTTTCGTACTGACTTTTAATAATGGATATAGGGTACAACATCAAGTCTCCATTATCTTAAGGAAATCATTTTTCTATTAAAGGGGAACTAATTGGTGTATTTGATAGGAAGTTGACATTAAAAGTGGGGGTTAACAAGGAGGAGTTTATGATATTTAAGGCCTTGAAAGGGATAACCCTTAATGATACTTGCATATTATTAATATTATTGACTATATTATGCTTGCAACCTTACCTAAAGTTACCTATGCAAACCCTTCAGAAGTATGTTTGGCTTTACGAATGGATAATAAAGAGGAAGATTCTAACACTGTGGATCGTCTATAAGATTGGAAAAAGGGAGCAACAGTTCTCATGTTTCTTGAGTCTTTAAGGATTAAGAGAAGGAAAGCCTAAGCTCTACCATCTACACAGAAAGCACTGCCATTTAAATTGAAAAAATGACCTCTTTATTTACAGTAGCATATGTAGGAGAAATAATACTTATCCTGTTATTATTTCTTCTTCTTCTAGCTTTATGTAGGAAAATAAGTTGTTTAGGGTTCTAAAAGAGCACAAAATGGATATTGCATGGACCATCTTTGATATTCACGAGATGAATCCATCTTTATATGTTGGATCACCTATGGCCCGGGTATTCACAATACGCAACAGAATGGACCATATTATATAAAAAGAAGTACAATCGAAAATTATAACATGTACAAAATTACCTCTTGACACGAATTGATTGTTTCTTTTTCAGATTTGTAAACACTGCAAGGTGCGAATGTCCTATACCGGTGTCCACACGAGGATGAATGATTCGGGCAGCGGCTAGTGTGTGCTAGCACGTTCTAAAACCCTTTATGAATGCCGCACAGTTTTTCTCTCGGAAGAAGATCGAACAACTAGGGTGGCTAGGGTTTTTTATCTCACACCTAATGAGACATAAGTTTCTCTATTTATAGAAAAAACCTAACCCTATTCTTATTAGGAATTATTAAGCCTAATAAGTTTCGGCCCATATTATATCTCATATAATAAAAGCCCGACAACTTAATTCAATTTAGCCCAATAAATATATC
>JAOSBL010000211.1:10290994-10303182 GCA_027568915.1 Erythroxylum roraimae | reverse complement strand
TATATATTATATGTTACAGTACAAAATTTTTATATAATAATTAGATAATAATTATTAAATAGAGTAATATATATTACAAAAGGTGTGTGCAAATTTATATATAATGTAATATTTCATAAATCATTATACTAGTTACGATTATTATGTATACATTTATAATACATTAAGTTAATTACCATATATGATAATAATAATAGCAATTTAATGAAAAATAAATTGCAATATAGTACAAAATGTTAATCAATATTAAATATTAATATAGTATTTTAAAAAATAAAATTTAATATTATTGAAAATGACTTTAACAACAATTTCATTTCAAAGATTACTATATGATGTGAATGTGTGTTGATTGTATAATTGTAAAAAAAATTACTGAACAAAATTGTCATTTATACTTTTTATTAATCTTATTTAATATATATGATGATTTCATAACTTTATATGGTCTCACAAAATTGTTGTTATTATCTATAATTTCTATGTTTTTGATATAATGGAACCTGATAGAAACAAGGAAAAAAAGGTGGCAACTACCGAAATTGATCCGACGCTATGACAATTACATCAATTTGACCTTATCGAACAATAATCACTGAGTTTATCCACCAATGAAACCAGTCAGCAATAACTTCAATCTATCTCAACTAGTGTTAAGGGATCTTCATGTTTGTTTATCTTTACCTCCTATAATTAGACTTATGCTCAAATATATATTTACATGTTTATTGTGTTTTTTTTCTTATCATTATTCTATTATTGTCAGGTTCCAATACAGGCACAAGAAAAAGAGGTAGAGGTATCACTAAAGGTTTTAAGTTGCAACACATGAATGCTGCGATGAACAGCAAGTTGTCTGTGCATATTGACCCCAGGCAACGTTGTCTTGTTGGTAAGTTCCAATCAGCAAAATTGTCTAGTGAGTTAGGAGTTGTTAAATGAATTGCCTTGCCTTCAGCATGCCAAGCAGTTGAAGTAAGACAACTTGCTACAAAATGCTTTAGAGAAAGTTTCAGTATTTTTTCAATTGAGTTAATTATATGCAATTTTATTTTACTTATTTAAAGATTAATTTAACTTTTATGTGTAGTTCTTAGATGAAGCTCAATATCGTCAATATCGAGAACCCTGAAGTTTCAAGTTGTGTGAGTTCAATGTTGAAACAAAGGGCAAAGAATCATCGTTATTGACTCCATAAATACTACAAGTCTTATTTCGTATAAGGAAACAACGAGACATGTTCCCGAACAGGTGCCTCCAGAAAATTAGAGAGAAATATGTGATTATTGGGCCTCTATCAAGGTTAAGGTTTGTCTTCTTTCTCTTCACATATGCTTCCATTAATTTTGTTACGTAATTTAATGACTAATCCTTTTCTTTATTTAGGAAAAGTGTGAGAACGCCAAGGTTAACAGAGGAAAAATGAAAACTCCTCACAACACCGGCCTCGAATGATTTGTTGTCAGACAAAAAGAATTTGTAAGTTCTTTGTTCATAAGTTATTATTATATCAGTAAATACAATATTATCTATTATGTTTCAATTTTTTTTAATAAAACAGAGTCATAATCAACTATATGGAGAAGAGTGTGATAGGATCACACTTTACAAACTGGCACACTACAAGGAAGGTGAAGGGTGGATGTCTGAAGAAGCACATAATAATTACGTAAGTATAAAAATTTTATTTTTTAAGTTTATTTATTTATGTAGTACTAACTAATAATATTTGAATTAAATCTTGATTTTGTGTTTTAAATTTTAGGATAAGATGTAGGAGTTGTTGCAAAGAACATTGTCTGATATAAATGAGCCAAACATAGATGACATTTGTAACAATGTCCTTGGTACAAGATCAGGGTCCATCAAAAGGATAACTAGTCGCTTAAGGCTCAGTTACAATGTAATGAAGAAAAGTTAGATTGAACAGAAGAAAAGTTAGAGCGTACTGAAGAAAAATTACAACGTAATGAACAAAAATTAGACTGTACTGAAAGAGATTTGACCAAGCTTAAAAGATGGTCAAATAAATACATGGGTCAAAGTATGTATATAGTAGTGATGATGACGATGAGTCTTATCTTGTACATAAATTTTTTGGTTAACTTTTGTAATTAACATTTAATTGCATTTTATTTTGATATAGAATGCATCTAATTTTTAATTATTTTTATTTTTATTTTTTGTGTACTTAATTATAATTCAAACAATGTTACCAACAATAATTTAAACAATGTTAATTATAATTCAAACAATGTTAAAAACAATAAGATGGATTTAAAATGTTATCAATAATTATAATTAACTGATAAATTGTTAATTAGAAAGTGTATTAAAAATAAAAATTCATCACTAAAACTTTTTAGCTATAATTACAAAATCGTCACCAAATTTGTTTAGCTACATTCCACAAAACGTTGCCAATAATCTTTAGCTACATTCTGGAAAACATTGCTAAATATATTTTGCTATCAAAAATAAATCGTCGCTAAACATTATTACCTATGCCTACATTAATGAAGCTAATTATGTTTAGTGACAAAAAAACGTCACAATAAGTCATTTACGACAACTTGCTTTTTCCTCCCTATCCCTTTTTGTGACGAATCTATGATCGGAGCAAAATATATTGGGTAACGATTTTGTGAAAACGTCGTAGATAATTATTTGCTACTAGGATTTGGCAACCATTTATGCGTCGATTTTTTACTGTCGCTAAATTTTTTTTGACTAATTATTGTCTTTTAACGACAAAATTTTTCGTCACCAAAAACATGTTATGTTGTAGTGTCTGTGTAGATTCCTACTATATGCAGGTTTTTTTTTCTTTTTTTGACATTATTTCCAAATTCCTACTTTGTGTAGGTTTCCTACCCTAGGGTTATACTACTATTGGTGTACTCTTTATTAGTTCTGAGGCTTGTGTGTGAGAGAGAGAAAACACTTGTAATTTTTCTTTCTTTGACAAAGTGCATATTTTTGGGCTCTCTTCACCCCGTGGGTTTTTCTCCTGACACTCAAGTTTTCCACATAAAAATTCTTTATGTCCTTCGAAGGTTTTTCTTTATTTACTTGATTGATTCCATTGCTTTCGCGACTATTAGCACCATAAATTGATATTAGAGCTAGGTTCGTTTTGGTCAATCAAGTCTTGTCTCGATATCTCCTTCAACCAAATTCAACATCGACAAGCTCGACGAAAAAATTATTGTTACTATTTGGAAGGTCCAGATGCAAGTCGTTCTCACACAACATGGATTAAAGAAAGCTTTGCCTGGTAAGACAAAGAAACTTGCCAATATTTCGGACGAGGATTGAGAAGAGTTAGATGAAAAAACCTTGTCCGCTATTTAGTTATGCTTGATACGTGAAGTGCTCCGAGAAGTAGTCCATAAGATTACCATTGCAGGACTTTGGTTAAAATTAGAGTCCCTTTATATGAAAAAAAGTCTAGCCAACAAACTTCGTCTCAAAGAATGTCTCTTTACACTTAAGATGTCTAAAGGAACACCAGTCTCATCTCATCTTGATGAATTTAATTCTATTATTATTGATTTGGAAAATCTTTATGTTAAAAATTGATAATGAGGATCAAGCAGTGCTTCTTGTTATTTCACTACTTCATTCATATAAGCACTCTAAAGAAATTATGCTTTATGGTAACCATCAAACTCTCTCTTTAGAAGAAGTTAAATTTGCTTTGCTATCTAAAGAAAAGTTTAATGCTTCCATTGAGAAGGAGGCTGAGGGTTTAATGGTTAAAGGTAGAACTTTTGAGAAGGGAGAGAGTAGTAAGAGCCATAAGAGTGTAGATCTAAGTCTAGAGGTAGAGATGCCAATATTCCATGTAAATATTGCGAGAAAATCAGACATAAGGTCTCAAATTGTTATAAATTGAAAAATAAACTCGAAAAAGAAGATAAGAACAAGGGTAATCAATTTGATTCTACCTCTAAGGCTGCTGTGGTTGATTCTAGTTTAGGAAGTGATGTTTTTTTGGTTATTCAAGGCGAACAAGTATCGAAAGATGAATGGATCCTAGACTCCGGTTACTTGTCCAGATGATCAGGCTAGTACAAAGGAGAAGGTGGAGTTCATCATCTTTGTAACTCTCTTTAAAGAGACAGTCCCACTTACTTCTAAGTCTTATGAAACTAAGACTAATGCCACTGTATAAGTTCATCCACCACCAGTGTAACCTGATTATGTGTTGGCCTGAGATCGTCCTAGGAGACAGACCCAATTGCTAGTGAGATTGCAGGAATATGATTGTGATCTCTTTGTTTATGCTTTAGTTGTTGCGCAGGGAGTTGAAACTTATTCTGAGCGAAAGAATTATTTTGAGGCTATTGCTAATGTAGATGTAGGGAATTGGAATGGTGCTATGCAGGAAGAAATTGAAAGTCTTCATAAGAACAAGACTTGAAACTTATTCTGAGCGAAAGAATTATTTTGAGGCTATTGCTAATGTAGATGTAGGGAATTGGAATGGTGCTATGCAGGAAGAAATTGAAAGTCTTCATAAGAACAAGACTTGGGATTTGGTGAAGCTTCTTAAGGCTAAGTGTGCTATTAGTTGCAAGTGGATCTACAAGCTCAAAAAAGGCATCTCTACTGTTGAAAGCAAGAGATATAAGGCTCGATTTGTTGTACGTGGTTTTGATAGGAGTTGATTTCAATGAGGTATTCTCTCCCGTTGTTCATCATACCTCTATTCATGTACTATTATCCCTTATTACTCTTTATGACTTGGAGTTTGAGCAAAATAAATGTGAAAACTGCATTCTTGTATGGTAATCTTGAAGAAGAAATTTACATGCATCAACCTGAGGGTTTTGTGGTCTAAGGAAAGGAGGACCATGTTTGCCATTTGAAGAGATCTTTGTACAATCTCAAACAATCTTTAAGAAAGTGGTATAAGAGGTTTGACTATTTTATGATTGGGCAAGGCTACTCTAGAAGTAGCTATGATAATTGTTTGTATTTCAAAAGTTACTTAATGGTTCCTTCATCTATCTTTTTCTTTTTGTTGATGACATGTTGATTGCAGTGCCTGGTAAGGCTCTTGTTGATAGGTTGAAGACCCAACTTAGTAGTGAATTTGATATGAAAGACTTGGGTGCTACTAAGAAGATTCTTGGGATGAAGATTATTTAGGATTGTCTAGTAGGAAAACTTATGCTCTCTCAAAAGAAATATATTCAAAAGATGTTTGAAAACTTCAGTTTAGCTCATTAAAAGCCCGTTATTAGTCTATTGGTTGCACACTTTAAGTTATAGTCCATTTAGTAGTGAAGCTAAGGAACGTATGTCTCGCGTTCTGTACTCCAGTGTCGTTAGTAGCTTGATGTATACTATGGTATGTACCCAGCTGGATTTGGCCTATGCTGTCAGTGTTGTATCTAGGTACACGCAAAATCCAATTAAGGAGCACTGGGAAGGTGTGAAGTGGATCCTTCGTCACTTGAAGGGTTCTAGTGAGCTCGGTTTGGTCTTCAACAAAAGTTGTTTTAATCCTGGTGGTGTAGTTGGCCATGTTGATGCTGACTATGGTGGTGAATATGATCAGAGAAGGTCACTTTCATCCTATGTTTTTACTCTTTGTGGTTCCACTATTAGTTGGTATTCTTCTCTACAGTCCATTGTAACATTATCGACCACTAAAGCAGAGTATATTGCTACTACTGAAGGAGTGAAAGAAGCTATTTGGCTTATAGGTTTGGTGAATGAACTTGGTCTATAACAAAATGTCCATGTTGTCTTCTGTGATAGTTAAAGTGTCATGCACCTCACGAGAAATAGTAAGTATCACTTTAAGACTAAGCATATTGATGTTCTACGCCAGTTTGTTTGGGATACTATTGAAGCAGGTGAAGTTATTGTTGAGAAGGTACACACCATTGAGAACCCTGCCGACATGTTGACCAAGTCGTTACCTATTGCTAAGTTCAAGCATTGCCTAGACTCAGCCGTATTCTTGATACTTGAGCGCCCTTCTGGGCTTACGACGAAAAGATAGCTCCTACTTTCGATCTTATGTCAAGGTGGAGATTTGTTGGGATAAGGACCAAAGTCTTCAGGATTCCTACTTTGTATAGATTCCTACTATGTGTAGGTTTTTCTTTCTTCTTTTGACACTATTTCCAAATTCCTACTTTGTGTAAGTTTCCTGCTCTAGGATTATACTAGTATATAAAAATCTCTTTAAGGATCCTTCGTAACATCGTATTGGTGTACTCCTCATCAGTGCTAGGGTTTGTGAGAGAAAAAAAAACACTTATAATTTTTCTTTATTTGACATATTGCATATTTTCGGACTCTCTTCGTCTCATGAGTTTTTCTTCTAACAGTCGAGTTTCCCACGTAAAAATTCTTTGTATCTTTCTACTGTTTTTTCATTATTTACTTGGTTGGTTCCATTACTTCGGCCACTACTAGCACCACAAACATCCTTCCACTTAATAAACGGTACTTTTTCTACTCCTGTACCCTCTTTCTTCTACCCCAGGCAAGTGGATTTGTTTAGTTGTTTATGATCCAAGCATAAATTACAAGAACCAGAAATAAATGTTATTACATTAGGCGATTTGCTGAACTACATAACGAGGCAAAGAAACTGCCTTATACTAAGCACCAACTCAACCATACATTATTTATTAAAACGTAGTCCAGTGCCTGCACTCGCCCTTTTTTGGTTTATGAAAGATAGTACAGAGGATTTGGGACCTTGAAGATCCTCTTAGCCATTGGATAACCCACCAAGTCACTCCACTGATCTCCAGAGCACCCATGAAGCTTATACCCTTCCTTCACCAACTCTTCTCTTCTCCTAGATTTGAAGACTAACGCCGTATCGTTCGTCTCGGTAGTATTCCTAGACAAGCAATGGTATACATCACATAAACCCAAGATGTATATAGTCATTTAAGTCTAGACATTTTAGTCTTAAAAAGAAGAAATCGCTTAATTACCTCAATATTAGCCTGCTCCAGTGGCTATATCCAGTCTTTAAAAGATTCTGCACTGTGACAGTCCTTTGACTTTCAGTCCTCCCAGTTAACAAAATTATAGTAAAACCCAGTTGCTGCAATTTCTTGTAAAACCTCAGGCTTACTGGCAAAAGTGTTGCCTCGCCTAGTGCCACCCACTCATTCCATCCACTAGGAGGTAATGAACTGTTGTACAAAAACTCGTTAAAATAAATATCTTCATCTACGTAATTACATAAATTACGCTATACAAAACTCTAAACAAGAAAGAATCAACTTAAAAAATGTTTTCGGATGTAATCTGTTTGTGCTATGTGCCCATTTCTCAGTCCTAGTTCACCCAATTGGGCATTACGTATTTTTATCTTATTTCAGGTGGGCTTGTGAGTCCTGTCGTAGTATTCCCTACCTGATTGTCTCAATAAACTCATAAAATGTGTTAGAAGAGTCATAAGCAAGTAAAAGCAAGGTTGGTATTACAGTCAACGTTACCCGTAACCATAGAGCTTGTAGTATGGCAGGTTAGAGATGAGGGTCTCGTCGACGTCAAAGATCCATGCATCCTTTCCATCAGAAGCAACCTCGACGGTCTCAGCGTAGGCCAACATGTTGTCAAAAGCAACCTCGGAGTCAGAAAGGAACTTGTCGCCGTTCATGTACTTCTCCACGTAGCTGGCACATGAGGAAGGGACTAAGGACCACTTACCGGAGTTGTTGGTCTCCACGGATAACCTCCAACTTTCGCAGTAGAGGTCGTTGTCGCCAACGCTACGGTCGCTGGGGATTCGGATGAAAGATTGAGAAATAATGGCAGGGAGGGAGCAAAGGAGGAAGGAGAGTGAGAATAGAGCTTTAGAGACAGCCATTGGAGAGTTGGAGGAGAGGAGAAGATAGGCTTCTCTGCCTAAATTTTCGAGTTCATCAGTGGCTACATATAAGCTCCAGGCCATGAAACGCAGTAATTATTGTGGGGACTTTCCCCACCAGTAATTTAAGCGTATTTGTTACACGTATAATCTTCTATATTATACTTAAATATATATCAATTTTAACCCCGAGGTTGTGGTGGAGTGGTAAGGGGCTCTTTCATTCTTAACCAAGGTCTCAAGTTTGAGTTTTGAGTATGGAGTTGTCTTAAATTCTTGTTAGGGAGAGATGAGTCACCTAAAAGGTTCCCATATAGGCTCGACTTTCGATATAGTCGAAACTTATATTACCTAACTATTTTTGGGAATTAAAGGGTATCTATATATAGGTTTTATTATAAATGGTTAAGATATGTAAGTGGATATTGTTAAAGTTAGAATTTGGAGGGAAAAATTGGAAATGTATATTGCATATAGGTTTTATTATGAATGGTTAAGATATGTAAATGGATATTGTTAAAGTTAGAATTTGGAGGGAAAATTGGAAATGTATTTTGCAGGACAACATTTTGTAAGAGGAAAGAGAAAAAGATATAACAAGTGAATATTTAAATTAGATTAATAAAAGTGGAAAGGAAAAACTGACAATCCAAACAAATAAAGTAAATTTCGTTATAATATTTTAGTAAAGAATATAGCAACTGCAAAATTTGATATGAATTAAAGTAAATCAACGAAAATTTACACAGAAATGTCTAAGGTAGAAGACAACCAATAAGTATGTGAATTAAAAAGAAATTTTTGATTGAGCAAATAGAACGAGAATAAAAGATCGGCAATACAAGACAAAATTAAGGAGAAACATAGTTCAACAATAGTTATCAACAAATAGTAAAAAAGACAGTGAAATAACAACAAGAATAGTTTGTATGTGCGTTGGGATTATAGTCATCTGAGCACTAAGGATCAATAAATAGTAAAAAAGACAGGGAAATAGTAGCAAAAGGAGTTTGAAAGTGCATTGGGATTATAAGCATTTGAGATATAATAAACTTTGGCGATTATCGTATTAATCGGTAATCCTTAGGTTGTGGAATGGAATATCTTTATGCTTGGAATTTGATCAATAAAGTATTTAGTGATGATTGTGAAAGATGCATGTTTCATAGTTGCAATTTCTGGAGGAGTAGGCTTGAAGTAGCATATAAAAAGTCTACCATGCAAATTTCGCGAGAGAACTAAAGATCTATTCACTAGACGCTTTAGGAAGAAGGGTTATATCCCTTTGGCTAAGTATCTCAGGACCTACAAGATCAACAACTATGTCGACATCAAGGTTAATGGCGCCATTCACAAGGGCATGCCTCATAAGTTCTACCATGGTCGCACTGGTAGTGTCTGGAACGTCACCAAGCGAGCTGTTGGTGTCGAGATCAATAAGCCAAATGCAATTCTTTACAAAGCGATATTTGCTTCTTCTATTTACCGTCTCTGGAAGGAGAGAAACTCACGTAAATTTTCCAACCACGAAGAAGGGAAATATTAGTTAGCTGATAGGATCATTAACTGGGTCAGATCTGTTTTAATTGCAAAAAAAATTAGCTCACTCTATCTTCTAATATGAAAAGTAGATGGAATCTATAATTTGGTTTTCCTTGTAACTATAATTGGTTAATTTTCTTTACTTATTTTACCTTTGTGTAGAGAATTTACTTGAACTCATTCCTTAAGTTGCTTTAAATAAGCAAAAACAATAGGGCATATATGAAAGATATACTCGTTTTCAATTAGAATTAACAGAACTGTTAATTCTGTAGTTTAAAACTCGCCAAGCCAAAGATTAAAAAGATACGAAAAAGGAAAAGAAAATTGATATTGCAAGACGTCTATAAACAATATGTTGTAAATGCTTATTTATTCTCAATCTAAAAGATCTCAGAAGTTTGTGAAGTCAAGGATTAAAATAGAAAAGAAGCCTTGAGCTTGCTAGTCTAGCTGATTGATACATGTCTGTAATAGTGGCACATTGTCTTTGCTTTCATCTCCTCTTTTCCTATTTCTTCATGCCAATCTGTCTCTTATATATGTATTAGAGGAGATGGTCTGAGCAAATTAAAGACTTAAGATCATAAATAAGTACATCAGAGGTGACTTGTGGATCTAAAACAAAACTTGTTCTCTTGGGTAGGATATGAAGTATTCCTTAATTATCATATAAACACGATAGTAAGCTTGGAAAATGTCAACTACTTTAGATTTAACCAAGAGGAAATAGTCAGGAAGTTGGATCACTGAGTTGAAGACTGTTGAAATTGGAAGTACAAATATATTTAGTACATATTTGTGCTTTCTCCTATCGATTATCTTAGGGTTTTTTTTATAGAGAGTTTCAACTTTTCGTTTCGTTTGCCTGCAGTATGTACAGATTCAGGTTTTTCCTTCTTTTCGTTTTATTTTTGTTTGATTTAAGCCTTAGATACATATTTTTATCTCCCAACCTTCAACTGAATCACAATTCAGTCCTAAACAATCTTAAAATTTTAATTTAAATCAATATTTAATTATACATTTAAATTTGGTAGCACAACCTTTAAAGTAATTTATGATTTTAGTTATAAAAAAAATAGTTGTTATCACTCAAATGTGAAAAAGGAAAGGATTAAATTTCAAAGTAAAAGTTTGGAAAAGCACTAAACCATTCTCGATTTTTATTATCCATAAGTTGAGATCTTTGTTTTAGCTCCTTTAACATTCTCGAGTATACATTTCCATCAAAATTTGTTAAGTATGAGTTTATAAATAATATATACATTTGAAAAGAAATATTAAAATATTATGGATGCAATATTATATTTTTATTTATAATATAAAATTACGTGTAATATAATAGTTCCAAGCAATTAGCTTTTTGGACAAACAACAAATTCAAATCATTTTGATGTTTAAATAAATAATGCAAAATGACGATGTTTATAGCAAGGAATAAATTGGAATTTAGTTTTGGCTAGTGCTTTATAAACGTAATGTAATGGAATAAGGTAAAGTTTGCCATCCCATAGTCAGGTCTATTTTAGAGGGACACCGTTAGCTATTACACATAAAAAAACTCAATAAAAATTTCGTTAAGACTCAGAGTTTAATTTTTTTTTAAAATATATAATGTTAGTCACAGAGAGAGATTATTTCTAATAGACTTACTAAAAAATTAAAAACGACTAAAAAATCAAAGCAAATGAAATTAATTGACCATTTTGTCCTCACTGTGTAGGCTTTTAGTTGTTGTAATTGAACCTATAATGACTCAGGCACAACTGTTAATGGTAATTAGATATTTGAAACAAGTACTCTAATTCTTGGTATACCATTCCGTATGACAAGAAGTAGAAGTTGTTTTGATTTACAACCTTATAAAAAGTATTTATGTGTGTGTAAATTTATCAAAGTGCACAATCATTGATCAAACCTAAAATGCATGACCAAGTATACCCTAAGCCACAGGTCACTATGTCTATCTTGCTGAACTCTTTAGACAGAGCAAAGGACAATCAATAACACTGATATGATCTCACTTATAAAAGTATATCTCTTTCTCTTTTCTTCATCTCCTTTAAATACTTATTTAAGAATAAATCATGAATGATGACATACAACTTTCCTTTGAAGGACAAAACATAATGTTCTGCGAGTCTCAATTAATCTTAATCTATACTGGATTCAAAATTTGCAAATTGACACAAGCACACATAAAACAACAATATGATAAATCCTTGAGTACTAACTATATGAGTGTTGATTGAGCCAAGTTTACATTATAAATTGGTTGCATTTTTATAACTGTTTATGCACTCGTTGACTTCTAATTGATGACTTTTGTGCTTAAATTGGTTCCTTATAACGAGCCCTTGTAATTTGCGAATTGTCAGTAAATTGTCGTAATTTTCTTTATAACTTTCATAAGGACAATTGATATTGCCAAGTGCTATTTTATATTGTAGGAACAAAGGAGTCAACGATGCAAGAAATCAACAGGTCGTGAGATGATCACACGTCGCGGCGAGCCAGTCAAGCCCACATGTCGCGACGAATATTAATTTACACGTCGCGACGAATATTAATTTATACGTCGCGACGTATGTCGGATACCCATACCAAAAATGGAAAATTCTCTACTGTTCTAACCCGGCCCGCCTCGTTTTTCTTAAATACTTGCTAAATTAGGTCAAAGGGCGGACGCCATATACAGAACACGAGACACTGCCGAACACACTATACAGAGACACCATCATCTTCTCCACAGCCGACACACACATACACTTTCGGGAGACTTAGACAG
>JAOSBL010000211.1:10263895-10286054 GCA_027568915.1 Erythroxylum roraimae | reverse complement strand
TAATTTAACAAATATAATGTACAAAATAAAAATTATTCTATAAATTAATAAATATTAATTTATCGATAAATTAATAACCCCGCATAAGATAATAAATTTTCAGATCCCAAAAATATTCATTTATAGAGGTTTTACTGTAGTTACCAACAAAGTACAATTAATATGTCATATATTAAATCACAAAGACAAAGCTTGCTTTATTGGAAAAGGAAAATTTGCAAAACATTCACCTATGTAAAATATATAATCTAAGGTGCCAATAAAATCTCCTGTGTGGTTTGTAAACAAAGGTTCATTGATCGTGGGATCCATTCTTCTCCTCGTCTCCTCTAAATCAAAACCATGCCTTGAAAAAGATGAATATGCATTAACTTGCAACAAACTCATGTCATAATCAACATAAAATATAGCAAGCCAGAATAAACCATCAATCTCATCCATGCTTCCATCACTGTCGTGTTTTGTAAGTTTTTCTTTTTGCTCTCACCAAAAGGCCCATATATGACAATATTGAAACATTTTCAACATATCTCAGTTAAGATGTTAGCTATTAACATTTTGAATTGCATCACTACTTTTCTATCTAAACCCAACATTTCAAAGCTACTTTAAACACTCACTAAATGCAAATTGATACAGTTAAAAATTGTCAAGATTCATAATGAATTTTAACAACTAATTAAATGAAAAAGCATAAAATAAAACCTGTTTAAGGTGGTGGTCTAAAAAAATATAATATCAATGATGGCAAGAACACTAAAAATGAAAAGTACAACTTTTAAGTGTCTAAAAAGATAACAAAGACAAATCCAGGGAAACACTCAAAGCCCCCCAAAAAATGAACTTACCAAGGGTAGTTGATGTGTCAGTTTTTTGTATGGCTTAAGATGTCAAGAGGATCTACCACCAGATTTGGATGCAGGGGATCCACCTTTCTCATAGCAAGAAGTGCATGAGGAGCACTATCAAAAGGTTCAACTACATATTTACCAAGGAACATGCGTTATTATAGCAAAGAAATAGACAATTAACATATGCTAATTTTTATTCGAATAGTAAATGGACCTTCTAAGAACTCAATTAAAATCCCGACAAACCAATATGAGAATATCTGCACTGGTAGCTATTTTCTCCTATCCTTTCAAGAGTGTAAGAACGTGGTTTTAAAATCATGCAAAGATAGATCAAGCCCACATTTTTATCCATTAAGTAAAGAAAGCTTAAAAAGTAAGATGAATACCTGTCAAAGTTTGACATCCTTCATATCTACTTGGGCATTTACACGTGTATTAGCCTATGTTCATGACAACAAAATAACCATTAATTGGAGTTAATATCCATAAGAGAGGAAAAAAGAAGAAAAAGGAAATGAAACTTGAGAATTGTAAAGGAAAAAAGAAACAGAATCAGAAAAGAAACATGAGATGCTATAACCTTAACATGCAAACCGCAAAGGATTAGATAGAAGCAACATTAATTATCAATAAATTGCTTCTGAATTAGAGTAGAGTGAAAACAAAATAGGTGTTCAACTTCAGAACACAAGGAGATGCTTTGACAAGATTATAGAAGGTCATTGGGCATTTCATTAAATGATTAAATCATCAGCCATGTAGTTTGATCATAATAAAATAACTCACAACACAGAGAAGCTATCTTTGCCCAAGGTTATCAGCTTCTTAATTACCAAATTTGGCTTCCAAAACAACAATGAGTGCAGCATTGTCCTGCAAGAAGAAGAAAATATCCATAAGACTACTTGTATGATGAAAAACATATAACTTCTACATGCAGATACATATCTGTAACAAACTCAACTGCAAGAATCCTACCTTATCCAATCTACTCAAAGCAGTTTTCCTCTAGGCACTTAGAACCACAACATCAGTTAAAGGCTATAGAGCTTTATTAAATTCAACATAAATACAAATAGTATCAACACTAAAAAACAATAGAGAAAGTATATGCAAATGTCCAATTAAAAGAAGGAAACCAATAGAACCTCATTTTTTGACATATGAAAGTCCATCCTTGCGAAAAAAGGTGGCACAACTGTCAATTGTATGGGTTTTCCTATTGTAAACATACAATTACCAACATAAGTTAATATAATATGTATCTGATATATATAGCTACCAATTAATAAATGTTATCAAATAACCTCATTGGTTTTTCTTTTGTATAGAGCTTGATAACCATGTTTGTCCAATAACATTTATAGCATCGTTTCCTTACTCTTTCTTTCCCTGATCTTTAGCTACTCCCTGAATCATCTCCCTGAATATTTTACAATCTAAAAGAAAGTAATAAATGAACCTTGTGATGAGAAATATTAGAAAAAATTATACGAGATATAGAGGCAGAAAGCATGCGACTGAGAAAAATCCTTAGCACAAGGTTCAGTACTACAGATGATAAGACTTTAATCTCATTTCAAAACATGATTTGACAAATTGAAGTCAATAGAACAAATAAACATAAAAGAAATCTATGACACTTGCTCTGGTTCCCATAAGCCCCACATAAGTACCAAGCAAACTAGATTTAATAAATGTTCCACCTTAGGAAATTCTCCATAGAATTTAATTAGTTGAGTAACTTACGACCTATCCACTAGGATAGCGGCTTTGAATAGGAGTCACAGGCACTACTGCTACTTTCTCTCATTTCCTTAATGCATGACAAGTGAAGCCATCATTTTTGTTAAAATCATTACACCTTACATACGTTAGAGGAGGTATATCCCATAACAGCTTGAGGATAGAATAAAGATCTACAAAATTTCATTGAATAAAAGCTAAAGAAATTATAGGTAAAAGTGAAAAAGAACTCTATATGACATGACCATATAGAGATACTAGTAGACATAGAAACTATGAAAGTGAAGGATATACTCTCAACCGAAGCAAATCTGATGTAGAAAAGCTCATCCTTTAATTCCCCATCAGCAAAATCAATAGCATGCCACACGCATGATTTATCATTTGCATGATGCTCTTGCACATTAATTGATGGTAGAACTGAAATATGCACAGACATACATTAAGTCAATAATACAATGAAGTACGGAATAAAAAATTGAAAAAAAGAAAGAAGAAGAATTGGTCACATTGAATTGTCACTTGAATCATCACAATAGTTTCGATTATCTTGAGCACACAAGATTAAGCATTAAAAAATACAAAAACAAATGAGATCAAATATAGCATTGTTAAAAATTTCTAGTAGTAGCAACACCCAAACAGAAGTTAAACCAAAGATCATCATGATAAATTAATGGAAAACAAATTACTCACTCGCACGTTCATGTAAAAACAAAAACACATACAGAGAGAGAGAAGAGAGAGACAGACAGACCGAGATGGTGAGCGCAAATCTTGAGTCTTAGATTGACCTATGATAAGTCGGACTTTCCCAGACTCCTTGTGTTTCAACATATTCATATTGCCAACGCATCTCTCTTTCTACTAATTTCTTTCCTTGTCAAATCGATACAGTTTCGCCTTCGTTTACATTTTTGAAGAAGATAAACAAATTAAAAAAGAACAATCATATAGACATTAACCGAGAACTAAATGAAAACCTATTGTATGCGATAGAAAACGTGAATCAAAAACCTAGAAAATAGAGTTTAGAGAACGAATATGCAGATACTACTCATAGATCAAGAATCATATCTTTTTCTTCTTCTCCTATGGTTACGACGACCTCTTCTAGCTTAATGATCGAAGCGATTTGAACACCAGTGTCCTCATCATCGGTAGTCGGCTCGCTCTTTTACTCTTCCCGCTCTTTGCTCTGTTGCTCTAGCTCGTTAGCTGTAGTTGAAGTTGTAGTTGTAGTTGTAGTGCTTGCCATTTTTGCACTTATTGGTTCTTCTTCACTACGGAGATCGAACAATCGAGAAACAGAGAGAAAATTAAGACAAAGGATCTTGGTGTCTCTTTTCCCATTTGTAACATTCTTTGGTTTTTTTGTGTGAATTATGGCCTACTTTTTTCAAAGTGATGTGATTGACATCATTTGATGGGAAGAACATTTGATGTTAAGTATTACTAATTTCCAATACCTGAGCTGAACAAATATTTAAATACTTAATGAAACTCAGCCAGTTTTGTTCTAATTTTAGCCACATGTTTCAGCAACATCCAATCCCTCGTGAGTCATGCATGCTAAGAAAATATTGGTTTCAATTTATTGAGAGAGAAGCAGAGAAGAGGAGGACGATTGCACCATTCAATGATGGGAATAAACTAGGGCCGTTGGATTAGGACACATAGGCACGATGATGACGATCTTCATTTGCGCTTAGTATATAATACTAGTCGGTGGTCACTAGTGGGAATTTGAAAATATATAATGCCCAATTGCTTAGGTTGTCATAGATATGTGAAAAGTTCATGATAATCTTGGCTTTTTGTTACGGTCATCAGCAAGAACATCTGAGGTCAGCGTCAATTTTGGTTCAGTTTCTTCGAATCTTTTGTCAAGACACAGTCTAAGTCTTTAGGATGAAATAAGAATGCCTTATGAAATATAAAAAATCAACATATATTAGTGGAGGTTAGGTTGGGGAGGAGTAGGAGTTTAATTTGATGTGCAAGGAAAAAATAAAATAATTGAAGAAGTATTGGTGCTGTTCATAAAAAACTAAGCCTTTATAATTGAGTTAGGTGAATTGTATAGGAAAGAGACATTAAAAAAAGCATTTTATGATGATAGTAATAGAGTATAAAATTCAAGATCATCTTCTTTATCAAAATGCTAAATGAATAAATAACAAGGGTGAAGATTTTATTGGAATTAAAATTATTTGAAAATGTTTAATATTAAATAACAGTAGATGTGGCAATCTATTGATAATGAATGAGTGAATGGCTCTTAACAAGTCAACTAATGTAATATGCACCTTACAAAGGATGGACGGTCAACGTAGATTATTTCTCTTTATGTTCATCAAGGTGTCACGTTTAATAAATATCTATCAGTAAAGTTTTAATTGGTGGTTCTTTTTTAATAAGTTTATTGACTTAGTAACTAAGGCTGATTCTTGGTATAAAGAAACAGTGAAATGCAATGCTCTCCAAACCGTATTCCTATTAGTTTCAGGAGGGAGTTGATGAGAAGAGTTATCAATTGGTGATAGCATGAGAGATTGGAGAGAGAAGTAGGAAGAGGAGGACGATTTACTATTCCTTTAGTACATGATCTCTAAGTCTCTTTTCCCAACATTCTTCAATTTTTGTGTGTGAAATATTGCCAAAGAGAGATTGGAGAGAGAAGCAGAGATTAGGAGAGTTAGAGAAGAGGAGGAGGAGAGAGATTGATTGATTTATTAATTAGGCGATAGGCTTCTCAGTCAATGTAGGGACTACCAAAATTTATTATGTGTCAGATAATACTTAATGAACTAAAAGAGTGATATTATTTTTTTATCTGGAAGGAAGGATACGGCAACTTGCACGTCGAAGTCACCATTGGCTTCTATTTTCTAAACAGGTCTCACTTTGTCGGTTACTAGAGCTTATGACCTATGTTTTACATTAAGCTTACAATATTACTAGCATAGATTGAGATTAATATATTGGAAGAAGCTATAATATGAAGATATCATTTCCTTTACTTTTTTAGTTTTAGAATGCGTATAATCATTAGGAACATATGAAGATAAGACAAAAAAAAGAATGAAGACTATAAAATATGGCTTCTTAGTGGTGGTACTCTGGTGGGCTTGTGCTTCAATTAATAGGGTTCTAAAAGCCTTGGATGAGTTTATTGAATTTATTGCTTTTCTTATTATAACTTGTGTCCACATTCACAAAATCGTATAATAGGATGAAATTTCTACCCAGATGTAGAATTCTTCATTTTAGTTTAATTCCTTTATGTCGATCTTCCTATGGAATTGTCAAGGGGCAGGGGGTCTCGGTTTCAGACAATCCTGCGTAATTACATTAGTAATTATAAACCTGGTATCCTAGTTTTGCTGGAAACTCGTATTAGTGGGAATAAGGCAACCCAGTAGTCACTAAGTTAAGTTTCGATTACTCGGTTCGAGTTGAAGTTGAAGGCTTTTCTGGCAAGATTTGGCTATTATGGAAGGCTGACTTTGATGTCTCAATAGTAATAGCCTATCACCAATTTATTCACACCACAATCAAACATGCTTCAGGCACCTTCGATTTTACAACAGTCTATGCTAGCCCTCAGCGCCCGTCTCAAAATCTTTTCTGACCAATTCTCCATTAGATAGGGCAATCTAACCAGAGGCCCTGGCACGTAGTAGGAGATTTTAATGCTAAATTGGAACTTTCGTATAAACGTGGTGGAGCCCAGTCCGCAAGGGTGGGGAATAAACAGTTTCAAGATTGGATGCACAGGAGAGGACTCCATGACCTGGGTTATGTCGGATTCAAGTTTATGTGGCACCGAGGAGTGGTCCAAGCCAGACTGGACAGAGTTTTTGCTTCGACGGCTTGGCTATAAGCTTACCTCAAACGGTGAATTATCACCTTCCTTTTCTTGGATCGGATCATCGAACCATGTTGATTCAATTACACAGTCCACCTCCAAGAATGCTAGGACCCCCTAAGTTTTGATTCCAAAATGTATGGCTAACGCATCCGAATTTTGAGGATGTAGTAGAGAAGCATTGGATACCCGAGGCGGAAATGATGAGCCAATCTTTAGCCAAATTTTCCATGTGTCTCACAAGTTGGAATAAATCAGATCTTGAAAATATTTTCTCTCGAAAAAAAATATTGCTAGCACGTTTAGAGGGCATCCAGCGGGTTATGGAGGTCGGCCCATTAGATTCACTCTTAGATTTGGAGGATGAGCTAAGTGGAGAACTTCTGCAAGTCCTGTGTGAGGAGGAAATTTATTGGCATTAGAAAGCCCAGTGTGACTGGATTTCACAGGGCGATAGGAATACGAAATATTACCACACCCTCACTCTGGCTCGAAGAAAGAAGCTAAAGGTTGAGCGACTCCTTCACCCCACTGGAACTCTGATTTCAAACCCAGTGAAATTGGGCCTTGTAGCCAGGACTTTCTTTGTCCAACTTTATACGAATGAGGACAGAAATGCCCATAATTTTTCACTCTTCGGAGTCTTTCCTTCATTCTCAGGGGACAGATTTCAAGCGCTATCCATGGCCGTGCATGATCTAAAAATCAAAAATGCAGTTTTCGACATGAATCCTAATAAAGCTCCTGGGATAGATGGGTTCAATGCCTTATTTTTCAAAAACAATGGGGAAAGATAGGTCCAAAAGTGGTGGAGTACATACAGGAAATTTTCCAGCTAGAACGATGGGTCAAGGATCTTAATCACACCATTTTGGTCTTGATCCCCAAAGTCCCTTCCCCACAGACTATTACTCAATTTAGACCGATTAGCCTCTGCTCTGTCCTTTATAAGATCATCTCGAATGTTATCGTGCATAGATTGAAACATCATCTGGACTACCTAGTAGAGGTGAACCAATGCAGTTTTATTCCTAGCAGGCAAATCACTGATAATATTATCATAGCCTAGGAGGTCATCCATTTGATGAGCAATAAGACCGGAAAGATCAGCTACTTTGCTATCAAGGTAGATTTTGAAAAAGCTTATGACCGGCTTAGATGGGATTTCATCTAGGACACCTTGTAGGATATCGGAGTACCGAATAATTTAATAACAGTCATCATGCAAAGTGTGACGATGGTAGTCATGCAAGTCGATTGACAAGGCACGTTGACGAATCCCTTCAGCCCCTCCCGTGGGATTCGACAAGGTGACCCGCTCTCACCATACCTGTTTGTCTTGTGCATGGAGATGTTAGGTCAGCTTATTCTTCAGGAAATGGGGCAACGACATTGGAAACCGATTAAGCTGAGCCCTACAAAGCCTCCTATATGCCATCTTTTCTTTGCAGATGACCTAGTTCTGTTTGCTGAAGCGGAGGACTCATAGATGCAGGTCATTGTAAGGACTTTGGCGATGTTTTTCTAGGCATCCGTACAGAAAGTGAATACTGATAATACCCAGATCTATTTCTCCAAGAATGTCTCTCCAACATCTGCCCGATGCATCAGTCAAACTTTAAGCATCCAACGCACGCATAACCTGGGCAAGTATCTAGGGATTCCATTGATTCACGAGCATACAACGCGACATACCTATCAGTACATCATTGAGAACGCTTAAAAGAAACTTGCAGGATGGCAGGCAAAGGCGTTGTCCCTTATGGGGCGTGTTACACTCACCCAATCAGTAATTTCAGCCCTCCCCATCTACACGATGCAAACAGTGAGGCTTCTGCGGCAACTCTGCAATGATTTGGAGCGAATCATGAGAGACTTTATATGGGGATCAACGAAGGCCCAGAGGAAAATGCACCTGGTTAATTGGGAAACCGTGTGTAAGTCCAAAAAAACTGGGGGTCTGGGTCTTAAACGTATCCGTTCATCCAATGATGCTCTACTTTCCAAGCTAGGTTGGGCTTTGATAACTCAGCCCTCAACTTTATGGGTTTGAATCCTCAGGGCTAAATATCTTGTTGGGCCTAATCCTCTTCCCTCTAACATAGAAAGGCAAGGGGCATCGATCATTTGGAGGGGCATCTCTGCCACCTGGCAGTATGTCCGCCAAGGCATAAAATGGAAGCTAGGGAATGGGAAGGGAATTCACTTTTGGCTGGATAACTGGGTGAATGATTGGGGGCCTCTATGTTTAGTGGCCACCACCCCTTTACCCGATAGTATACTGTACGCCACAGTGGTGGATTTTACAAATGATGTCGATCAGTGGCGCTGGAATCTGTTCCAGCAATATCTTCCTTCCTCGGTCTGTATGAAGATTGCGGAGATCCAGCCTAATGTAGACGACATAGTAGAGGATAGCATGATATGGGGTCACACAAATCATGGACGGTTCACAGTGGCATCTGCTTATGAATTCATTGAAGGTAGCATCACAGAGGAGCATAATAGTTTGTGGGATTTAATCTGAAAATGGGTAGGGCCCTAATAGATTCGCACCTTTTTGTGGCTATTAACTAAAGACAAACTACTGACGAATCAACAGAGAGTGGCTCGAAGGCTAACTACAGACAACAGTTGCCAGTTCTGTGGCCAAGAAGAATCTAATTTGTATGTCATCCAGGACTGCCCGAGAGCAAAAGCCTTTTAAGGTAACTTCACCCTGGAAGTAGTGGATGCAGACTTCTTCCACCGGGATCTAGAATGGTGGGTGGCACACAACCTCAGGACGCCAATATAGGTGAATCAGGTTGCCTACGTTACAATTTATGGTGTAGCCAGCTGGTTGCTCTGGCAATAGAGAAATCGAAACCTTTTTGAAGCAGATTTTGTCTGACCAGAAGCCAGGTCTCGAGCAGTTATGGAGTATGTGGATTGGATAGGTAGAGCAAGGACAGTGGAAAGCTGTATACTGCCGACACAGGGTTTACCTATAAGTACCTTAGTTGGCTGGACGAAACCGTCTAAATCCTGGGTCAAAATTATTTCAGATGGTGCAGTCAAGCAAGGATCAAATCTTGCTACGGTGGGTGGCTTAATTAGGGACTATCAAGGGCGGTGGTACAGTAGGTTTCTCCTTCACATCGGCAGGGGATCTCCTATAACTACATAATTATTGGGCGTCTACTCGGACCTTACCCTAGCATGGACGCTTGTGTATCGACGCGTGGTCGTTGAAGTAGACTCACTGGAGGTTATTAACATTCTCTCCTCTTCTAATATAGTTTTAACTGAAGATAACCTTTTGGTGGCAGGTACCCATGGCCTTTTACATCGAGCCTAGGAGGTGCAGCTGCAGCACGTGAGTCACAAAGAGAACCAGTGTGTCGATCAACTGGCCTCTATCACTGTGATGTCCAGGCCAGGTCTATATATGCTTCAAGATCCCCCAATGACAGTCGTGGAATTACTACACCAAGATCAGCAAGGCGCTAAGTATTGCAGAGCCCTGCGTTAGCTAGGGTGTCTTTTGTTTTGTTTTGTTTTTCAATCCTTTTGTAGCAAAAAAAAATACAAGTGAAAGAAAGTTAAAGGTGGTCAGGTGACGTAAGCCTTATAAGTCTTGCTGGTACACATATGTCCACAAATTGAAGCAAAATTGGAGCTCCTCAAAAAATGGTGAATGGTAAAATGAACAAAGAGGACGTGACCAAACAGGGACTTTAATAGTTTTGACTTGACAACATAAATGTATAACTCACCAGGGTTACAGAGCATGGATTAGGGACAGGGTCATACTAGCTTTGAAATTTAGTCAACTTTCTACTTAATTACTCTTTAATATTTGTGTCATTTGATGTCAAGTATTGCCGATTTTGAAGACTTAAACTGAATGGACAACTTCATGTCTATTAGTCAATTCATTTCAATGTAACATTAAGTCCCTTGAATGAATGATAATGGAGGCATCAATTGTGAGGTATTTGGTGTAGTCGTCTAGATAAGCAAAGAGTGCAATGAAGACGACACATCAAGGGGCATCAGTTTCAAATTATTGAGAGCAAAGCAGAGAAAAGGAGGACGACCACAATGTCACTTAATATACTGAATAATTAAATCAACATTCATGAGATGGAAATGTCTGAAAGCAGCTTTTTATTTATGTTTGTAGGAATACAAAATCAAAAATAAGAATGAATCATATTAATAATTCTCATCAAAATCTAGTACAACGATGCTACTATAAAACTAGTAAATATTGCAGCAAAACAATCCCGTGTTATCGAGGTGGGACGGAGCGGAGTTTTCAGAAGGGGGAGTTGTGGTGTTGGGGGTAGAGCCAGTGGGAGACGGTGCGGTGGATGGTGAAGGATTCATGGAAGAGGCTGGTGCACTGGCAGTTCCGCTAACATTCATAGCTAGAAGTTGACTGAGAGAGTAGTGTTGAGGGACCGCACAAATGAAGAATGTTCACCTGGAGTTGTGAGAATGATTCTAGTTGGCGGTGTGGTGCTGAGAGAGATCAGAGAGTTGGTGGAAAAGAACAGGCAAAATAAATTCAGAGCAAAAAAAAAAAGGTCAATTTTCCTTAACAAGATTACCAAGAACCATCATTTGAAATTTATCTCGCTTCTGTTGCAACTTTTCAATTTGAGCCTGCCTTTTGGCTTCTTAATCATGCAACAACATTTAGTGAATATAAACAAACGAATCAAGCATTCTAGATAACAAAATGTCACATAAAAAAACCCCAAGTTACTCATTGTTGGGGTAATTGTCGCTATCTCCCTATCCTAAGCTTGTATCTGCGACTTAAGCCTATCAACCTTTGCTTCCAATCTTGATATATCATTTAGTAGTCTGAAAAATAAAAATAAACATATTGTCATCCAAGACAAATGAATTTCTAACACTAAAGGAAAAATGATAAATACTTTCTTGAGTCACAAAAATTACAACAAAAAACTGCCCATCATAAGTAACTAATGGGACCAAAAGAACTACATTACGCATATAAAAAAGAAAAACTAAATGCAACAAAAATTTAAAGGCTAGACACCTCTACCTCTATTTGTTAGCAGATTCTTTGAATTCGACGTCCCGTTGCCTTTGTTGAAGCAAAGAGTAAATGCAGTTGCATGTGCATGTAAATGAGACCCAACCTTCGAAGAATTCAAAAACTAGCAAAACAAAACTAATCCCATCAAACGAAGAACCAAAAAGAGAGACCAATATTTATAAGGAGAGTTTCATGGTATAAGATTTATGCGTCGAAGCCTCCAGAAGAATTTCTTTGACATGCTCCTCGTTGAAAAGCAAATAAGAGCACTTCAAAGAGAGATTACTCAAACAGTCATAGAGTATGTGCTTCTCTCTAAAGATTTTAAGCAAATTATCTTGCAAAAAGAAAATTCAAAGAACAAAATGCAGTTTCTTATTCAATATGAGTTGCAGGGACAAGTAGTTCCAATTGGAAGAGATTTTAGGACAATAGCAAAATGGCATTCATTGCTTAAATTAGTCATTCAAATCCAAAAATAGTGTTTCCTTTTACCTCTTAAACTTGTCAAATTTAGTGCACAAAAACAAAACTCCTGAGATCCTCTTATTCCTCACCTTTAGAACCATTATCATGTAGTTCATACCTACTGAGTTAAGTGAGATGGCTTCAAATCCTTAAGCAAGTCCTTAGACAAAGGTTGGAGCCTCCTTCCTTTTATGTAAACAAACCTACTACACACAACAAAAGCTTGCAACCACAAGCCTTTTCAATGGTTGAACTAAATGAAAATATCACGTTCATTAGGAACTATCAAACTCCAGAATCTTCCATAAGCTAAGCACTCACAGTCTAAGTAACATCTTTTCGTGTGTGTCACACAAACTCGTACAGATTCATGATCGCAACTTCATGTCTCTTCACATTCTTAAAGAACATCTCAAGCTTCCTCAATTCATCTAATTTTCTCTTATCTACAAATCAACATCAATCGATTCTAAAAATTAACAAAACATCAAAAATAGCACTGAAAATATATTACAAATTTACAGATCTCATAGTATTTGTGAGGTGAGAGCTAGTACTTGGGAGTTTCTCTCAGATCGTTCACATCTTGAGATTAAAAAAGATGAGGGAAGTTTAAGATTGAAAAATTCAGAGAAACTTTAAATCTTACCATCGACAGGAATCAGTAAAAGTACCAAACCATGAGATGCATGTAGAATGCGCTACATTGAACTCCGACGACTCCTTCTGCAAGCTGTTTCTCTTTATCTTCTGCTGCTTCTAGAACTTCTTTATTTATACTCCTTTTCTAATTTTGAATCAGTTTGGCTCAGCAGTTGTGAGCATTTTTATGTTTAATGTCGATCATCTTTTGGAAAACAGTTTCGATCTGAGGTAAAAAGAGGTTCAGTAGAGAAAAGAAAGGAAAGAGCTTTGAAGAGGAAAATGTAATAGTTATTCATGAGATTCCAGAGAGATCGAGAAAGCACAGCAAAGTTTTTTTTAATGTTCATGCTTGTAGATGACAAAGAAGCGTATATCAATAAAGATAGGAAGAGTTTCATGTGAGAATAAACTGAAGTCATTCGATGATGGGAATAAATTGGAACCGTTGGATTAGGACACGTAAGCACGACGACGACCATCTCGTTCGCGCTTAGTAGATAATACTTAACTAACAGGTGGTCACTGTGCAAATGCGTAGTGGGAATTAGAAACTTATAATGCCCGGTTGTTTTTGAGAATTAAAGAGTATGTATATATAGGTTTTGTTATGACCAATGTAGAAAACAACCAATAGGAATGTGAATTAAAAAAAATTATTGACTGAGCAAATAGAACGACAACAAGAGATCAATAATACAAGACAGAATACAAGAGATACAATTTAACAATAGTTATCAATAAATAGCAAAAAAGACAACGAACCAATAACAAGAATAGTTTGTATGTGCATTAGGATTACAGTCATTCGAGCACTAAGAATTGACAAATAGCAAAAAGACAGGGAAATAATAGGAAAAGGAGTTTAAAAGTGCATTAGGATTACAAGCATCAGAGATATAAAAAACTTTGGGGAATATCTTGTCAATCGGTAATCCTTAAGTTGTGGAATGGAATATCATCAATGCCTAAAATTTGATCAATGCAGTATTCAGTGATGATTATGAAAGTTGCATGTTTCATAGATGCAATTTTTGGAGGAGTAGGCTTGATGTAGCACATAAGAATTTTGTCATGCAGATTTCACGAGAGAACTGGATATATGTTCGCTAGACTCTTTAGGAAGAAGGGCTATATCTATTTAACTATGTATCTCAGGACCTACGAGATCGGTGACTATGTCGACATCAAGGTTAATGGCATCGTTCATAAGAGCATATCTCACAAGTTCTACCATAGCTACACTGGTCGCATCTGGAATGTCACCAAATGAGTTGTTAGTGTTGAGATCAATAAATAGGTAATTTATTATTCACTTTACTTGTTTGGGATTTGGTGAAAAATGGAATTGACATAAATTAGATTTTGGATTTTATATCATGAGTTTTGCCTATTTTATATATTTTTGATTGCTATGTGTTTGATCCTCTATTTGTGTTACGGGTTTTGGACTTTTTTATCTGTGATAGAACCTTTGATTGTATACACTGTACGTTTGATGTTTATTCTTTTTTTTTAATTAGTTTATGCTTATAATATTTGTTCTTGTCTCTACTAAGTGGAGATTTCACCTACTTAAATAGAAACCTTATGCAATTCTTGACGAACAAACAATCCATTATGTGTATAGTATTTACTAGTTTGTTCAAATGAAATTATTGAAAAGTTACAATTAGCTTGGCAAGTCTCATCGTCTACATGAGCCAATGGCCTGAGTAGGTTTGGATTGAAACATTGATACCTAGTATCGATTTAAAGAATAGGAATTGAGTTAATCTTAACTTTGCTCAAGCTATTTTTTTTCTAACAAATTTCTTGTAGTAAGGAGTTCACCTAGATTCTTATCCAAATGATGACGCTACATGACTTGGTTTATCCTTGTATTAAACACAAGAATGGAAATGGAGACAGAACTTAGCATATTGTCTTTGTTTCGTTCATCTCATTTGTTTATATTTCTTCATGCCTATCTATCTCTTGTATATGTATTAGAGGAGAAAGTCTGGGCAAATTAAAGACTTATGATCACATATAAGTATAATAGAGTTGACTTATGGATCTAAAACAAAACTTGTTCTCCTAGGCAGGTATGAAGTATTCGTTAATTATCATATAAACACAGTAGTAAACTTAGCGAATGTCAGATACTTTAGATTTAACCAAGAGGAAACAGTCAAGAGGTTGGATAACCAAGTTGAAGACTGTTAAAATTGGAAGCACAAATATATTTAGTACATATTTATGCTTTCTCCCTTTTTTATATGGAAAGTTTTAGCTTTTTGTTCTGTGTGCCTACAACACGTACAAGTATAGGCTCTTCTTTTCGTTTTATTTTTTTTGCATATTTTTATCTCCAAACCTTTGAACTAAATCACAATTTAGTCCTAAACAATCTTTAAACATTTAATTTGAATCAACAATATTTAATTATATATTTAGATTTGGTAGAGCCATACACCTTTAAAGTCATTTATGATTTTAGTTATTAAAAAAAGCAATTGTTATTACTTAAATGTAAAAAGGGAAATGGATCAAATTTCAAAGTAAAAGTTTGGAAAAGCATTAAATAATTCTCGGTTTTTATTATCCATAATTCAATTATTGTTCTAGCTCCTTTTAACATTTTAGAGACCACACCATATTATCAAAAAGTTGGTAAAGAGAGGAACTAAAATGATATACCTTTTCTGTATGTCATCATATGATAAAATACAATAAACATACATATTTATAATGTCATCCACTTTTTCCTAGATAACTCATTTATATCTCGAATCTGGAAGACCATAAATTAAAAAAATTCAATTTCAATCAATTATAGGAATAAAAAGGTAGAAAGAAGGCTATACATAATTATATTAATGTTTTCCCACCTTATTTAGTAGTAAGGATTTATCCTCTATGGCTCTCTCAAGAGAAGTTGTGAGAGAGCTAAGAAGGGAAGCAATTGAACTCAAAGTGGGTTGTACGATAGTACGTAGGAGAATGGTGATTGATTGAATTCTCAGAAACCTGTCACACAATGTGTCAATCATATAAGTCTTTATTCTTTCTCAGGATCAAAAACATGGGTTTACAGAGGGACATAAAGGACCACCCCCTCAAGGTATATATATACCTGGAGTCTCAGAGATTTCCTTGTGACTAGAAAATAGAGATAGGAACTCAGATTGAAGCGTAGCCTAGATGTGTAAAGTTCAAACTTCTTTTTACCCTGACCATTTACATAAAAACAAATTAGTATCAGATATAATTATGAAATTATCTCATTCCTTGTGATGGAGATCTCCTCACATGAAACATGAGCACACCTTAGAAGACTATATTGGTCCGACAAAAGCAGTATCATCTAACTCATAAGCAAAAAGAGCACGTATCGTACTGAAGAGCCCTTAAACAAAACCAAACTCCTCATTCTCCTCATAAGGCCATACCTACAATGCCATAATAAAGACCAATTTTAAACCAACTGAGGAGCACAAAAAGAGCAATTGAAAGAACGCTCCAGTAACTTATATCAAGAAGCATATTCTAGACTCCATGAATGTTTCGGATCCCAACCATCTCTTAAAATTTTATAGACTTCCTCTGTTTATAGCTCAATTGTCTGCTTCTCCATTAAATGAAAGCTTCCATTCTTTTTTGAAATGATAAGACATCGATATGATACGGTATAATAAAATATGGTTGCTCTATCTATCTCATCCTACCAAATAGGTTTTGAAATTTGTTAAAGTTTTAGCAAGTACACAGGGGATGAAAGCCCATCAACATAAGCAGTATTAAATATTATGCTTAAAACTATATTTCCTATTAATTGGCTGCAGTTTAACTTAAAAGATGTAATTCAAATTAAGACTTTATGTTGGCATAGTAACTTGAAAGCAAAACTGAAATGAGTAAAAAATGCACTACTGACCTTCAGCAGCTAAGTTAGCCACCACTTTAACTGCATAGATTATGACATTAGCATCTTTTGACTCAAACAGTTGCAAAACCTTTTGTAGTCCAACTGTTAAACAATTTTATGAACAAAAATTATATAAGAAACATACAAGTTGGATCTCAGTTATCATACAACTCCATGCATAAAATTTGTTTACCTTGCTGAAAAAGAGAGGCCATTGGTGGCTTGTGTCCATTGGTGGATTCACTAAACTCAGACTGCCTATATTGGGACACAAAGGAATCTAAGGAAGTGAAGCCATTTCCAAACCTGCCTTTGTCAATGTACCTTCTTGTCTGCAAACATAAAAATGACGTTAACAGGGCTAGAATTTCAAAAATACACATTTGTGATTGAAGAAGAGACATATTTGCTTTATCTTATTCCTCAAAACCACTGATGTTGATGTAAACAATTATTTGAAATCATTTCAGTTAGTATTAAAACCAAATAATTACGGGCTTAAAGTAAGAAGAGCATATATCCGGATAAAATTACCTAACTAGCTTCAAGATTCAAGTGCAATAATTGACTTTTCAAAATCATAATTTCTTCTTCCATTTTCTTCTTTTCATTGCCATCATTCTTCAGTTTCTTGTGCAACTTTAAAACCTCAACATCACCACCTGCCTATTGCATGAAATAACCCCTTTATATTTAACAAATTCCAAATTCATTTATCTTCTTATATAAGTAGGAAGGGAACGAAGAAAAGCTTGGAATCACACATAGGCAGTATAGCAATAGTAAAGTATTGTAATCCACACAACACATACTGCAGACTGCAAAAATTGCTCTAATTGACTCTTAAGCTTGTTGGCCTCCTCTTCAACTCGCTTTCTTAACTGAAGTTCATTTTGAAGCAACCTCCTTAACTCAATAATGTCCTCACTTATAGAAACCCCCCAACTTCTGAAAATAACAAGAGATGGAACATGTGGAGGAACAATAGTTATCAAGTTTAAACTAATCACAAAGTTAAATAAAAGGAGACTTGATATACAATGATGAGGGTAGCATATAATGGAAACATGTTTACCTTTGAAACACATCATGATTGTTTTTATGGTGTATAAAAGATGCATGAAAAGGAGTCAAGTTATGCCTAACATTTTCCATATACGTCCCGAATCAAAAATAAACTTATACCAAAGCAAGATATAACAAAAGTATCATAGCTAGAGTTGATAGGAGCAATGCATTATCATCTCACAATTGGCCAAATTGATCAGCCTAACCAGTAAAGACATCATGCTGAGTCATCATCATTACATTACATTTACTGGTGAAGACATCATGCTGAGTCATCATCATTTTCTCTTCAAGTTTCTTGACTGACTCCATATACTCCATTTGGAAATTTATTTTTTCCTTCTACAGAAACAACACAAATCTCAAATTGGATACATTTTCATGTAAAAAACAAATATTAGATTTCAAAATTACAAAATAGTTCCTAAATTTTTTAAATTATTTTTCATAATTAAATTAAAAACTTTCTAAGATTTACCTTGATTTATGAATTACAAGAGTATATTTATTATTTAACATGATATGAAATTGTAATTGCTTAAATAATGTTTTTCCTTTTTATTTTTATAATAAAGTCATTTTTGTAATATGCATTGTCAATTGTTAAAGGAATAATGTAATTAAGATTGAAATTGTTGTATATTTTTAATTTATTTATAATATCAAAAGGTAGAAACCAAATAATTGGATCATATGCAAGAAAGAGATGCCATGAAAAATAATTTAGAAAAAAAGCTTAAACGTTTCATGGTACTGCCTGCATATGCTCAACATATCCTCAGGATCAAGTTCAAAGTAAGATTTTTTAGTTCTGTACAGGAATTGATAGATTCCCAAATGCTCATGATCATAGAGATTATGATTATCACATCTGTTTAGCTCATCCAACAAACTACCTTTGATTGTTCAAGAAGTTGTTAGACACTAAATGTTCTTGATCATAGAGATTATGGTTATCAAATTAGTTTAGCTCCACAAACAAACTCCCTTTGATTATGCAAAGACTCTTGAGCTAATCTGAAAACAAAATACCAACATTAATAAGTAAAAATACAGATTTTAAGACAAAAAGATGTGAACATGCCATGATGCAATCTACAAAGAACCCAAAACCCTAAGGGCCTGTTTGGTTGGATGTTAATTAATGGAATGGAAAGGAACATAACGAAACAATTTATAATGGAATGGAATGTAATATAGTGAAAAGTTGTTTGGGAGGGATGGAAGGGTTCATAATATAATATATTGAAATGTTGTTTGAAAGATGGATAGAATGAAATGTAATGTATAATAAATGACTAATATACCCTTAATATTGAAATAGTTGTTACAGGAGGTTTAACGCTATAATTTTAAAACAGAAATCATGTACAATTAAAATGTCACAGTTCAAGTCACAACCGTGACAAATAATTTTTTTTATATTTTCTATTTTAAAATAATAAATTTTAATAAAAGTTTTATTATTTTCTTATTAATTATATACAATTTATTATTAGTTATATAAAAATATTATTATTAATTATGTAATAAATTTTATTTTATTTTATTCTATTATATGTGATTTATATTTAAAAATAATTTATTTATATTTAATTTATATAGAAATATATACAAACAATTAAAGAATAATTTTTCTATATATTTTCTACTTTCATTAATAAAAATTTTATTAATTTTTATTTCATTATTAATTATATATAATTTATTATTAATAATATAAAAATATTATTATTAGGATAAGGAGAAATAATATAAAAATATTATTAATTATATAAATTTTTATGGATCGTAATAAATGAGTCTGGAAATACGGAGGTTAGGGTTAGAAGAAATAATTGGTATTAAGAAAAAATATTGAGGGTATATTAGATAATATGTATCTATTAGTTTACATTCCATCCTAAACCTTCCAAATCGGAGGTTTCTTATTTTCATTGTTTAGGATGGAATAGAACGTAACATGAAACCCTCCGCTGCCATCTCATTCCGTTCTATTCCATTATGAAAACCTCAACCAAATGATGGAAGTGTGTTATGTTCCATCCCGTTCCATTACCAGTACCTCAACCAAACAGGGCCTAAAGCTCCTCCGACACTAAAAATTCCTGCTTTTTGCCTCATCAGTCTAAAGCAAGGCTTAGCTTCTGACCTCATCAACTCACCATCAGGGAATCCAAAGAAACTCCTCAATGCCATATGTTTTTCACTCTTGGAAATTACACTTACGTGCCCTTTAATCCCACCTACTGCAATGGTTGAAAAGTCTCAATAAGCTGACAAGAACAAGTCAACACTAACCAAAATCGTAAAAATGCACAAATAACTCAAACCTCAGGTACTTAATTCTCTCGTTCCGTCATTTTATCAAAAAGTTAGGATGCAATTATCACACCTTGACTTCATACTAACTACCAAACAACAATGGCTAAAAAGTCTCAACAAGCTGTAAAGGACAGCTTAACACGAAGTGAAATCATAAAAATGCACAAGTAACTCAAACCCCAAGTTCTTGGTACTCACGTTTTGTCATTTTATCAATCAGTTAGGATGCAATTATTATATTTTGACTTCATAATAAAAACAATTGCCAAATGAATACGAAACTAGACCCAATCCAAATAAAATTAAGAGAAGTAAGATCACTAGGACAATGTCATTGTAAATCAATTAGTAGAATGGATATAGATCAGAAACCTGGTTGTCACTCTTGAACCTGCTCTTGAGAATGGAGCCTTTAGCCTAATTCGTATGGTGATTTTCATGCCTATTAACGTATTATTATATTCAACATAAATTTAAACATGATATTATGTGAAATGAATTAAATAAATAAAAAAGGATGCAATATGGAACACGATGGAAGAAAAAACATGGAAAATCACAAAACCTAAGAGAAGACACAATATGGAAGAAAGTGGAGCCTTTTTTCAATCATACGAAAATCCCAATCAAAAGCCCCCAAATCGAAGATGACAATAGAGGTTGAATATCTAAACCAAAACACTTGACCCAAAAACCAAGAATTGGAGTTAAGACCAAGCAACTGAGATAAGAATCACTAAAATCAAAAGGCCTACAAAATCACCGATGCACTAATGAAATAACAAAGAAAGAAAGGTCCAAACTTTGAGAAAGACATAACCTGTGGCTAACATTTCCCTGAGAAACCAGAAAAAAAAAATAAAGACTGAAAATTTAAAGTATATAAACCCATTTCCATTACCAATGTGAAGAAAAAAGGATAACACAAGAAGGGGATCAACTAGCTTCTTCGATCTTTATGGAATAGATGAGATAGAAAACTAGGTGAACAACGAAGGAGAAACCTTACTCACAGAGAAAGCAGAGTATTAAGAAATAACAATGAAGAATACTCACAAATTAAGCATTTTTTCTTCCTCGCTGAAGCTGAGAGCGATCTCTTCTAGTGGAAAGATTGTTATCTAGTGGATCGTAGACACTTGCATTGTAACAAGAAAAAGAAAAACAAGAACATTAGGATATTACAGAGAGAAACAAAACCAAACCTTTGCGTAGAGTTTGTTCTGTAATAAGTTGAACAAATCTTGAACTCACCCAGCACCGCTCAAAACCTCAGAAGAAGAGAGCAGAAACTGTCGCTAGGGAAAGAAAGAAAGGGCTTTGTGAATGCGTTTTAGGTCGAAACTTCGAGAGTTTCAGTATAGCGAGAGTCTCATGGTTCTATAGAATAAATTGGAATTGTTCGATGATAGGAATAAATTTAGGCCATTGAATTAGGACACATAGGCACAACAACGACGATCCCCGTTCACACTTACTATATAATAATTAATGAGAACTGGCAAAAGGACATCTCTTCCAGCGAGACCTTTGCTCGATGCAACTGACAACATTAATGACACGTTTCCATATGAATGTCTTTGTTCATCTTGTCATGAATATGTAACACGTGATGTCAAAAAAAAACACAATGTTGTACCCTCATGGATCTAACACAATAATTGACCAGTTAGTCAGGTCCAGTTTTGGAAGTGGAACAAATCACCCTACGTCTTTTTAATCCAATAGCATCTGTCGACAATTAACTTAGGGCTCGTTTGACAAATTTTTCAGTTGATTGGCACAAATTAGTTGTTTGATTATCTTAAAAAGTTAATGAATGTATTTAGTGAATGACTGATTGGTTGGTTTATTTAACCCCAAAAAGTTGAATTTAGAAAAGCCCTATAAGAAGAGCATTTGAAATATCCAGCCAATAATTAATAGGTAAAAAATCATTTATACCCTCTAAGCTTAGCATAAACCGTTGGGAGTCTAAAATAATTTAATGCTCATCATCAAAAGGAATAACTGATAACTACCCTTCTAAACTTCCTCCTCTACTGGTTCTTATATATTTCTAATTAGTTTATTGGAGTATTTATGGCTTTCTTATACTTGTATGATATGGTACTTTCATAAATTTTGAATTATGCTAATTACGCTATAGTGATGTTATGGATAATTTAAACAAAAAATCATGCATAACTAAAAATCAACATGTATTCTATAGTGATAAA
>JAOSBL010000211.1:10140937-10153707 GCA_027568915.1 Erythroxylum roraimae | reverse complement strand
GTTGATCGGGGGTTAGGGATTTTTAGGTTAATAATTTTTCAATTTTGCAATTAGGTCCCTAGGTTTTTTAATTTTTGCGAAATTACCCGAAATTTTTCGGTATCCGCGGTACCGGCCGGTACCGGACGGAATTTTTCCCCAGTAACTTTGCACCCGTTCCGGTACCGGCTTTTGGCCAGAACAGAACGGTATTCTAATCATTGGGTATGCGTCAAAAAGATTTATTTATTTATTTAGAATATTTATATGTTATTATTTATATTAAAAACTATAATATTATTTAATATGTAATGTCAATTTGATTATTAATGATATATAATTTATCATTTTTATTAAAAATAGATAATATTTTTATTAGTTTAATATGATAATAAATTGTCATTTATTAATTGTTATTTGGTAATAATAATAAATAAGATGATCAATGTTTATTTTTGTTGATTTTCATAATTATATATCATTATTATATTAATATTCAACATATAACATTTATTCTTTTTATTAATACATAGTGAATTGTTAATAACTATTTACTAATTTTATATGATAATAAATTAAATTTTTCATTCAATATATCATGTAACAATAATTTTTATATAACTTATAATTTATAAACAATTAATTAATTTTATATTTTATTAAATAATTGTCTATTTATTTTTTGTCATATTAGCCTACTAAATACATGTTAAGATTGAATAATTTTGATTTCCATATCTTGTTGATTTGTTAGGTTTAGTATCAGTGTTTAGCACTATTAGTACATAATTTCTTTTAATAAAGGTAATTCATTGAATGAAATAAAAGAAATACATAGTAGCATGACAGCCATCAAGTTAAAACCAAATTAGCCACGTTTAATTAAGACTATACAACGCGTAAATCAAACAAAGTATCAAGTTAGCACAAAGTGACAACTGATCAGTTCATAAGACATTCCAGTTCATGAGGATTTTGTTGCTAAATTTATGTTTGTCTTTGTATAGCTGCACGTGCATTCCGATACTATTGAAAATAGTATCAGAGAGTTGGAAGTTTATCTGAATATTCTACCATTTCGTTCATCCCAAATGCCAGCAATAATGTACGAGATGGATTTGAAAAATAACCAACGATTCCCCCAAGCATAAATCTAATTTGAGTACTTAATACTGTGATGTTAGACCAATCAATTGGAGGATTAAAAATGTCACACGATGCCAATAGGAGCAAGAGAAGAAGAGAAGATTGTGAGATTTATCATGAGTTCTATATAGGGAGCACCAATTCAGAATCATCAGAAATTTACCAATCCTATCCATTATAGCCAACTTGAATTTAAAAGTTTGCCAAAGATTGTGGGCATGTCTGGAGTTATGGTTTTTGCACCATACCACTTGGTACTAAGGAACTTGAGGTTGCTTTGTCCTATAAACCACCCTAGCCGACCTTGCAGAGAAAAGCGTGGACCATTCTAAAGTCCACAATGTACTATCTGAGTTTCCCGTTATAGTGAAACTAGAGATTGAGTGGATTAAACTCGAAAAACAGTTGGTATTATTGAGTTACTTTAGAATAATCAACCTATGAGCTACATTTGTTATACCAAGAATGTGGTTCTTGAAAGGCTGAAGATCAGGAACGGAATAGAGGGGCTCTTGATTAAACCAAGGGTCTGTCCAAAACCTAAAAATTTCCCCATTGCCTATTAGGAAATTGTAGTGAGGCTTAAGCTTATCCTTTGCCTTTCCAATGTGCTTTACCAAAGCCAATACATTTATGGGGATGGGAAAATCCCATAAAGACTTGTCTCATATATAGAAAGCAATAATCCATTTCACCCAAACAGATTGCCTATCTTGGATTAATCTCCAAATCTTCTTCGTGAGCATGGAAAGATTCATCAATTTGGTGTTCAAGATACCTAAACCCCCTTACTTCTTAGGTAAACACGTATCTACCCATTTCACCTTTCCTACTTTAGACTCCAATCAATGTCCAGACCAAAGAAAGTCTCAACATTTTATCAATTCTTTGGGTAATATAACTAGGAAGGTGAGAGGCCCCTATCCTGAAATGACTAGTGATGTGAGTAGGAGCAAGGACCACCATGGAGAGATAGCATGCGTGCTGGGGGCCAGCTTGTCATTCCAGTTGGACCTATGTCCAGAGCTAGGACCGAGAGACTCAAGGAGGCTCTCTATGCGCATGTGGGCCAATTTGTGGAGAGGATGGAGTGCACTAAGTATATTAGAGGAGAGCTATCTGAATCACAACCCAAATTGATTCATTTATCTCAAATCCTTGGATTGGACTCAATTGGGACTTGAAGACCATAGTATTGGGCTGCGCATCATCACTTAAGCCCAAGAGGAGAGGCACGCCTACAATCAGACTTGGGATGCGTTGAACTAGGCCTAGGCGTGTTTTCATTATTCTATTTTGGACTTGTTTTAAGTTATATTTATTTTAGGCTTCCAATTATTATTTAGCCCAAGTCTTTTATTATTTGACCTAGGTATAAATACCCTTTTTAGGGTTAGGGAAAGACAACTTGAACATATTATTTTCTTGTGTGCCTCCAGCCATATTGAGAGGAGAAACCCCTCTTATTCTTTTCAACTTAGGAATTAAACATCACTTATCAACCGAATTAGATTGATTTTGATCCTAAATAACTTTCTTAGTTTGCTCTTTACCCGTTATCTAGGTTGCTCGAGACAAGTTCTTCATGAGGTCTAGTAGGTAAATTTGAAACATTGTGTATCATATTTAATTTTGGTTAATTCGAATCTACCCTCTTCTTGTTTCTTTAAATTCGAACTTGTCAATCCTTTAATTCCGTGGTTTTCCATCAAAGCTGTCGCTTCCATTATCACATTAAGGAGTTTCGAACAATCCCTCTTTACTCCTTCCATTTAACTAGGCAGCCTGCCTGACACCCCACGGTGGCCCTCCAGTTGATATCTGATTCAACTGGAAAGTTCCCGTGGAGCTAAGCTTATTGCCCTTTTTACCAAAAAGCCTTAACATTAAAAACATATAAGCAGTGGAGTTTTTTTTAATCATTTTTATTAAAAATTTTGAAAGCACAACGGCTGTAATTTGACAACCTAAAATTCTCATAAGTCCTGTAAAAGTGCAAAACACTTCTATAATCATATCAAAATCCCCACTACAAATTTTGTACTCTAAGTCATTCGCAAGCATTATCAACAATCACTTCAATAATTTTAAAAATAAACTCAGACATATTCATGCATTTAACTTTGAAACATTCATTTACATGCATTCTTTACACAAAATATAGTCCAAAACATATTCACAAAGATGCAAACGTTCCCAAAAATATTTACAAGGCAAAAATGGCTACACAATAGCACGTGAGGAAGTTGACTAGTTATGAGGTGGAGTCCCTGCTACTGAAGCTCTTGAGTTTGCACCTGAGAGGTCTCATTTAAAAACAGAAAAGAGAGTGTGAGCTAAACGAGCTCAATGAGTGCTAGAATTTCTATTCAAATCATATTTAACTATTTAAACCTCCCTAAAACAAATTCATCTCAATTTGCATAATTCAATATTTAATATAAAACATATAAGCTTCTCAAAATCAAGTTTCTCAAATCGCTTTTCAAATAAATAGTGGCGGCATTAAAAATATCATGAATTTCTTACATGGCATAGCCTATCACTAACTTCTTTTCCATATGGTACCCTCAGGCACAAAGTCACGGCGCTGATTCTGCATCGCTTACCCATGATTGTTTAATCACTAGTGACAGAGCTGGTTCTACATTGCTTACCTACACTAGGATAACCATTATACATCGGTAGTTACAAAGCTAGTTCTGCATCGCTACCCACAACTGGTCAACCACTAGTTACGGAGCTGGTTCTACATCCCTTACTCGTACTAGGTTAACCGCTATATATCAGTAGTTACGGAGCTGGTTCTACATCGCTTACCCTCAACTGGTAAACCACTAGTTACGAAGTTGGTTCTACATTGCTTACCCGTACTAGGTTAACTGTTATACACTGGTGTATTAATATTTATAAGACCTATCAGTATACCATAGGCTAAAAACTATTTCCTTTTTATCAACCAATAACATCATCTCAATATAAACTCAAATCATATAAGATTTAACTTTCAAACTTTAATTCATATATTGCTAAAAACATAAAGTTGTACTAGCAATATTCACTTATAATGCATCATTCACATAAAACTCATAATCTATATTCAAATCATTTTCATAAAATACATTTTAAAAAAACACTCACTATTATGTAACTTTATCGCCAAGCACACTCACACGTTCTGTACCTTTCCTTTACCTACACAAGCGCATTTTGCATAGGCATTTATTTCCAAATTCGGAAATAATACATTAACACTATAAATTCAGTTTAACCGAATTCAAGATTAGTATTTAATCACGTAATACGTACGCTAATCGTATTTCTGCTTACTATCGAAAGATAACCTATTGTTCTCTGTTACCAATTCTAGCTTCAAAAGTCACTTAAAATCATATTTTTACCCATTATAACTTATCAATTTCTTCAAAACACTATCTTACTCAATTTAATTCACATGTCATGATGATGTATGATGAGTCATGGATATGGCCTATGTCCAAAAGCTATAACTCCACTTGTTCCAAACTTTTCGCAAAGCAAACGTTCAAATTAGGCTTTGAGGTCTTCTAGACATTCGTTCCACTATGCCTCTAGTTTCCATATCATAAAAGATCAGACCATTTGAAGTTCTAATTCAAGAAACACGCACCAAACATCAAAATTTGCTCCAACACAGGGGTAGCATCAGATCACCATTTTTAATCTCAAATTCCAATATGTCTTAGGTTTCATCTCCAATTGGAATCACCCAATTTGGAGTTAGGCCAAGTTATAATCAAAAAAAGATGTCTGGTTCAAGTGATCTGAAAACCAAATACAAACACTCACTAAACATAATTTTTTCTATTATCATATTCATCCCTTAAATGCATCCAAACTTATTATCTACTCCATGGCAAGTCAAAAATCATCAATTATCTTACACAAATCTATCCCATTAAAAAGCTCCAAAACTAGAAATTAGGTTAGGAAAACTTACATATTTATCTTCCAATCTCTTGGTATTTGATGAGTACCTCCACTTGATCAAGATCTCTCCAATTTATGCTCCAAAACCATGAAAAATGGTAGCTGCACTCTTCTCCTCCCTCCTTGGCTGAAAGTCCCTTCGTCTATCTTCTTTTCTCCCTTTTGTTTAGTCTCTCACATTTATATTCAAATCAAGACAAAAGTCTTGCTTTATTCTTTTAATGGATTCCACACTTTACCCTCCTATTGGTTCTCTTCTAATGACTCATCTTCCATTAACACCATGGAAAATGACCAAATTACCCTTAATGACATGTAAAAAGACTAAATTGCCCTTTTATTGAATTTAATTCATCAACTAACTGAATTAAATTTCAAAAATATTCCACAACCATCTTACCATTGAATTGACCATGAAATACTCTAATTAAGGTCAATACTTATTGATTGGATGCTTTAAAAAATTTCTAGTGAGTTTAAAATCATTAATACCCATTACTTTCCAAAAAGGGCATTTTAGTCCTAAACTTTTAAAACTCCTGAAATCCATCCTATAGGACTTATTTTCAATCCATTTTAGTATCATTAAACTCTAATACTTATTTCAGATATTTGTCATTAGTTCAAGGTTGGGTCCCAAAAAAAATCACTATTCACCTGAAAATACTATTCACCGAATATGAAAATTTTTATTCAATGAAGAGAAAGTTTAGAGGTTTTACAATCACCCCATCTTATACAAATTTCATCCTCGAAATTTAACTAAGCACATATGTTCAAAACAAGTGGGGATACAATGCAAGCATCTGCTACTCAGGCTCCCATGTAGCATCCTTTACCGTGTGATTCCTCCACAGTACCTTAACCAAAGGAATGATCATATTACGCAAAATTTGTTCTCTATGGTAGAGGATCAATATAGGTTCCTCCTCGAAAGTCAAATTTTTCTTTAGGTTCACCAGTTGTTCAATGATTACATGTGAAGGGTCCGCTCGGTATTTGCAAATCATAGATACATGGAAGACATTGTGAATCCTCGTAAGCTCAGTAGTTTCAATCGATATGCCACTGACCCAATTCTTTATGTGATCTCATACGGTCCCATATAACATGTACTTAGCTTATCATGTTTCCTAAATATAAGCCCACCTTTCCAAGGAGAAATCTTGAGAAGTACTCTATCTCCAATTTCAAATTTAAGATCCCTACAGCGATTATCCGCATAGCTTTTCTGGTTATCTTGGGCTATCTTTAATCTATCTCGAACAACTTGAATTTTATCTGTTGTCACCTGCACAAACTCGGAACCTACTAGTTTCCTTTTACCAACTTCATCGCAACATACTGGAGTTCTGCATTTTCTTATGTAAAGAGCCTCATAAGGGGCAATGCCAATACTGGTCTGATAATTGTTATTGTACACGAACTCTATTAGTGGTAGGTGCATGTCACAACTCTCCCTAAACTCTATAACATAGGACCTAAGCATATCTTCAACTGTTTGGATAGTCCTCTCTAACTATCCATCTGTCTGGGGGTGAAAGGCAGTGCTAAACTTTAAGCGTATACCTAAGACTTTTTATAAGTTGGCCAAAATCTTGATGTAAACCTAGGGTCACAATTTGAGATAATAAAAATCAGCGTACCATGAAGTCTCACTATCTCATCCACATACAGCTGGGCTAACTTGTTTAAGGGCTAATCATTCTTGATTGGAAGGAACTGTGTGGACTTTGTTAACCTGTCCACTATCACCCAAATAGCATCGTGCCCCTTCTGACTCCGTGGAAGTCCTACTACAAAGTCCATAATAATCTTCTTCCACTTCCATTCTGGGATAGGGAGGAGTTGCATTAATCTCGCAAGCTTCTGATGTTCTACTTTTACTTGCTAAAAGGTTAGACATTTAGAAACGAACTCTGCTATTTCCTTCTACATCCCTCTCCACTAATAGTGTTCTTTGAGAGTGTGGTACATTTCATGCTACTCGACTGCATAGTGTAAGCTGAGGAGTGAGCTTCCTCTAAGACCTCTTTCTTTAATTCTTCTACTTATGGTATATATAATCATTGCCCCCTCATCATTGTACCATATTCGTTGATGGTAAGATCCATTCTCTACCCAATCTTAACTTCTGTCTTCAATTTCATCAATTACGGATCATGTTTCTGTCCCTCTCTAATATGATACACCAAGATGGGATGAACGTGAAGGGTAGCAATTAATGCCACTGAGTCTGTCATATTCAAACCCACTCCTAAATACCTCATTTCCATTAGAAGTGGAAGATATATCGTCTTTAGTTGTGCTATTGAACTGGTAGGTCTCCTACTTGAGGCATCAGCCACTATATTGGCTTTTATGGGATGGTACTTTATTATAAAATCATAATCTTTTATAAACTCCAACCACTACCTCTGCCTCATATTCAATTCCTTCTAAGTAAACAAATATTACAGACTCTTATGATCTGTGAAAATTCTACAGGGAACACCATACAAGTAATGCCTCCATATTCTCTATACAAAAAGTATTGCTGCCAATTTTAGATCATGAGTGGGGTAGTTTTGTTCATGCTTCTTCAATTGCCTAGAAGTATAGGCTATAACTTTATCATTCTGCATGTGTACACACTATAACCCCTTTCTTGAGGCATCACTATATACTACAAATCCATCAGTCCTCATTGGTAATATGAGTACGGGAGTTGTCGTCAACCTTTCTTTCAATTCATCAAAACTTCGTTGACAAGCATCTGACCACTTAAACTTCTCCTCTTTTCGCATCAACTTGGTCAGTGGGCTTGTTATTCTGGAAAATTTTTCAACGAATTTCCTATAATAGCCTGCCAATCCAAGAAAATTCTTGACTTTCGTCACTGTGGTGGGAGGTCTCCAATTAGTAACAACTTCAATCTTTTGGGGATCCACACTAAGTCCCTCACCTGAGATGACATGACTTAAGAAAGCAACCTTGTCAAGCCAAAACTGGCACTTACTGAATTTAGCATATAACTGTTGCTCTCGTAGGGCATGTAATGCAATCCGAAGGTGTTCTACATGGTCCTCCTGATTTCTTGAGTACATCAATATGTCATCAATAAACATGATTACAAAATTATCTAGGTACTCTCAAAACACCCTATTCATCAAATCCGTAAAAGTATCTGGCGCATTCATTAATCCAAAGGGCATAACTAAGAATTCATAATGCTCATACCTCTTCCTAAAGGCAGTTTTCAGAGTGTCCTCGCTGCGGACTTTCAATTGATGATAACATAATCTTAGATCAATATTTGAATACACCTTGGATCCTTGTGCCTGATCAAATAAATCATCAATCCTTGGGAGAGGATATTGGTTGCGAACTGTCACTTTGTTCAGTTGTCTATAGTCGATACACAACCTTAAACTCCTGTCTTTCTTTTTCATGAATAGGACTGGAGGCCCCTATGAAGAAGTGTTGGGTCTCACAAAACCCTTATCTAACAACTCCTCTATTTACACTTTCAATTCCTTTAACTCTACTGGAGCCATTTTGTATGGAGTAATTGAAATCGGTTAGATTTCTGTTAGTATATCTAACTCAAACTCTATTACCCTATCTGGGGGTAATCTTGGAAGATCCTTCGGAAACACGCCGGGGAACTCACTAACCACCTGAATATCTCCTAGTTGAACCTCATTATTATTTTGTTCAATCATGTAAACTAGATATCCCTGGCATCCTTTACGAAGCATTCTACTGGCTACCACGGCAGTCACGATAATAGTGGAAAGAACTTTCTGTATCCCACGAAATATCACCTTCGGTTTCCCTAATCGACTCAGCCTAATCTGCTTTTTAAAACAATCCACCATTGCTTGATGTGGAGATAACCAATCAATTATGAGAATAACATCAAATCCTGGATATCTAATATGATAAAGTTTGCTGGGAATTTCTTACCCTCAATCAGTGCTTTACTATCTACAAACACTCTTTCAACGAAAAGTAAGTTCCCAGTTAGAATGTAAACTACTATCCCAACATCTAATAACTGAGATTCAGCACTAAATTTTGCTAAAAATCCATAGACATAAAAGAAAGTGTAGTAGCATGATCTACTAAAGCATATGCATCATGATCAAAATAAGTAATCATTCTGGTGACTACCACTGGTGTGACATCAACCTCCTACTGAGTGATTGCAAAAACTCGGGCTTGTGTACGGGGTCTACCTGCCTGTCCGATAGGGGCTATTCCCCTACCACAGAACCTCTGCCAAATCCAGTAAAACTCGACCCTTTGGTCTGAGAACCCCAGCAGCCTTGTCTGTAACCCCCTCTGGCTTATGAAGGTGCTGAAGATACGGTGACTAACTGCAGACAATCTTTGATGAAGTGAACCTCCTAACCACAATGAAAGTAACCCGTCATATTCATCCGACACTCACCGAAATGTCTTTTTCCACAAGTAGCACACTCTGGCACCAGGGTCCTAGTGTCACAGGAGTCTCTGGGCCTATTGGGTGACCTAAAGGATCCTTGGCTAGACGATCCGCCTCTACTAAACCTCCTGCCACCACTCCATCTTGACTTTTTTTCTTGGTCGAACCTTGGGATGAACTAGTTGGTGTGATGCGCTTCTGTTCTGATTTTGAACTCTAAGTGATTGTTATTGCATTTCTCTCCACTTTTATTGTAGTTTCAACTAATTCCCTATAGTGTGTCTGTGAAGCCAACTATAGGTGAATCTTCATGACTTGATCTAACCATATGAGTGCACTCTCATGATCTCCACTCTCGTCAAAAGTCTTGGCACCTATTTTATAGACGTGCTCAATTGAGCATCCGGAAGTTTCCACACTTTCACGTGGCTGTCGCATTGTTGCAGCGAGAATTTGAGCCATCTATTCTGCATTAAAACTTACCTCGACTGGTTCAGCGGGCCCTAACAATTGGGAATGTGGCTGGTTCCTAGAAGCACTTGTTGACTTTAGAATGGGGCCATCCTCTTGTTCCAACGGTGACTCAGGTGCAGGAGCCATTGGAATGGCTCTACTGGGACGTCTACAGCCTCGTATGTGCATTGTGCTGTGTATTTGACAAAAATACAAATATGTAAAGCTTTCAATTTCTGAAATCATATGCTTGTAATCACAACATTTTATTCGTCACCTCACTTTTAAAACAACGTAAAAACCTTAAATCAAAAAGAAGGCAACCCACTTTTAAAAGTCAGGCTCTGATACCAAAAATGATAGGCCCCTATCCTAAAATTACTAGGCAACCTACCCAACACCCCACAGTGGCCCTACAGTTGATATTTGATTCAAATGAAAAGTTCTCGTGAAGCTAAGCCTATTACCCTTTTTACCAAAAAGTCTTAACTTAACATTAAAAAGATATTAGTAGTGGAGTTTTTTTAATCATTTTTATTAAAAATTTCAGCAGTGCAATGACTATATTTTGACCTACCTAAACTTTTCAAAAGATTTGTAAAAGTGCAAAACACTTATATAATCATCTCAAAATCTCCACTACAAATTTTGGACTTTAAGTATATTCACAAGCAATCTCAGCAATCACTTCAATAATCTTAAAAATAAACTCAAACATATTCATGCATTTAACTTTAAAACATTCATACACATGCATTCTTTACACAAAATATAGCCCAAAACATATTCATAAAGAAGCAAATGTTCTCAAAAATATTTACAAGGCAAAATTGCCTACACAGCAACACGTGACGAAGTTAATTAGGTAGTGAAGCATATAAGCGGATTACTTATGTTTGAAGAGTGATCAATGGACTGTAAAATATGTGTACTGATTATGTGAATTGGGATGATGATCTAGATCCTTAAGGTTTATTTGTAGGCAAGTTCAACAGGAGTAAGAAGGGTGGTTTAAGAGGCAATGTTGCTTTTTTAAGCCATCCCCTCAGGTCTGTCCTTTTTGGTGGGCATGAGACTACTAGTTTGGTAGTCTCCAAAGATGTACATAAACCTTTATTATTTGTATAAAATTAACTGAATTACCAAAAAAAACAAATTAATCTCAATTTGCATAATTCAATATTTAATATAAAACATATAAGCTTCCCGAAATTAAGTTTCTCAAATCGATTTTCAAATAAATAATGGAGGCATTAAAAATGTCATGAATTTCTTGCACGACATAGCCTATCACAAACTTCTTTGTTATATGGTACCATTAGGCACAAAGTCACATAGCTGGTTCTGCATCGCTTAGTCGTCACTAGTTAATCACTAGTGACAAAGCTGGTTCTACATTGTTTACCCTCACTAGGATAACCATTATACATTAGTAGTTACAGAGCTAGTTCTACATCGCTTATCCATAATTGGTCAACCAATAGTTAAGGAACTGGTTTTATATTGCTTACCCGTACTAGGTTAATCATTATACACCGATATATTAGTATGTATAAAACCTATCAGTATACCATAGGTTAAAAACTATTTCCTTTTTATCGACCAATAACATCATCTCAATATAAACTCAAATCATATAAGATTTAACTTTCAAACTTCAATTCATATATTTGTAAAAACATAAAATTGTACTAGCAATATTCACCTATAATGCATCATTCACATAAAACTCATAATCCCTATTCATTTCATGATAGAATAGAAATCATTTTCATAAAATACATTTTAAAAAAGCACTCACCGTTAAGCAACTTTATCGCCAAGCATACTCACGCGTTCTATGCCTTTCCTTTACCTACACAAGCTCATTTCGCTTAGGCATTTATTTCCAAATTCGAAAATAACACTTAACATTATAATTTGGTTTAACCGAATTCGAGATTAATATTTAATCGCGTAACACGTACGTTAATCATATTTCCGTTTACTATCCAAAGCTAACCTATTGTTCTCCATTTCCAATTATAACTTCAAAATTCCATTAAAATCATATTTTTACCCATTCTAACTTATCAATTTCTTCAAAACACTATCTCACTCAATTTAATTCACCATATCATGATTATGTGTGATGAGTCACAGATATGGCCTATGTCTAGAAGCTATATCTCCATTTGTTCCTTACTTTTCGCATAGCAAATGTTTAAATTAGGCTTTTATGTCTTTTAGACATTCGTTCCCCTATGTATCTAGTTTCCATATCATTAAGAATTAGACCATTTGAAGTTATAATTCAAGAAACATGCACCAAAAATCACAAGCTGCTCTAACACAGGGCAACATCAGATAACCATTTTTAATCTCAAATTCTAGTATGATTCAGGCAGAACTAGGTCAGGATCTGCTCTAGGAATTTTTAGTAATGTGTCTTAGGTTTCATATCTAATTGGAATCACCCAATTTGGAGGTCTATAGCCAAGTTATAATTAAAAAAAGATGTCTAGTTCAAGTGATCTAAGAACCAAATACAAACATTCACTAAACATAATTCTTTCTCTTATCATATTCATCCCTTAAATGCATCCAAAATTATTATCTACTCCATGGCAAGTCAAAAATCATCAATTATCATACACAAATCTATCCCACTAAAAAGCCCCAAAACTAGAAATTAGGTTAGGAAAACTTACATATTTATCTTCCAATCTCTTGGTATTTGATGAGTACCTCCACTTGATCAAGATCTCTCCAATTTATGCTCCAAAACCATGAAAAATGGTAGCTGCACTCTTCT
>JAOSBL010000211.1:10125908-10140837 GCA_027568915.1 Erythroxylum roraimae | reverse complement strand
GTCAATTTGTAACAATTTTTACTATCAAATTGCATAAAATATAAGCACACACTCAAGGACTAATTTAAGCACAAAAATCAAGAATTAAGAGTCAAAAAGTACATTAAAAGCTATGAAAGTGTCGCCAATTTATATGATAAACTTGAGCTCAATCAACTCACTGTTAAGTAACTTTATTGCCAAGCACACTTATGCGTTCTGTGCCTTTCCTCTACCTACACAAGTGCATTTCGCTTAGGCATTTATTTCCAAATTTGGAAATAAGACATTAATTCTATAAATTTGGTTTAACCGAATTCGAGATTAGTATTTAATCGCATAACATGTACGCTAATCGTATTTCCGTTTGCTAACAAAAGCTAACCTATTGTTCTCCATTTCCAATTCTAACGTCAAAAGTCACTTAAAATCATATTTATACTCATTCTAACTTATCAATTTCTTCAAAAACACTTTCTCACTCAATTTAGTTCACCATATCATGATCATGCATAATGAGTCACAGTTATAGCCTATATCTAGAAGCTATAACTCCATTTGTTCCTTACTTTTCACATAGCAAACGTTCAAATTAGGCTTTGAAGTCTTCTAGACATTTGTTCCCCTATGTCTCTAGTTTCCATCTCATTAAAAAATTAGACCATTTAAAGTTCTAATTCAAGAAACATGCATCAAACATCACAAGCTGCTGAAACACAGGGTTAGCATCAGATCACCATTTTCAATCTCAAATTACAATATAATTCAGCCAGAACTAGGTCAGGTTCTCTTCTATGAGTTTTTAGTACTATTTCTTATGTTTCATCTCCAGTTAGACTCACACAATTTAGAGGTTTGTAAACCAAGTTATAGTCAAAAAAGATGTCTGGTTCAGGTCATCTGAGAACCAAATACAAACATTCACTAAACATAATTCTTTCTCTTGTCATATTCATCCCTTAAATGCTTCCAAACTTATTATCTACTCCATGACAAGTCAAAATCATCATTTATCTTACATAAATCTATCCCACTAAAAAGCCCCAAAATTAGAAATTTAGGTTAGGAAAACTTACCAATTTATCTTTCAATCTCTTGGTATTTGATGAGTACCTCCACTTGATCAAGATCTCTCCAATTTATGCTCCAAAACCATAAAAAATGGTAGTTGCACTCTTCTTCTCCCTCTTTGGTTGAATGTCCCTTCTTCTTTCTTTTTTTCTCCCTTTTGTTTGATCTCTCACGTTTATGTGCAAATGAAGACAAAGGTCTTGCTTTATTCTTTTTAATGCTCATTTAATGGATTCCACACTTCACCTTCCTATCGGTTTTCTTCTAATGACTCATTCTTCCACTAACACTATAAAAAATGACCAAATTACCCTTCGTTAAATGTAAAAAGACCAAATTTTCCTTTATTGAATTTAACTCATCAACTAACCGAATTAAATTCCGAAAATATTCCGCAACCGTCTTACCAACAAATTGACCATGAAATACTCTAATCAGGATCAATACTTATCGATTGGATGCTTTAAAATTTTTTGAACGGGATTAAAATCATTAATACCCATTACTTTCCAAAAAGGGCATTTTAGTCCTAAACTTTCATGACTCCCGAAATCCATCTTATAGGACTTATTTTCGATCAGTTTCAGTATCATTAAACTCTAATACTGATTCTAGATATTTTTCATTATTTCGAGGTTGGGTCCCAAAAAAATTTACTATTCATTAAAAAATACTATTCACTAAACATAAAAATTTATATTTAATGAAAGGAAAGTTTCAGGGTTTTACAATCACCCCTCCTTATACAAATTTTTTTCTCGAAATTTAACTAAGGATACATGTTCAAAACAAGTGGGGATACAATGCACGCATTTGCTGCTCAGGCTCCCGTGTAGCTTCCTCTACCGCGTGATTCCCCCACAGTACCTTCACCAAAGGAATGATCTTATTACGTAAAACTTGTTCTCTGCAATCAAGGATCTGTACAAGTTCCTTCTCAAAAATCAAATCTTCCTTTAGGTTCACCAGTTGTTCAGTGAATACATGTAAAGGGTTTGCTAGGTACTTACGAAGCATGGATACATTGAAGACATTGTGAATCCTCGCGAGCTCATCTAGTAGCTTCAATCGATACACCATTGACCCAATTCTTTTTATGATCTTATACGGTCCCATATGACTCGGACTTACCTTACTGCGTTTCATAAATCTAAGCACCTTTCCAAAGAGAAATCTTGAGAAATGCTCTATCTTCAATTTCAAATTCAAGATCCCTACGTTGATTATCCGCGTAGCTTTTCTGCCTATCATGAGCTATCTTTAATTTGTCTTATATAACTTGAATTTTATCTGTTGTCACCTTTACAAGCTCGAGACCTACTAGTTTCCTTTCACCAACTTCATCCCAACATACTGGAGTTTTGCATTTTCTCCATAAAGAGCCTCATAAGGGGCCATGCCAATACTGACCTAACAATTGTTATTGTACGCGAACTCTATTAGTGGTAGGTGCATGTCCCAACTCCCCCTAAACTCCATAATACAGGACCTAAGTATATCGTGAAGTGTCTGGATAGTACTCTCTGGTTATCCATCCATCTGGGGGTGAAAGGGAGTGCTAAACTTCAAGCATGTACCTAATGCTTTCTATAAGCTGGGCCAAAATCTTGATGTAAAACTAGGGTCATGGTCTAAGACAATAGAAATCAGCGTACTATAGAGTCTCACTATCTCATCCACATATAGCTAGGCTAACTTGTTTAAGGGATAATCATTCTTAATTGGAAGGAAATCTGTGGACTTTGTTAACCTGTCCACTATCACCCATATAGCATCGTGCCCCTTCTGACTCCATGAAAGTCCTACGAAATCCATAGTAATCTTCTCCTACTTCCATTCTGGGATAGTGAAAGGCTGCATTAATCCCGTAGGCTTCTGATGTTCTGCTTTTACCTACTAACAGGTTAGACACTCATAAACGAACTCTGTTATTTCCTTCTTCATCCCCCTCCACCAATAATGTTCTTTGAGCGTGTGGTACAGTTTTGTGCTACCCGGATGCATAGCGTAAGCTGAGGAATGATCTTCCTCTAAGATCTCTTTCTTTAATTCTTCTACATCAGGTACACATAATCGTTGCCCCCTCATCACTGTACCATCTTCCTTGATGGTAAGATCCATTCTCTACCCAATCTCAACTTCTGTCTTCAATTTCATCAACTTTGGATCTTGTTTCTATCTCTCTCAGATTTGATCCACCAAGTTAGGATGAACATGAAAGGTAGCAATTAATGCCACTTAGTCTATCATATTTAATCTCACTCCTAAGAGATCTCATTTCCACTAGAAGTGGAAGATATATCGTCTTCAGTTGTACTATAGAAATAGTAAGTCTCCTACTTAAGGCATCAGCCACTACATTAGCTTTTCTAGGGTGGTACTTTATCATATAATCATAAACTTTCATTAACTCCAACCACCGCCTTTGCCTCATGTTCAATTCCTTCCGAGTAAAGAAATATTGCAGATTCTTATGATCTATGAAAATCCTACAGGGAATACCATACAAAATCCTACCGGGCTTTTACGACCATTTGTTCGACGATTTTTTTTCGTTACCAAATACATTTTGTGACAATTTTATTTCTTTCAGCGATGTTATATTTCATCTCCAATACCCTACCCTGTTGTAGTGCTATTACGAGGAGCTTAAAGAAGCCAAAATGAAGCATAGATAAACAATTAGAACAAAAGCATATGCCGATGAACGATTCGAAGTGAAGATAAATGAAGAAGAAAGCAACTAAGGTTTTATGGAAACTTGGTGTTAATTAAGGTTTTATGCGATAATAACATACGTCGATGAACGCTAGTGGCCGGTGTGTGGGTGTTGGCTTGATGATGAAGCATCAACTACAGAGCAAGGAATTGAGCCTGAAGGTTGAGGGTGGCTATTAGAGTTAGATGTTGGTTAGTTGCCACTGGAGATGTAGATTTCAAAGGGGATAGGTGAGAGCGAGAACCTCTGCATTTCATCCAATAAGTAACAAAAAACATTAGTGTAAATAATGTCGTTTTAGATAAGAAAACTAACATCTCAACTTGTGCCCAAATTTATACCAAGACCTAGTTTTTTTTATAAATGAAGCCCAGGCCTAGTCAATGGTTAGGCCAGGGCTTACTTGCTACCATTATGGTTCACATCCATAAAGGGGATAGAATATGGATTTTGCGACATTAAATATAATGAATTTGTTCTTTTTGTACGAGCTTTCATGGATGTTAAAATATGGATATGATTTTACGCTTTAGGATAGAAAACAAGGCTTTCTTATAAGGCGGGACAAAATTCAAAACATTAACTCCTGTGACCAAAAATACTGAAACCTTATGTGTCTATGGCTGACATCTCTATGGCTCTAAGATTGAGCACGTGAATTTCAAAGAAAAAAGTAAAAAAAGCACAAAAGTGATGGAGAATGGGTAAATTAGAAAGTTTGGAAGTACATGGAGAACAAAAGTAAGATCGTGCAATGACATAAGCTAACATAAACAATGCGTTAGACGAGGAGGGAAGGGGGAAGCGGATAGAAAGGTGGAAACGACACGTGAAGACGTTACTATTGGCAAAAAGAAAACTAAAATAAGGGAGGTCAGGTCAGGACGCGATCAAAACGGAACAATTCATTCATATTCGTCATTATTTATTCGATTTAATAGCCAAAAAAGAAATTGCAGTTTCAAAACTTCTCTCCGCACCCATCGCTCCCTTAAGTATACAAAAATAGCAAGACCATAATCTTTTCCTTTTTATAGATACAAAGAATAAAAAGCAGCAAGTGTTTTTACAAGAAACAACCCAACTACAACTGGGAGACAGACAGAGCAAAGGAGAAGCGAGACTCTGAGGAAACAGGAATAACTCAAACACAGAGAAAGTGTTTGCTTTGTTTGAGGAATTAAAAACACAACATGTCGTGGCAAACTTACGTGGATGATCATTTGATGTGCGACATCGAAGGCCAAGGCCACCATCTCACCGCCGCTGCCATTGTCGGCCATGACGGTAGCGTCTGGGCTCAGAGCTCCTCCTTCCCCCAGGTCACCTCTCTCCTTTTGATGCTCATTTCTGAAAATTTTTACTTCATCTGTTAAATTGCATGGTTTGTTTGATAATGTCGGTTTCTGTCTTCAGTTTAGGTGCGTCGATCTGAATCGATTTAGCTTAAAAATGACTACTTTCGTCAATGTGGAGAAATGTGGTTTCTCTTGTGTCATTCGATGTGCAACATTACTTGAGAGTCAGCGATCACTTGATTCAATCTTTGCATGTTGATCTGATTTTAGCTCTTGGACTTGAGGGTTTTGGTGCCTAGTAATGTTTGCCTAGGTCGCATCTAGTGTATCGTTAAGATTTCTTGGCGAGCCTCCACGTAAACTTAAATCTTAGTCTGATATACAAATTAATTTTAATTATACAATACAAGCGGACTGTAGCTTTGACTTTATTACAGAGGATTTTAAGGATACTATTCGAATATATTTATTGCACTTGGTTGCGTAGTTGTCCTTTACGAGTGAAGGAGGATTAATGAATATTGCTCCCACTGTGCTTTTGTTGACAGGAACCGGTACTCGAACCTTGTGAATATGTTTGTCCTTGCTTTCATGACCAAACCGGTTTTCTGTCCTCGTTTGCTTAGCTAGCATTTTCTGGTTTGTCTTTATTGGAAGCCTATAAACCTCTTGTTACATTATATACAGCCACTCAGAATCCACCTAACAACTGCATGTGAATGACATGTTTCATGTCATCTCTTTTGTTGGCTAGACTGAGTTACATTTAGTTTCTTTTCTTGATAACCCATAATTAAAAGAAAAATGGCATGCTTACGGCTGATCTTATCATTTTCTATGTAATTATACATGATTGCCTTCATCTGTATTCATTTTTGTATGTATCCTTGTCCTGTATACCAATGTCAACCTTGAAGGAGTTCTAATCTATTATTTGTTACATCATTTTCAGTTGAAATCTGATGAGATCACAGGCATTATGAAAGATTTTGAGGAACCTGGTCATCTTGCACCTGTAGGCTTACACCTTGGAGGCACAAAATACATGGTTATTCAGGGTGAGCCAGGAGCTGTAATTCGTGGAAAGAAGGTGATGTATATAATTAATTATACTTTATTATGTTAATATCAATGAATAAAAACTTGTTTTGGCATCTAGATCTGGTTTCATGTTTCTATCCTCGATTATTGTGGCATCTCCATTCTCATTGGATGATAAGAGTGAAAAGAATTGCATGGTCGAGATTGCTGGAATTGCAACATGTATTCAACTTCAGTAACAAGCTTGACTGTCTTGAATTGGCAGGGATCTGGCGGGGTCACCATAAAGAAGACTGGCCAAGCACTTGTTTTCGGTATCTATGATGAGCCTGTCACTCCTGGACAGTGCAACATGGTTGTCGAGAGGTTGGGGGATTACCTCGCTGATCAGGGGCTGTAGGCCTAGTCTAAGTCATAAATCACAATATACCTTCGCTTGGGAGTACGAGTACGACCACTATTTTCATTTCTCCCCCATTTTTGCCTTTTATATTTACGAGCATCTGCAGAAAGCGTCGAGCTGGCAGTGAAGATGTTGGAAATAATAACCTTTATGTGAAGACTAGATATTGGCTGTTTGGTATTTAGCAGTTAAGCTTGCATCATCTTTCTTGGTATGTCTTGATTTTTATGTGTCCTGCTCCAGTTTTATTATCACCTCTTCTTGGTGCAAATGGCAGTGAGGACTTCAGAACATTCTTAAGTTACATTTCACTTTTAAGTATCTTCACTTGAGTGCACTCGAGTAGCTTTCAGTGAAGCTAGTGATGTGTGCTTATCTTTGTTGGTTTCCTTTCTTGTTATCCAAACCAAGTTGTGGATTAACATTTGAAATTTCCTTTCTTGTTATCCAAACCAAGTTGTGGATTAACATTTGAAATGCTAGAGTTGAAACAAATACTACGCCTGTCACCACACGAGGAAGAGTTAAATTCACGTTGTTCTTTTTCTAGGACAGGAGGAGCATGAAAAAGAATACAAGTAAAGTTGACCCCACATAAACATTTATAACTATTATCTTAACTTGGTCAGCAGAATATGAAAGTCCTATGGCTTGTGGATTCAACCAAAAAATTAGCTCTTATATATTTGTACCTTGGGGTGTCGTCCGTAAGCGACAGGACATAGAAATCTCAGCCCAATCCTAGAGCCTGAGCTGCAACCGACCCAAATTATAGTTCATTCAGTGGAAGAAGCTGAGCCTGAGTCGTAATAACTCGTAATTGTGAGGATATGGTGTGATAATATTTGGATGCGATAAAGTGGATATGGGCATCTTTCTTTTTGAAAGGAAAAGATAAAGTGGATCTATCTGTCTATGTTATGATTGAAAAGTTTTAAGCCCCTAGGTTTTACCTCGTCTCAAGCCAGCTAATGGCTCCTATGGCTCAGTCTTTTACATCACACCTTTCCTCAATCGGTTCTTTGATTAAGTTGGTTGGTGTAACTGCATTTGATTTGGTGCTTCCATGGTCACAACGTTTTTGTTTTGATGATGAACAAAAAGGAGCAAATGAAAAAGTAAATTCTTTTTTTGTTTACACTAAATTTGTAGAACTTTTTAATTATCTAAGTTTAGATTTTAAACTCATTATACATTTTAAAAATATATTAATCATATGTAAGCCTAATTTTGAAAGAGTTAAATTTGTGTTTAAAATAACTTTACAAACATTAATTACAACGTAATGGAGTAACGTGACAATTTTCTTCCTTCATATTTCACCTCCATCTAATTTTCAAAGCAAAAAACAATAGATTATGTAGAAAAAGAGAAAATACAAGTGAAGATGTGTAGTACACTAGTACTTCCACCTCCCGTTGCTTCAACGCAATATCTAATAATTTTCTAACGAAGTCGGGTCTCTACTGGCTAAGGCTTCACAGATAAGAAAGAGAGACACTGAGACCCAAAGCCTAACATATCGCACTTAGCTCCTTCTCTCTCCTCTGCCCTCTTCCTCTCTTGCCCATCTTATCAAATACCTTGAGAACAGAACCATCTCTTACTCTAAGCGCAACCTCAAACTCCAATCTTGGAAGAAGAACAACCATGTCGTGGCAAACCTACGTCGATGATCACCTTATGTGCGAAATCGAGGGCAATCACCTCTCTGCAGCCGCCATCATCGGCCAAGACGGCAGCGTTTGGGCTCAGAGCTCTAACTTCCCTCAGGTCCTCATTTCCTTCACTTCACTTTCTGGGTTCTTTTAAAAGTTGCATATGAGATGGATTAGCTGCCCCTTTTTTTTTTCTTTTGATCTGACTTCTTTATTTGTTTGAACATTGTCCATCGATTTATTATCTCGTAGGACTTATTTTAAGTTCGTGACAGCTTGATCCACTGTTATTAGGTCGGTGCTGAGAAAGTATTTGATTGATGTGGGAGCTTTTTGGTTTTCCCGATAATGAAATTGGATGTGACTATTGGTTGTGTCTATATGGGTATATTTGATCCCTTGGGTTAGTAGGTTTTCCTCTTAGTTGTTTGCATCTTTCATCATTTAGGCTGAGATTCTGAGACTGGGAATTAACCTTTTGATATCGAAAACTATAACCTTTTCAAAGATTCAAGATCGTTGACATTTATACTGTCAAAGTTGTCATTTGCGACTCTTATTATTCGTAGGTGCCCTGGCACTTGTATACTAAGTGCTTTCTTGCATTTTTGTGGTGGCATATGGATATACGAAACCGTATTTTGCTAAGATTCCTTTTGTTCTACTGCTCATCTGATGTTGTCTTCAGTTCAAGCCCGAGGAAATTAATGACGTCATGAATGATTTTAAAGAACCTGGCTTTCTTGCACCCACCGGATTGTACCTTGGTGGCACCAAATATATGGTAATCCAAGGAGAGCCAGGAGCTGTCATTCGAGGAAAAAAGGTGATGATCTTGTACCAGGAAGTTATTTTTAGTTTGTTTGCCACCATACTTATTTGCTAGGGGAACAATACAAAAAAAAATTGTGTTTGCTTGAAAAATTAACTAGTGTTATGAATTCTCAGAATGCCCCATCTCCAAAATTTGAACTGAAATTGCTCAAAATGTAAACAATCTGAAAAATGTGATTGTCACACGCCGTAGGGTATATTTTTGTTGAATCTAGCTAGATTCTCACTCTGCAAAAGTGGAGAGCTGGGTTGATTTTAGACAAGAAGGCAATAGCTTCCTGACCTCAATATCTGTATCAGAATGTGTAATGTTACTTCTCGATGGCTTTCTAATTTGTCTTCTTGCAACTGAAATCTGAAATCTGGCGTTTATTTTTGTTAGGTTTACTATTTTTAAAACTTCTGAGGCGTTTATGTCTTTAATTTCAGGGACCTGGTGGTGTTACCGTTAAGAAAACCAGTCAGGCTTTAATCATTGGTATTTATGATGAGCCGATGACTCCAGGCCAATGCAATATGATTGTTGAAAGGCTGGGAGATTATCTCATTGATCAGGGTCTTTGATCATGTTGTGTGGTTATAGTTGCAATTTTCTTGGCTTTCTATACATGCTAGCATCTGCCAATGGCCTGTTTTTTGACTGCAGTGAAATAAGTTATGGAAGTATTGAAACTCGCGGGAACACTTTTTTCATAGAAAATATTTGGTTATTTTGCTTATTTATGATCTCTCTGTTTATGTACTATTTGATTGGGTGTATTTGGTATTGTCAAGTATGGTACTGTCTCTGAGTTGAAATGAATCGTATATGGCGGATGCTGTAATTTGAATTTAGTTGGTCACCTTTTTTTTCCCTTTAATTTGTTCCTTTTCTTTTATGGTGGATATTCAACGGCAAGTTGTCTACTGGAAGACATTTTGATTCCATGGATGAAGCCCCTCTTGGAGTTGACAAAAACCCAAGGAAAAGTATACCATCAAGTTTAGAGACTCAGCATTGCGTTTTGCTCTATCAATTTGGTTACCCTTATTGAAGGCAAAAGGTCAATTTTGATTTTAGCTTTTACAACATATACAAATAAAACCTTAACAGGCTCAAAATAATGGAAAAGTCGACGGTTATATGATGTCCTCAACTTTTGTAATTTTAACATTAATTTTTTTTCTGGAGGTCTGTCATGTACTTTACATGTTGGGGCTTACAGAAGAATTAAAAATATAAAACAATAATTAATTTTTTACCTGTAGGGCTTATCCTATTTGATTAACTATGGTGGGTGTCACGGGAAAAAAATTAATTAATTGACGAAGTTCACATCTCTCGACCTGTCTTACAATTGCCTACGGGTATGATTTATAACTTCTATCTTTTAAGATTCAATCTGTGACTTCCAAATAATCTTTAGATTATATATCATTTTTCAGTGGTTCAAAAACTTGTAGGACCAATACCAAAAGAAGAAGTGAACTTGAGTATTCTATTATCCTGTGCTGCTTCAGATTTTATAACAATTGTTATATAGGTATATTTGATGGCTGAAAAGATTGAGATTGGCAAAATAATTATGAATTTTTATGTTATGACCCAACTTAACATAAAGGTGAAATGTGTGCACAATGATAATGGTACTGAACAGAACTTATCTGCTTAGATAAATTATTTTGTTGAGAATGGAATCCTATTTGAACCTCCTCAGTGAGAACCCCTTAACAAAATAGGCATCTTGAGTGTAAACTTCGCCATATCCTCAATTTTACTCAGGCTTTTTGCTTTCAAGCAAATTTACCTTTTAACTTGTGGGCCGAATATGTGTTAATTATTGTCTATCTTATTAATCGTAATATAACTCCGTCTCTACAAACGTAAATCACCTTAATGAGATTTTTTTAGTCACTTACCCTTGTACACTTCTCTTCAAATTTTTTATGCTTATTAGTTCCAATTTAAATAATTTTTTGCCTTTACTTTGCATCCAAAGTGTCTCGCGACCAAAATAATTTTAGCCCATGAAGTCGAAAATGTATACGATATGTGTGATATTATTTGTTTTAATTGCAAGTACATAGTGTAGGTGTAGCTATAGCTAGTAATGACAAGTACGAATCGATCTCACAAGGCCTATATGTACTAATATTAATCCTTTTTTCTATTATCTAATCGTCAAATCAAGTTGTGTATTTAATTTAAAACTAACTGAACTAAGATTAAACACAAGAATGAACTACGATTAAATAATATCAAATAGGTAGTACCTAGGTGATGAATCCCCTAAGATATCTTAAACATTAATCATTTATCTTACAATTACATTATTGATTATTGTACCGTGAACATTCCTATCTTATGTTAATATTTCTACCAAGACTATTAACAACTAACCTTCGATTGATTAATTAAAACCTCTTTCTAGTTAAAACCTTTAAGATTGCATTACTCGATTCGTGAATTTCATTATTAGTTTTGACCATAATTCAGAAAATTTATGTCGACCTATCTCTAATTTTACATATAACTCGTCCAAATTATGGTAGATCTATTCATATAAGAGAATTTCTCAATCTCAATCATATAAAATCAACTATTGAACTAATATCTTGGACATATTAATTTAAAAATATAAATGTATAATTGAATCACTATAAATCAATCAATTAAATTGCATTTAATAAAAGATTATATCATACTATCCATCCTAACTTAAGGTTCATCATACCTAAGCACTAAATAAATTAGCCTCTTAACATAAAAAATGAAACCATCATTAATTATTTAGAATGCTAATTAGAAAGAAAAGGATCTATGATCTATATATCCCATTTATCACTATTGAAATCTCCTTCAAACTTGGATCAAAAGTTGCTCTTTATCAAATCTCTTAAAGTAATTTTCGTGTTTTCCTCATCCCAAGTTTAAAACTGCTTCTTCTACCCTCTATTTGGTCTCTAATCTGATTTGAATTACTTCCTCCTTTGTCTAGACTTCATAATTTCCTTTTAAATTGTGAAACTAGGGTTTCTAAAATATATACGGTTACTTATAAGACCATATGAGTGTCCGTGTATCTCAAAATTACCTCAAATATTGCAACTTCACACATTTCCAGAAGCTTATACAGGCTACATATAAGATCATATATGTCATATATACAGGCGTATATCTTCACACGATCATAAATAGCGTCTTCAAAACTTCACACGCTTACAGTAGTTTATACTGTCCTTGGATATGACCGCATGTCTTTAAAGTTGCTTCAATTCTTCTATTTTGTGCCTTGATTTTGCTCAAATTCTTTTATGAAGGCAATTATTGCCTAAAACACACTTGAAGTAAAATAAGTACCAAAAAATATAAAACTCTCAAATAACAACCAAAACACACTAAATATAGGTATAAAAATATAGTCAATTAATTGTTTATCAAACATTCCCACGCTTAAGTTTTGGTTTGTCTTCAAGCAAATTATAATTCAAATCATCAAACTTAAAGACATATGTCCCTTATTATTAACCTCAACCTATCCATCCACTCCCTAAATCATCATTTCATATCAATCAAATCAATATGCAATTAAATTTATCCTAAAACCAACCTTTATAAGTCAATATCAATAGCAATCACATAAGTAATCTTTTTTAAATTAAGCACAAATTTTCGCACCCTCACTAAGGATTCACTTAATGCACTCAAAGCGTTGAGGGTGGAAAGTGCAAGAACTCTCAAATCAATATATAAGAGGATTCTTAACTATAAGCTTGCAATAAAATCATATCTCCACCATTTATAAGTAAACTAGAAACAAAAATTAAAAAAGGATTTGTTACAAGGTTGTAATGAGGATTAGGTAAGGATATGATAGAGATAATAAAAAAGGTAATAATATTAAAGGAAATTTACATAAACAAAATTACGTGAAACTTAGTTCTTCACAACATAAGTCTTTCACACTATAATTCCTTTGGTACAACGACTCCAACACTTTTTTTGACTATGCTAGCAATATTTATTTTTGAAAACTTCTTTGAACAAATTTGGAGAGAATAAGAAATTATAACAATAAAACACTTGAGAGAAGACACATTAACATTCACCATGTACCAACAATAAAAAAACTTTAAAACTCCTTAAAATTCTTCAATATAATCCAAGTTTTAAGCAATTAAGTAAATGTAAGCCCTTCAGGGTTCAAAAATAATGAAAAAAGCTTTCGAGAAAAATAAGGTAAAGGTTATTAATATAGTTATAATCAATGAAAAAACTAAGTTTTAAAAGTGATTACTCCTAAGGTATAAAATATGGTAGGATAACAATTAAAAAAATAGGCTAAAACAAATTGTTAAATCTAAATGTCTTTATCATTTCAATGCTTCTATTTTAACATTGTGGTCTCAATACAAGTTTTAGAATCATCCATCCATGAATGATAATACATCAAAGAATAAAAAGAACTTAAAAATAATGATGCATTTGCTCTTAGACTTAAAGGTTCACAAAAAGTCTTATATGTATAAATAATATGCAATTTTCATTCAAATTAATTATCTCAATGATTACTAAATTTATGATTTATAAAAGCAAATCTACTCTAACTTTTATCCTTTTGCATACTAATTCAAATAATCCATAATAATCTAAAGTAGTTTGAACTGATTTTAACAAAATTATAATTTCAGTTAATAAGAATTAATAAAGAAATCTGAAAAAAAATCAAAATTTTGATAAACCTATTTCTCATGCTTAAAATTGTTTATTGTCCCTAATGTACACATTAGAGGCATGGATAAATAAAATATTAACAAAGCACAAAAAATGAGAAAGTTATAGATTTTTACTTCCCTGAATAATAAGATTTATATAATTCTGAATTCAGTGAAGAGTCCATATGATATTATATGTAACCATCCTTGTAAAATATAAACAAAAGAAAATAAAAATATTGGAAAATAAAAAGATAAAGAACATGAAAATAAAAATAAAAAACTAAAATTGCATTACTAATGTTTAGACAAAACAAAATAAATTAACAAATAAAATAAAAATACATAAATAATAAAAGAAATAAAAGAAAACCCTAATAGAGCATCTAGACTGTCTCTGTATTCGTCAATCTCTTAGTGAGTCTGGTATATCTGTCATCAGAGGATCCTCAAGTCTTTGAGCCTTATACTACTGCAAATCCGAAGAAAATGTAGTCACTTTAGATGGTAGAGATGATATGGATATCTTAATGTATCCTACCATCTGCACTAAAACTTCCTCCATCCATCTATCATGTGCCTCTCGTCTCTCCATCCACTCCATTAGTACTGCCTAATTCACACAAATAGTGCACTGGATTCCCAAGATTTGTCCCATGTACTTCTCAAATCAAGCTATATTCAGTTGGTCTTGATGTCCAAGTTTTTGGACCCTGAAAATTTTTTCTTTAAGTAAGCATGATTTAAATAAATTTTGGAATTTAGATAGATTAAATTTTTGGAACTATGATGGTGTCAAAGTTAGTAGGATTTGTTGAATGGATAAGTGGAATTAAAGTGTTGATGTAATAAGGAAGTTCAAGGACATTTTTGGGAGATCACTTAAGCATAAAAGAGCATAAGCCTATAAGGAAGCATAAGATGAACTTTTTGGGTTTATTAAGGGTTGAAATAGAAAAAGGATGTTCTGTTTTGCTTGTTAAGAGGAGAAAAACGTGAATTCAAGAGGGAGAAGAGTGAGAGAAAAAAAATTTAGAGAGAGAAGAGAAAGATTTCGGTGAAAGAAGGAAAAGAAGAGAAATCAACTTGTTAAGGTGGGTTAACCATCTTTTCTTTTGCTCTATTAAAGGAATAAGTTGTGTTGGAAGAAAATAGATTATGGGAACCCAATTGATTTTAGGGTTTCTAAGCTAGGTTTTAGGTTTTCTAACCTAGATGGGTTATGGGTAGG
>JAOSBL010000211.1:10079011-10089845 GCA_027568915.1 Erythroxylum roraimae | reverse complement strand
AACAACAACAACAATAATAATAATAATAATAATAATAATAATAATAATAATAATAATAATAATAATAATAATAATATAAGTTTAAAATTTATAATAAATAATAATAATAATATATTATTATTATTATTAATTTTGTATAATAATAATAATAATAATAATCCCATGCGTTGGAATGGGAGGGTAAAGTAGTAATTTCCTTTTGTGTTTTGTTTCCGTCCCCAGGACAAGAAAATTGTACCACAGTCATGGGAGGTACACAAAATTTCTGTCCTTGTGCTCCAGAGACGGGACAAAAATAGGTGGGAACAGCAAGCAAACACTATGAAGTGCGGAACTTTTGTGTCTCCGTCATCTGTCCCCACCCATAAGGACAATAACCAAATACAGGGTTAATGAACAAATTATAGTTACAAAAGTTGGGTTTATCAGCAATTTCTTTTTAAATTGAAAAGGAGGTCAATTTTGTCACCATTTGGAATTTAGAATTTTAATTTCAAAAGTTGACTCTGAACTTGTATGATAGGTAATTGTCGCATTTTACGTTGAGGATGACTTCAAACAAGTGGAAAAAAATTTATGTAAAAGAGCTTAAAGTTTATATAAGAAATAAAGGAAGGCAAATCAATCAACCACAAGCTTAAATTTGGTAGGATGAAGGGTGGGAATTAAGGTGAAAACAAAGACAATAAAGACCGAATTGTTCTTTATGCCAGGTTTCCTTATTAAATAAAACACAGTAATAAATTAGATATGTTATCGTAGTTGTTTACTTAAACTGATTTTAGAATAAAGAATTATAATTAGAGTAAGATTCAATTTTATTTTGGATATTTTAATTAGGAATCTCTATATTACTAGAATAAGGGTTCAACTAACTTTTTTATATATGTGTATATCTAACCCTTTAACAAGAAGATGCCTAAATTTTTTCCATAAATTTGAGTTTTCTATTAAAGTATGTGATGCTTTCTTTTAACAGTGATTCATAAACTCCACGAGTAATTCTCATATCCTTACCCTCCATTGCTTGTTTTCTTCACTAAAATTTTGGCAATTCTTTTCAGCAACCAAAATCCTAAAATTCCAGCTATTCCTGATCACTTGAAATTCCAACAATGTAAGCTGAAATCCTAAACCTAAACCTCAAATTACAGCAATCAAATTTTATAAATTTGCCATTAGTTTGATATATAAACAAATAAACTTTTAGTTTATATGTTTATTTAATTTCAAATATATGAATTCATAAATAATAAGTTAAATTACCTAAATTGTTTGAACATGTAAATTTATTTGCTATATTATAATTTTTATATTATTAAATTAATTTAAAAATAAAATTTTTTAAGTAATAATTTGATTTAAATTTTTTTATTTAAACTGTCCCTTGCACACCCACAATCGATACAAATTACAGGTCATTTGGATGCTGGAATTGAAATTTTGACTGACATATTTTGTTAGCACAGTTGTTTAAGGTATTTTCAAATTACATCAAGTTACAAATCTCAAGAACTTGTCTGCCAAATTGTGTAATTCTATCACAAGTAGATATATGTCAATCACTTAAAATTAAGTAAATCTCTGGTACTGCTAATTATCACAACATATTTTTTTAATATTTTGTTTTATGAGGTAATTATAAAAATTAGTATATAAGGTAATTTAATAATGCTGATTATTTAATATTTAATATAATCATTTAAAACAAAAATTCACTTTTGTAAGAGATTTTTTTTAGATGCGAATTAAAAAAATTAAAGTTAATTGCATAGTTTAACAATTAAGAATTAGCACACATTGGTTCCTAGATTAAGATCAAGCTACTCATCCCTTTGATTTCTCCTTCAAATAGGCAATGCCACAAAGATGGTCATTACTACGAGTGACAATAGTTATAAACTAGTCTAATATCTAAAATATTTTATCCAATGAGCTTAATTGTTTAAAAAGATTTTAATAATAATTGGGTACCTATTCTAGTACAATGGTACCAACATTAGTGAATTAGTTCCCGTTATCGATGAAGGTTTTACTCAAATGGTTAGACTTTTAATTTTTATTTATTTTTTAAATTTTTATTTGATTCAATTTAAGAACTTTTTAGTAAAAAAATTGTTAATTTTATTAACTAATTAATTAAAATTTAAATTAATAACTTCTTATAAAATAAATAAATTTACAATTTATAAAATTTTAATTAATCTGATTTTATAATAATTAAATAATCTTTTAAATCTTAAATTAAATTTTCTAGCCGTTCTTATCCGATTGCCGTCCTCGAATCACATGACTCCACGCCTACAGCATCAATCTGTCTCGGGGTAAAACAGACAATACCAAATTGGAAAACAGAAAAAACAAAAAAGATGATAAAACCTGTCTAATTTTCATCTACATGTATAAATGAACACTCCTCGTTCTATCCTCTCACTGTCACCACCAAACATTTTGTCAAGGCGACGCTGAGAGGATTGAGTGAGAGGCAATGAAGAACACAGGTAAGAGCCATAGGAGCTACAGCTCGAAATCGGAGGCGAGGAGTGATCGGAAATCGGGGACCGGTATGAGCGGATCGCCGAAGAAGGGAGGCCATGGAGGCAAGTTCACTTGGGCCGGCGACGGCTACTCTCAGGCGGAGATCGGGATTCAGAATGAAGCTGTGGATGTGAAGGATCCTAACTTCGAAGATCCAGAAGAGACCGAGACCGTCTGATTTGCTACAATTGAGATGGTAGTTTGTAAATACTCTTTTAATCGTTTAATAAATTGCGTATGATTTGCATTTGTGATTAGTGCAAAACGTTGGATTCTACCGGTGGTTTTCTGATCCAATTAGCGAGACTGCTTACTTGTATTGTTCTCTGTAACTACTAAAGAATGTTTGGCTTTCGATTTAGAAAAGTTTCCAACGATTTATTATTATTATTTGGCATAGGGACCATCAAAGTGGATTTAGTAAATTTTGTCCAATAATGGAGTCACTGTCAAATGGATCGATACGATCGAGCTGAAATGATAAAAGCACAATTTGTTAGCAGTTAGTGATAAATTTAAATGAAGTTTGAAAACAACGGAATAATTCAACAGATAAACAATGTAATTAACGAAGTTTAAAATTCCGAATATATATAAAATCAATTAGCGAATGTAGGGAGCCCAGTAGACAATAACACCAACAGACTGCACTCTGGCTTGGCTGTTGCAATCACCAACTAGCATCTGTATTGTCATTAGTAGTCATGGTTAATGCATACATAATAATAAATTTATACTGATCCTTTCAAATTTGATTTTTTATTCTAATTCTTATAAAAATGTTATTATTTATTTTCAATATGATATTATTTAATTACTATTAACTTTCATATATTTAAATTTTTTTAATATTATATTGATTTGAAAAAAAAGATAGCAGATTAACAAGGTATGACAAAAGAGTTGTGCCTCATAAGAGTTGTGTCATGAGTAACTCAGGATTCAGGACTCTAAAATTAACTTTGACAAGTATAATAAGGAGATTAACAAAAGAAATAGGTTAATAAACAAAATAAAAAATAGAATGGTAGGCTGAAAAGCAGAGAAAGTCTATGAAATATTGTTTAACAACAAAACTCCTACATTATATTTAAAGTACGAAAATTCTCAAGGATGTTTGCATGAAAATTGACCCAAGAGATTCGTCGTTTTTTTTTTTTTTTTTCCTGGAGCAGCTCCAATACAAAACAGAAAAATGCAGCTTGTTGTGTGGAATGTTGTTTGTAAGCCAAAATCTAGAGGTGACTTACAACTTCGGAGCTAAGCATCATAAACAAAGTTTTCCCAGTACAGTTGGAAGATCTTGAATAGGAATAGCCTTCGGAGAAATGTGTTGATAGAAAAATATGTTCGGAAAGGCAACCTTTTGAATTGTACCCCGTCAAAAAGGGCATCTGTAGTGTGAAACCAAATGATAACAATCAAACACACTCAAAGGGCAAACCCTATTGCACAAGGCCTTTTTCTTTAGAGTGTCGAGAGAGAGAGAGTCATTAATTGTACACAACCTTCTCTTTTGATTTAAAAGAGATTGTTATCGTGACTCAAACTTGTGACCTTCTAGTTACAAAGAACTAACCTTACTAGTTACTCTAAATAATAAAAGAACACATTTGATGAGTTTATAGGTATAACCTTTTATTAATTAATTTACATTTAATAACATTATCTATAAATAATAGATAATGATCAACTAAAATATGTGATGATAATTTTCTCAAACACACAAATATACAAAAAGATAATTTTTGCTAAAAAGAAAAGAATTGATGCATATGAGATAATTGATCATGTGTATGTGTGTGTGTGTGTAGTGTGAGATATTTTTCTACTTGTTCATTGATACAAATATGTTTCAATTATTTGAATTTAATTTGTATTATGATAATTATAATTTTTGTCCATCGGTTTGAAGAATAAGAGTTTTCTAAAAGGAATGGAAAAATACGAGGTTACATTGACATGAAATAGATATATTCATATATCCTTGACAACTATTTATGAGATGATAAAATATGACAAAATCTTTACAAAAAAGAAAAATTAGGTTCATGTAGGAATAGATGTATACGTTCACATAAGAATCCACATAAAGTACTAAAAGAAGTTTTTTTATGTTCAAGCAAGCTTCAACAATATTATTGTAACCGTTACTGAAGTATAAGGTCGAGTGATCTCTTGATCTTTTGTTGGCACTTATGGATTTAAGGGTAAGGGACACCTTTTGAGGCTCAAATCGCAACAAGAAATGTTATTCAGACAATAGTAGATCAAGGTATGCAATGATCAGAAATTGTGATAAAATATTATTATCTTTTGAGAGAAAGTAACAATATCTAGTTAGACACTACAGTGAAAGTGTGTTGAATCAAGAACTGAAATAAGCGTCTTTATTATCAACACTTTATTTTGCCTCCACTTATGAAAGGTCAAGTTGAAAAAATTGACATTATAATGTGATGAGCTTTGTTTAGAGAAATAGAAAGAACATTTTTCACACGTCCAAAATTTGAGAAAATAGCACAAGAATTTTCTACTATACCGGGCATTCAAGAATCAATACATGAAATTTTAATGAATTTAAAAGAAATTGTATTGAGAAGTAATTTGTATGAAATTCTTGTGTCAAAGGCCCTAGATATGTAACTTCTCAAGATATCATCTTACTACTTGTGGAAAATTTTGATAATACACAACATATAACTAGCCTAATGGAGCTACTAAATTTGACTATTTCATTACAAATTGAGAGGAATCACGGCTATCATATAAAACCACCAGATTACTTTCAAGATGGACGCTACCCTATAGATGTTGTATTCATGCTTGTTCAAAATGTGAATCATAGTATTCATTCTTATGGAAATGGGAATAAAAAGCAAGAAAGACCTTTTTCTTGAAATATGAACAAATAGAAGTTTAACTCCTAAAGAAGCACCTTATGAAGCCTCTCGAAATTGGATTTATTAATTTATTCCTTTTTTGCATGTAGAAGAAGGAGATTTATATTTAAAAAAATCAACAAAAAGGTTACTTTTCCCCTTTACTGTTCATGGTGGATTGGCAAAACTAAGAAAAAAATAAAAAAACAAACAATATTGAAATAAATTTTTATTGACCAACCAGAATTGACTTCTAAGATCTAAAATTGCCCAAAAGGGTCTAATATATATATATTGTCAGACCTTTTGAATACCAGTCAAGAGGACTTTATGAAAATTAAGCATTTTGCAATTGATTTACCAAAGAATTTATTCTAAATCCGTTGGATTTATATTGATTTTCTTCTTTTTTCTAAAGAAGATGAAAATCAAATTTTAATTTTTGCCACAACATTTTTCATAAAATAAATCAATAATGTAATTAAATAGATGTTATTTAGGGATAGTCCACTTTGAAGAGACTATTCCCTAAATGCGCTGTCATAAATATTTTTTACAATTGAATCAATTTGAAAAAGACCTAAAGTTAAGTATTTGTCAATTGGTAACATTGCTTCAATACCTAACCAAAGGGTTATTATAGTACCAATCAAAAAGACAATTTCGTAACTAGATGTCGAATTAGATTTTGGAATTTATTATCATTTTCTAAAAAGGGTATTGTTAATAATCCTGCAGGTACTAAAACCATTAAAAGGACCCAATAACTTATTGGGTATTGTACGAAGTATTTGAAATACAGGAAAGAAATATCATTAATGTAATATTTGTAAAGGAGTTACAAATGGATCTACGGGTTCGCCAATTATTAATGGTTCTAGAATCGTTAATCCTACATTACATAGTGCTTAGAATTACTAAAAGAAAATATATAAAAGATCACTGGGCCATCCAAGTTCTTTATAATAATTATGACTCATCCTTTTAGCCAATTTAGCTTTTAATACATGATCATTCAAGTTAGTTTTTTGTTACTGGGATAAGTGAATTCTTTATAGATTCATCCTATGAAGGAACTGGACATGATAGTTTATATGTTATTATCATGTCTACGTATATATGTATATGAATGATTTTATGTAAAAAAAATGGACAAAAATATGACACTTTCTCGAAAAATTTCGGGACTTTTTCCATACAAAGGACTTACTTATTACTAATATAGTTATGCCTCTATCATTCTTTATATCTTTTGATTCACTCTGATAGTATCATAAATAGGGTCGATGTAGAGAAAATGGCTATACCATTAGGCATTACATAAATTAAGTAAAAGAAAGAGATAAAATGAAGTATAAGGAACTTAAATAGCTAAAAGAAAGTATGAATTATATCACACCACCTATTCTACTAGATTTCATACTGGATTTAAGGAATCTCTTCATATAAGACATTATTAGATCTGATTTTAGAAAAGATGCTCTTAAACAAAGAAACTTATCCTTTGTATGGGGTTTATGTAGTGGTTGGAAAAAAGACATTTTTCTTAATTGTAAGTTGTGAATTAAAATGTGGCAGATATATATGTTTAGGAACAAATCAATAGTCCAAGTTACACGCTCCCAAAATCCATTTTTATCCTGGGAGAGTTCACTTCAACTACTCATGTCAAATGAATAACACAATTTTTTAGAGCTAAAGAGAAATATCCAAATGCATTTCTTATTTTTTTAATAATCCATATTTGTAGCAATGAAATACTATTCTTTCTCCCCCAAGTGATCACTGATTTATTCCACATATCTAGGACCTATATTCTCTATAAACTATAAAGGACCTAAAATACCTTGTTTACGTATCATTGGAAAGTGCATTAACATAAATATAGCGATAAGAAGAGGTAATACAAAAGTGTGTAAATTATAAAAATGAGTCAAAGTGGATTGTCCTAGACTAGCATTTCCATTCAATAACTCTACTAAAGGTGATCCAATTATAAGAATAGCTTGTGACACGCTCGTTACAATTTTTATCACCTAATAATCAATTTCATCCCAAAGTAAAGAATAACTAGTTCACCAAACTAATTCAATTCACGTGATTTTTTAAAGCCACTAGTGAGATACACATGAAATACATGCAAAATCATCATTAGAACCATTTCATTTGCTGAGCATCAATGATCTACTCAAATTAACCAACCAAAATTAGCTCAACCACTTAGTAATGGTCGAATGATAGTAATAAGTCATAGTGAATCTCGTAGCTACCTGTACTAAAGAAACAACAATAACCTAGTAAACATTCGGCTAAATGCGGAGTCTGAGGATGTCCAATGTGTCCAACCTTACCCCTAACTAGTACTAAAAAACAAGTAAGCATAGTTCTTATTAAACAAAAAAATATGTTCACATAAGGAGGAACATAGTTATTACTTATATCATCTATAATCACCTAGATCTCAAGATGCTCTTCTAACCAATCAGAGAACTTTTTGAGATTAGTAAACCAAAAGGACTCCTTATTTGAGAATCATATATGATAATTTCATCTCATACAACTTAAACAGAAAAACCCAAATGTTTGTTAAAACAGACGTATGTGTAATATAAACTTCTTATTACTATGATTCAAAAAATAATATGTGTTTAGTTGTTGATGCATTTAATTATTTACATTTAGCAATTAATGATACAAAAATACTTAGGATACTGACCTTAATTCATATATAACTTTAGGTACAATTTGGAAGCAGATAAATTAAAGTGAGTTGAAAGTACTGCATTTGAGTTATTTTATGAAGATCAATTTTTACTTTTCTTCATAGAGCAAGAAGAAGAAAATTAAAAGACAAGAAAAATGGAACACAAAGAAGAAGAAAAATTTAAAAGCAAGCAACATTTGGAGGCACAAAACGACAGCAGAAGAAGAACTAAAAAAAAGAACAAAACGCTGTGTTGTTCGCAGGATTGAGCGTTTTATTAAAAAAATGCACAGGAGCTACAGGGCAGAGGCGTGACCCAGCCGCATAAGTATTTAAGAGGAGTGATGTTTATTTGTCCAATCAGCAACAGTGGAGACGTTAGTGTGTGCAGCACAGTGAGAGCTGCGTGAGGGTCTGCGTTTAACGCAATTAGTGCGTTTCAGGAGAGCTGGAGTTGGCTTGGGCACAAGCGTGAAGATTGTGGGCGTGATTAGTGTGCTAGGACAATAAACCCTGAAGGTTTATTTGTCCCATCAAGTGAACAGTGAGAGGCTACGGTGAAAAGAGAGGGCTGCTAATGAAGGGGTCAGGGGGGCTGAAGCATCTTTTCAGGAAAGACCCATAAAGGGCTAGACGTCTCGACACTGATTCGGAGGTGACATCGATGCTGACGACCTGGGTTAAGTATTTTTTTAAAATTTTTTTGTTGTTTCTTTCTTTGATTAGAAATTGATTGTGTTATCTTCTATTAATTGATTTGGGTTTTGTGTATGGATAATCAAATTTGTGTTATTATTCAGTTATTTGTGTATGAATCCGTTGGGTATTGTGAGATGATGATTTTAATGCATTCATTGGATCATTAATTGCAAACCCATTGCTAGAGTTTCGATATAATCCATAATTGTTATGTTGAAATTCATACGTAGCAACTAATGATTCGTAATCATTAGGGATAACATGACCTAGGTTAAATTGTATGTGGTTGTTGCCTTGATTAATCGGTTTTCTTAACTCATAATGCTACTGCCTAATTAAATCTGGAGATCGTATCCTAGGTTGCTCGATGGTTAGATTTAATTAATAATCGTATCTTGATTAAACAAAACCTAAGGGAAAACTCAGGTTAATTATTAACCCACGATTAATAGTTGCTAGGAGAGGTTAAAGAACAACAAATTAATGAAATATTCTTAATTAGGGTGTAGGTCGAGATTGAACTAAAGAACCGGGTCCCTACCGAATTCCTCACTTTTATAATTTTTTGTAAGTTTTCTTTAATTTTTTATTAGTTGGTTTCATTTATTTTCTCCTTTAAAAAAATCCAAAATCCCCTGTTAAACCTAAACACGAGTTAATTTCATTTTATAAACTTTACACATACTCTCTGTGAGACCGACCTAGACTCACCATTGCTATAGTAATAGGTCTAGTTATTTTGTTTTGAGTAGCGTAATAACGGGCAATCAAATTTTGGCGCCGTTGCCGGGGAGTGCAGTGTTTTACTTTTTGTTTGTGATTTAATTGGTGTTTTTTATATATTTGTTCGTAAGTAATTTCTTTTATGTTACTTTGTGATCTTTTCATTTTTTCATTTTGTGTTTTAAAAAAAGTCGATATGGACGGAAGTAATTTCTTTTATGACTCATATTCTCAATCATATAACAATATTTGGACTGATTAACCTAACTTTTGTTATGGATGGGATAATCACCAGAATTACTTCCATGATAGTTTGCAGGATGCACAACAATTCTTGTACAGACAAGAAGCTTTCTATCACGACTCCGGTCCATCTTTAGAAGAGTTGAATAATATTTTGAAAGCTAATACTTTGCAAATGTAGCTGAATACTCTACAATTCCAGAAGGATGGAGGGCAATTTCCAAGAAACACATGGTCTAGCGCCCAAGATCTGGAGAGCCAACATGATTCAGGTGCATCTTTAGAAGAACTTGTTAAGAATCTTGCTGCTAACAATTTGCAATTTCAACAGGATATGCAGCAATTTCAACAGGATATGCAGCAGTAATCGCAAGAATTTTGACAAGAGACAAAAGCAAGCCAACAGAGGATGGAACACCTAATGGGTCAGATGGCAATAAGCCTTGATTGCCTAGAATCGCAATGTGAAGAGGAGCAGCCGTATCAACCCGAGGTGTCCCAATGGACATTTGTGCGGAAACTTTACAAAGTGATGAGGAGCTTGAAAATTTTGAGGTCAACATTCAACGAATTGTTTGTGTTGAAGAAGTTGAGAAGGAGCTCGAAGCCGAAGAGGACACATCTTTTAGCTCGGAGGTAAGTACTGAGTCCATGATTATTTTTGAGACTAACTCTTTCCCTTTACATAACAGATTGGAGGAATTGAATGATGAAGAAAAAGGTGGAGAGACGTTCGAAATATTTCCGAAGTATATGGACTCAGTCAGGATTGAGAATTTGAGGATAGGGAAGATGCTAAATGAGGATGATGATCAACTAGGGCCTTATCCAGAACTACCTCACGTGGAAGTGGCACTAACTGTAATACCTAAAGATCACAATTTCGTCACGTGAGGAGAAGAAGGAGTCGAGCCAGCGACCCTAAACCAAGGCGCTTCTTAGGAGGAAACCCAAGGGAAGTAAAATTTTTTTCCTTTACATTTTCGCATTACTTTTTATATGCATGTGTGTTTTTGAATTTGTTTGTTTTACTTGTTTTTAAGTT
>JAOSBL010000211.1:10037450-10060804 GCA_027568915.1 Erythroxylum roraimae | reverse complement strand
CTTTATATGTCAATGAAGACCCTCTTCATGACATATATACTCTGGCCAGAGATTTCCAAGTAATGACCCTGACAAGTAATGACTCTGTCAGTAATGACCCTGACAAGTGACCCTGACAACCTTAGTCTTCATCTTTATATCTAGTTTACTTGTAAGTTTTATAGAGCCATTACAACCCCCCATCAAACGGGTAGTTCCCCATCTAGGAGCTACTTTACCATATTCCAAATTCAATGGTTTCAACAAATCCCCCAAAATTGTTCGTCTTGGACCAGATTTATAACTCCCTTCAGTAGTTTGTGTAGCTATAAATCCTATTTTGTATTTTTTAAGATCTATTGACTTTGCTAAGGATGACAAAACTAGCCCGAACCAATTTTGGCCCGATTTAAATGGGTCACAGGTGGGATATGGGCTGACCATTGTCCGCCAAACCGGGCCACGAGCAGGCCACGAGCTGGCGGCTTGACTATCCCTTCAAAAACAACGACATTTTTGACTTTTCTTAAAATATATATATATGATAGGCCAGGTTTGGCCCGACCAGCCACACGAGCTAGGGTTTAGGCTGGGACGGGGCTAGACTGCACATGGCCTGGTTTGACCTATTAACATCCCTAGACTTTGCATACCATTTGGTTGTAAATAAAAGATCTTATCATAAATCCATTGTGGTTTTGAGATTATATAAGAATGGAAATAGTAACCTTAATCTGTATCTCTATATCTAGTTTACTTGTAAGTTTTATTGGGTATGCAATATATATTGCTTTTGGGTAACCATCTCAATAACTAAGAGATCCATTCGAGGAAAACAGGGAACCTCTACTAGCATGGTATGATAAAGACACCATCTCCCATTTGTATACCCAACACCTGAGAAATCAAAATTTAAACTAGGATTTGTTATATATATTTGACCTTAATCATTTGTGATCAAAGCCTAAAATCGAAGATTTCTTATTTGATGCCATGTAAATTACAAAAATAATGATAGATCCATCAAAGCAGTTCAATTTACTTTCTCATAGAGCTAGCTTAACCATTTTCTATAGCGAATAGGGTATGAGCCAAGGACTAACCTAGTAAGTAAAAAGAAGCAAGGAATAAGAAAGTCATTTCCAATGTCAAAGGATAAGAAGTAGAAGTTTTGTGGTACTTCTAATAAAAAGCTCACTATCAAGATCACGACCAAACCCAGAGGATGGCATCCACCTTTGACCTGTACCATATGGCATCCACCTTTGACCTGTACCATACATTCCTACTTAAAAAAGAGTATGATCAACAGAGAAGAAGGTCAGTTAATGAATTAAGGTCCACTTGGCCAAGCTCGGTGAAGAGGATGTCTGACTCTTCTTAAATGCATAAGAATTCTTTGATCCAATTTAAGTCTAAGACCCAATTCGGAACCCTTTACCTGGCTTAAAAAGACCTTCACCTTTTGGTTATCTATATAAGCTTTCTAACTGACGTCGAGATCTTTACCCTAAAGCCATAGATAAGTGGCTAGATTCACTATAGGAGGACTAGCCCTGAACTTGGCATGGGATATTGAAGTCACTCCTTCACTCTGATATACCAGCTTGTCGCATGCTACCCTCAACCATATCTATCCATCTTTAAATCAGTCCATCCAGTGCAGCAACTTCAAACGCTCGCCTGTCTTCCCTAAATTCATGTTATGAAGTGCAGGAGTAACTAATAAATAACGTGAAGCATATCTTTCAACTACTGAGATATTTCATATCAGAAAAATCTTACTCTGGCGTAACCTATTTATTCAGCTTCACCAAACTCTTCTATCAACTATATAAACTCTCTTCTTTCATTATTTGGTTTTGACATGGTTCATGGTTTTACAAGCTGGTGGGATGCATAAGCACTTGTAACTGCTGATGATATTACTCACTATCAACGAATTCCATAGATGACATCATAAAAATGACAGGTATGCATGGATACAAAGATTAACGGATAGTTTCTAAAAAGCTCTGCTTACAGGCCAAAATATAGAGCGAGTTACAAGACTCTTACCTTAGTCAGTTAGGTTTCACCCAAGTGATAAAATGGCACAAAATGAAATAGAGAAGGGGATCTTTTAGTTAGGCAAGTACTGATAGACAAGTAGTCTTTTACCATTTTTTAAAACAAATGAGATAAGTTAAAGAAGATTAAAAATGAGTGTATATCTTAGGTTGATTCATTCATAAGAAAATTTCAAAGCAATTGTTTAGTTGACTGAGGACATGCTTACTTGAGAGGAACAAACGACGCAAGGCTTAGATTACTAGATCCTGGGCATAATCTTCTCAGAGATCAAGCGCCATTTGCCTTGCCTTGGTTTTTTCAAGTTTTTTTTCTAAGTATTAAAATAGGTAGATTTTTCATTTACCAATGAATTTCATTTGCCCCAATTTAATCAATAAAGGGATTTTTTGCTAGAAAAAAAGATTCTATGATATGGACGCCCAACCCAACTTGATCGGTCAGTTGGCCCACCTAATAGATGATGAGATTCTCAGTCGATTTGATTGAATTTTGCAACCCTTTCTCACTATTAATAAAAGTAGAGTTTTTAATCAAGATGTTCTTGCCTCCCCCGTTTTGGCTCGAGCTCGAATTAGAACCTTTATGCATGATTAGGCTTTTGACTCAATCTAATAACCTACCCATCGAATGCTAATAAAAGTTTTTGCATGGGCTCATCATCTGATGCAGAACTGATTTCATATCCACCATCAATCACTAATCACATTCCACATCCCACTTCCAACTTTTTGATTCCTTAGGGTAACCTTATATAGAAAATAAAAGCATTCCAACTTTAGTGGTAGGTGAGCGAGGTTAGGAAGGAGTTTGACTATTAGGATAATATTGGATCTTATTTGAAGTACTCCACCACGAATAAGAATCTTTGGGGTAAGAGAGAGAGGAATTTCTGTGTATAGGGGGACGTTCTAGATAGAGCTCCGTTTAGAAAGGGCTTTCCCTAAATGGCCATAATGAAGTTTAAAAAAAATAGAAAAATGCCTTTCCAATTGACAGGGTTCTATATCTAGGTGTTATTCCATCTCCAACTCGAGTGCCGTCTTTATTTACTTTGGGGCCAAAAACTCATACAGACTAAGGTTGAAGTATTATCCATTTGTAGATGGAGCTTCAACCACTGCTAGGTTTAGAGGGAAATTATGAGCATTATATTCATGCATAACTTTCATACTAAGGTTAGCACGGTTAATAATATCAACCCAGGTATTAATTACACATCCTTAAATATCGACTATAGATTGGTTAAAATTGAAACCATTTAAGTTGAAGCCATAGTGCTAATACCTAAAGCAGTGAACCAAATATTTACTACAGGCTAAGCAACTAGTAAGAAATGTAAAGAACGAGTTGTTAAAACTATCATATTGGAATATCAATAAACCAAAATGACCATTAGTGGCTATGATAGTTTAAGTTTTTCTTCTTGACTGAATATATAACCTTCATTAGCATATTCATTTTATGTGGTTTCCCTTATTAAACTAGAGGTTTCGAAGGAACTATGCAAAGCATTAGATAGGGAGCCATTGAATACACTAGCTACGCTTAACATGTGAAATTGGTGTATAAGGATGTTATGCTTAACTTGGAATACAATCATAAAGTTGAAGGTACTAGAGATTCCTAAAGACATTCCATCAGAAAAGCTACCTTAACTTGTAACACCCACATACCCTCTGGGAGGATATGTAAATGCCACACAAAACAAAACTAAAACATGCCAAACAATCCAAAGCACTTCCAGAAACTCAAGCAAACATACATTACATATCATTAGATGTTGTTGTAAACAAAACATATCAAACATATTGTACTATTCCAAAAACATGCCATAAGTTCCAGATCCATCCTGTATTAAGGTCATTACAAACCATTAAACAAAACACAAAATACAACATATCCCATTACATTGAAATATAACTTAAACTTAAACACAACTATACATCTTCCAAAACAAAACATATCCTTCTTTGGCCAGTGCGGTTGTCTCAACCTTAGATCTTCTTATCAGAACCTACACGGAGGCAAAACTACCATGCTAAGCATATAGCTTAGTGGGAAATAACTAAATAAGATATAATCTGGCGAATGTTTCTAATAGTCGTCTAGCATTCTCATGAACTGAATAATGTCAAATCACATACAACCTTTAATTGTTCAAATTAAAGAACAATCCAACATTATTTGCATCAGAATAGAATATAACATATTAAAACAGGATATACTTGCTTCAGAACAAAACTTACAAGTATCCGAACAGAATACCATAATATCAAGACAAAATTTAAAGTATCAGAACAGAACTTGATTGTGTTAGAACAAAACTTGATTATATCATAACAGAATTTAGTTGTATCAGAACTGAACTTAGCTTATATCATAATTGAACATATATCATAACACAAAACAAATTAGCCTGCTAATCCTTTTTACAGAAGTGAGTAACGAGACCAGAATAAAAGATACCTATGATTGGTATCATAGAACAGAAGAGACTTATGTCTCAAAATTAGGGATGTCTCAAAATTAGGGGACAACGTAGTGCTGATAATTAAGGGACACCTTAGTGTCAAGTTACAGGAGGAGTTGCAGACCCTTCTAGGCATGCCTATGTAACCACAACTAAGACTTGGCAGTTTTAAAACAAACATTTCAGATTTCAGAATCATATGTGAAAGATATACTGCATATCATATGACTTATTCCATTTTGCTTACATTGAATATTTTCATTCACATTTAATCAAACTTAACATGCCTTATAAACATAAACATTTGCAATAATGTACCAATGAAATCATTAAGTAATCACACATTACATGTATTCACATAAGTTCCCAATTCACACGCATTCATAATCCAACACATTACTCTTGTTCTTTAAATCACATTAGCATTCTTAAGTATACTTCATTCCTTTAACAATTCATAAGTTCAAAATTAGTTACTTTGCTATTAAATAACACCTTCCTTAGGTTATCACCTCAATTAATAATCCAAACCTTATTTAACCTTTAATTAATTTATTCCACATAAAACTAGGTTCATTTTACACTTTAATTAAGTCTAATACGCCATTATAAAGTTCCTTAACCTTATATAGTCGAATAATTGCCCAAAGCCAACCTTTTCTCCTTCCTAAGTACTTCCGATGACCATGGGAATGAGCCATATAAATCTCACGATCGTGGGATGAGTGAACCGATAACCTTTAATTTGTTTTCAAAACTTGACTTATTCACTTCCATTCGACACGCCTTCACCAAAGTCCATTAATTTCACTTCAATTCTACCTTATTCATACTTCAATACCTCATCAAATTCATGTCCAAACCAATTCAAAAATCATTCATTAAACATCTCACAATCTATGATCTTTCAGGTATCAACATCCAAAGCAAAAGCTAGCAAACAAGTATCATGTTCTAGACTTCAATTCATCATCAGTTCAATTCATATTCTATCCAATTCAAGCATCAAATAATTCATATTATAGCATGCAATCAAGTTTAGCATTCCTATACTTGTTTAACTTCAAAGAACAAGCCAAAATAGCCTTCCAAGCAATAAGCACAATTCCAAAATCCAAGTGAAACTAAGATGCTCTTAACACCAAAAGACAACAACATAGAAGATAGCATGTGGTGGCTTTCTTGATGCAATATCTTGCAAGAATTTTAAGTGAAATTGAAGCAAAATTCAGAGCTAAAAGAAGGTGGATGGTTACAGCGGAGATGCCAAGATGAAGGCTGTAGAAACTTCTCGCAAGCTTAACACTTAAGTTGCTAGGTGTCACTCTCACAATATGGCATTTGTCACGATTGCATGTGTCCCATTTGTCCCCCATATAAGCAACCAAATGTCTCAATTCTATTAGGCCACTTGTCACTCACTTATTGCTGCCACTTGTCAATTTATTAACCATGCCATTTGTCACTTAATTTTCCATGCCAAAGTCACTAATTCATAGGCTTAATCATTCAAATTTGCATGTACCAACTTGTCTTACCACTTGATAATTTTCCTAGTCCAAATGTACATTTTATTTATCAATTCTCTAATGGTAACAATTAATTTCAAGTTACTAATTATGGTCCATCAAATCAAAATTCAAGACATATACAATTTACAATCATATCACAATTTCAACACCTATCACATTTACTTTCATGAACATATAACATTTCTACTGGGGTGTAATTTGGTGCCTTACATAACTAATTAGTAAATAAAAAAAATAGTAATAGCAACTGCAAGAGGAGCTAAATATGTAACAGCAATCCAAAGGTATATACCCAAACAGAAACTCAGTTCCTACTCACAACCCATGTAAGAAGTTATACCAAGTAAGAAGTGTAAAATAATTAGCTCATAAGGACTACCATTATATAATCATTCATTAGCAGATGCAACTTCCCATATTAGATAAAAGTGCATACTTATTGTCGAAGAAGTAAGAATGATGCTATTAGAAAAAAGATTGTTTTTCGTAAAGTTAAAGTAAAGATCTATAAACAAGTTCACAAATATCATCAATATCTACTGGAAGTGCAGTAATGAAAACTATAATAAATAAAAGTTGTGGTTAGTAGAGGAGGATCATCAAAACACTAGACCATCGTATATTAAGACAATTTTCAATTCTAGTTATCGAATTATAGAAGCAACCCTATAGGCTTTTACTTTCACATCTCTCTAAAATTGCAATCATAGTAAAATCTTGGTTTATTAATCATTAGGGACTCCTAAGTACACAAATTCTCTATAAATAGAAATAAAGAATTAAAGACTTGTGATTCAACAATATAACATAACTTTTATACCCATGTCAACCAATAGCCAAGGGCATATCTTTATGATCTTATTTATCGAGATTCATCATAACATTTTGAATAGAAAAATGAAGTTGAAATGAGTTAAAAAATAATTTAGATTAATAAACATATCATATAAGATTTCATACTATTTCAATAGATAGTTATAATAGGTTGCTTAGGACTCAAACCCGGAACTAATAAGATGGAGTTGGAAATGGATTTAAAATATGTAAAAAAAGTCCCTTCCCAAGCCATGATTGTGTGTTTTGTTCCACACGATTTTCCCTATGTATAAATTGTACTCATCCCCTTCTATACAAAATCTCTAAGAAAATTGAATAATTAGTTGCTCAATCTTTATTCGTATAGTACATTAACATTTCATAATAGAAATGAAAGAATTTTTTGTTCTTTCTTCATCATTTAGGGAGAATTTTGATTTGATTTACATCTAACTAATTGTTCATGATTGGCTAGATCGTTCATATAAAGAATATCTAAATACCAAAACCACTCTCTATATACCTTTTGTGAAATAGAAGAGGCTTTTGGGAAAATCAAAGAAAGAACTTGTTGTTTTTCCATAAAAAATCTCCCAAGAATGTAACCTAATCTTTTGAAAAACATGTAAAGTACTTTTTGTGTTTACAAGCCATAGTTTTACACAAGAAATTCAAAGTATATATTTTATTTGATGCAAATTTTTTTAAGAATCCACTGTAATAAGTTATTTTTTTGCATATACGTAAAAATTGGGCGATAATATCATAATTTGATGAATCAGTCCTGACCAAGTTACTAATGGGATGGCCTTTCTTGTTACAAAATCTCATTTTCACCAATGTTCATTCAAAGGAATAATTGGAACTATTGAATCGAATTTCTTCTTAATATTATATAAAAAATTATTTTTATAGCATTTAACTTTGTACCGCTGAAGGATTTCGTCGTACACTTGAAAAATAACCTAAAACGTCTAGAGAGTGTTTGGATAATGAGTTCATATTGATCTTTTTTAGGCTAAAACCACACAATGATATTAACATAAATGGAAAAAAAATATTTCCATTTTTTACCAGAAGTGTAGTCTTTGAAGCCAGAATGAATTTTCTTTTATATTTAACATAATGCATGAAATGATCTTTGACCAAACATAGGTTAGCCTGAAAATAATTAGCAAAGAATTATGTAAACTATTCTACCTTTTCATAGAAAGCTATTAAGGAATCGAGAAAATGTTGTATCATAAATAAAAGGATTGGTTACAAAGAAAAAAATTGTATTCATATACATGAGAATTTTATAAGAAGAAGAACAATCTTCCCGTACTTTTTCATAAAATGGATTCATAAGACTGCTCCAATTCTAATATGAATGAACAAAGAGTCGTAACCAAGGCCTGAAAAAAAAAGGATCCTCTCGTTAGACTCTATTAGTGTATGTTTATGTGCTACGTGGAAACCTCTAACGATCAAAAATGCATTCGATAAACCTTACAACCTTACATACCATAACTTGAGTTTGTATCAAAGCTATATATTGTTTTTTTCCTCCTTCTCACTATAATCGTGCCTTTTATGAATGTCTTAACATTTCCCCTTGATCTCTCACACTCCTGCTTACACATTACTCTTCACTATTATCACCTTTACCTCTATCGACACCTTTATTTTTCTAATTCAGTCTATCTAAATGGCCCAAATTAGGTTCTTTCCATATTAGGTAACTATACCCCTCTTTTGATTTCCTGCTTAAGCCCAAATCTTGGCAGTTTAGAGACAAAATGTCAGTTAAAGCTCAAGTTGCTCGGCACAATAGTCATACAAAGACTTCCTTGCCCTCCCTTTTAAGTTGACTAAACCTAGCAACTCGCCCTTTGCTCAGAAAATGAAGAAACTGTCTTAGAGAAGAGTTGTAGGAGATCTATAAACCTTTGGTAAGTTGCACTTTACTTAATAGAATAAGGAGGGACTTATCCCTCCTCCACCTGATGTTTTGATAAAGGAAGCAACTAAGTGGAAAGTTGCCTTAGTTGGCTACTTCCTAGATAAGAGATTAGCTTTTCCAAGTGTTCAACATTGGGCTAACCTGAACTGCAAGAAATGTGGACTAGAAAACACTACAATCACTAAAGATGAACTCTTCATTTTTTGCTTCTTCTCCAAAGAAATGGCATAAAATATTATGGATTTACATCTCTGGCATATATAAGGTAAACCATTTTTCGAAGGGAATAATAAATATGATTCAGGTTGGATAGATCAGAGATGAAATCCATTCCCACTTAGGTCAATTTTCATTGCATTCCCTTGGAGTATTGGCCTTTAAAGGGCCTAAGTTACCTTACTAGCTAGCTAAGCTCACCACTAACTTTGGATGACAACACATCTAATCTTAAGATGCACAAACTTTTCAAAATTAAATTTTTTTCAAAAGTACTTAAATCACATAAAGAGTTATGCATATTTTTACTTAAAAAATATAAAGGCTAAAATAAAAAAGTCAATCTTAACCCAATAATTTATTAACCAAGTATAATATATGAATTGTTAACATTTTTAATTGCTCAAAACGTAGATTATTTTGATATTTCTTTACTAGACCATTTAACCAAAACAATCACATCACACTTCAACTTCTTACTTTTTTATATTTTTCTATACGCTAAAAAAACAAATAAGCATCTTTTTTCACATAAAAAGGGGAATGGATTGTCTATTCTCAATACTTTATTCCTATCCTATTTTATGAGTATCCATTTATTCAATAAATAAGACCCACAAAAAAATGAATGGATGGATGTTCATATAGCAAGTAACGAGAGTAGATCTTCTGAACTCGTAAAAAGTGTATATAACTCGTAGAACATAGTGAGTGAATTAATTGACGGTTAGAAAGTACCTCCCAAAGTGCATAGAGCACTTTAAGCAGTGAACCAATTGGTGCTTAGAAGTCTTTTTGTTACTTTCCACTTTTGGTAGCTAATGCTATTATCTAATTAAATTTAATATCAGTAAATCTAATATTATTACATTATTAAATAATTTATTTAAATTTGTAATTTAACAATTTATTCAAAGCACACTAAAAAATTATGCCACTATTTTAGTACCAATAATTTTCTCATTTTAATTATCCCAATAATTTAAATTTCGGGTCTATTTAAAATCCTAAATTAACATGCAATAAATTTTGGAGTAGTGTAGTCTAAACCGTTAAGGGAACTGCAAGAACAAGGCTTCCACGCTACCGTCCAACGTATTCCTCAATCCTTCTTTTTCCGCTCCAGCAAAGTTTACCTGTTCTCATCTCCTCAAGCAATGCCGACTCTATCACAAAATCCGTAGCGAAAGAAAGAGAGCGAAGGAGCGCAATCGGAGAATGGGAAACAAGATCGCGAGGACGACGCAGGTCTCTGCGTCGGAGTACTATCTCCATGACTTGCCGTCCTCTTACAATTTGGTTCTGAAGGAGGTGCTTGGGCGCGGGCGCTTCTTTAAGTCCATCCTCTGCAAGCACGACGAGGGTTTGGTACTCGTCAAGGTCTATTTCAAGCGCGGCGACCCCATAGACCTCAGAGAGTACGAGCGCCGACTCGAACACATCAAGGAGACCTTCCGCGCCCTTGATCACCCCCACGTTTGGCCTTTCCAGGTTCAGTTTCACTGCTTGTTTGTTTCTTTTTGAGAATTTTGTATTTCTCTGTTTGGTTGCCTAGAAAAGTCTCAAAGTTTTAGGGTTTTAAAGATTTATGTTAAATTGTAATGTAATCGTGTTACTGAAACATTACGTGCGGTTCCCTTAGAAAGGGCGGGAAGGATGGGAGCGCAATTTCTAGTATTTTTACTTTGTTTTTTTGTTGTAGAATTTGTTAAACTTTGAATTTAATTATTTAATCGATTAGGAAGTTCATCCCTCTTTTGTTTGCTACAGAAAAGATATATGGAAATAAGTGGGATATATAGATGGAATGGTTGAAGTGTGTATGGGGATCCAAAGAAAGTATTTAATTGAATTGTAATCCACGTATCATGTTCAAGGGAACTGGGACGATTAAATGTGAAAGTTTGATCACGGCTCTAGGTGTGCTGGGAAAGAGAATTTGGACTATCATCTTAGTGTATGTGAATTTCTTACGTGAGCCTCTATACTAGAAGCGGATTGTGTTATGAATCTTAATATTGGTGCTGTCGAGGACTACAAGCCAAATAAATGGAATCTTCTTTGGTAACTTTGCCAGTATCAGATTAACGGGATTAAGAGGAGCTTTTTGGCGCTAAGTTCCTCACATGATAGTCTTCTCTTGCAGTTTTGGCAGGAAACTGATAAAGCAGCGTATCTTCTGAGGCAATATTTCTTCAATAATCTACATGATAGATTGAGCACTCGACCCTTCCTGAGTCTTGTGGAAAAGAAATGGTTGGCTTTTCAGGTCTATGTATATGTTCCTCTTTTCAACAATTTTTTGACACACTTTTCTAGTATTTCACTCTTGACATATGCTACTTCTGGTGGTCTGCAGTTACTTCTTGCTGTTAAACAGTGCCATGAGAAGGGTATTTGTCATGGTGAGTGAAATCAGTTCTGACAAATTTCTATTTCGTGACATCATTTTAATTACTTGTTTTACTGCATTAGGTGATATTAAGTGTGAGAATGTACTTGTAACTTCCTGGAATTGGCTTTATCTTGCCGACTTTGCATCGTTCAAACCAACTTATATTCCATATGATGACCCATCGGATTTCTCATTCTTCTTTGACACGGGAGGACGAAGGCTATGTTACCTTGCGCCTGAGGTATTTTCTTGTCCTTTTATTTCATGTCAGGTGTTAAATTTGTTTTGATTATGGTTCAATGTTAATTGTGGAAAACTTCAATGACCTTGCTTTAGAAGTTAGGATTCATGTTCAACCTTTCGAGCTAGGGTCGATCTTGGGTGTTAATAAGAACACAGCCAACAACTTTCAGAAATAGACACCTTTTGTTGATAGCATTTGGAGAAGTGATATTGACTAGATCTTCAAGAATCAATAGTGCATAATTGAAGTTGTCTTTTACAATCCAAGTTGTTCTTTATTAGCTGTAGCTAGTCTTCTAATTTCTTTTTTCTATCGATATCTTTGTTCCCATTTATATAAGTTACTTCTCCTCAAAATTTCAGAGATTCTATGAGCACGGAGGTGAGATGCAGGTTGCTCTTGATGCACTATTGAAGCCATCCATGGATATATTTGCTGTGGGGTGAGCATTCTGGCTTTTCGATTTAGTCTTTGACGGTAAAAGATAGGGTACTGTCCCTGGATGGCTTTAATAAATTTAGATTTTGTTGCGGACCTATTTAGGTGTGTAATTGCTGAGCTTTTTCTTGAGGGACAGCAACTGTTTGAACTCTCTCAGCTTCTTGCTTATCGTAGAGGACAATATGATCCTAGCCAACATCTTGAAAAGGTTAAAGTATCTATTACTGTCGGTCTCAATCCAGTTTAATCTATATGAGATATTTATTTGAAGACTGATACGCACTGAATATGTAGATCCCAGATTCTGGAATCCGAAAGATGATACTTCATATGATTCAGTTGGAGCCAGAGGCACGACTTTCTGCTGAAGGCTACCTACAAAACTACGTAGATGTTGTTTTTCCTAGCTATTTCTCACCATTTCTGCATAACTTTTACTGTTGCTGGAATCCTATTCAGTCTGATATGAGGGTAAAAACCCTTAGTAGTCTGCTTATATTTTTGGTGGTCTTTGCTACTCACTACCATGCTGATATCATGTCTCTTGTGCAGGTTGTAATGTGCCAGAGTGTTTTCCATGAGATACTTAAGCAAATGATGAGCAGTAGGACAAGTGAGGAAACACAAAATGGAGTGGGCATGTCTGCCAATAACCTGATTGTTAAGCCATCTAATGAGATGATTGAGGGACAAAACTTGGACTTAGTTAGGGACTCAAAATACAGAGACAAAATAAATAAGGGTATAGTTCATGGTCAATGCAAACTTCTTGGTGATATCAATACCTTGCTTGGGGATGTAAAACAAAGCGATGGTTCTTCTACTTTGAAGTCAATGCCTGACAATGCACCCAATTCTACCTTATCAGAGGATCCTATGAATTGTGCACAGCAATCTCCTGGTGAACTTCTTCAAGCCATTTCCAATGCATTTAAAAGAAATGATCATCCCTTTTTGAAAAAGATCACCATGGATGACCTGAAGTCATTGATGTCTGAGTATGACAGTCAGTCAGATACTTTTGGTATGCCATTTTTACCATTACCTGAAGATAGTATGAAATGTGAAGGTATGGTTCTGATTGCTTCTCTGCTTTGCTCTTGTATACGTAATGTCAAGTTACCCCATTTGAGGAGAGGTGCCATACTCTTACTCAAATCTTCCTCATTATATATTGATGATGAAGATAGGCTACAACGTGTGTTACCATATGTGGTTGCAATGCTGTTAGATCAAGCAGCAATAGTGCGTGCTGCTGCATTGGAAACTTTGTGTGACATTCTGCCTCTAGTCCGGGAATTTCCTCCTAGTGATGCAAAGATATTCCCTGAGTATATTCTTCCAATGCTTTCCATGCTTCCTGATGACCCAGAAGAAAGTGTGAGAATTTGTTACGCTAGCAATATTGCAAAGTTGGCACTTACCGCATATGGGTTCTTGATTCATTCAATAAGCTTGACTCAGGCAGGTGTTCTTGATGAGGTGGGTTCAAAACAGAAGTCAAAGGCATCATTAATTGAAACATCCGGACAGCTTCAAAGGATAAATAATGATGCACAGCTTGTGCAGCTTAGGAGATCCATTGCTGACGTTGTTCAAGAACTTGTTATGGGCGCAAAACAAACTCCAAATATCAGAAGAGCATTGCTTCAGGACATTGGCAAACTATGCTGCTTTTTTGGTCAGAGGCAGAGTAATGATTTTCTACTACCCATCCTGCCTGCATTTCTGAATGATCGAGATGAGCAGCTTAGGGCATTATTCTATGACAAGATTGTTTATGTCTGCTTCTTTGTGGGCCAAAGAAGTGTAGAAGAGTATCTTTTTCCCTACATTGAACAAGCTTTAAGTGACCAGACTGAGGCCGTGATTGTCAATGCATTGGACTGTTTGACAATTCTGTGTCGAGTTAGCTTCTTACGAAAGCGTATACTTCTTGAAATGATAGGACGTGCATTTCCATTATTGTGTTATCCTAGTCAGTGGGTTAGAAGGTCAGCTGTCGGTTTCATTGCTGCCAGCAGTGAGACCTTAGGTGCAGTGGATTCTTATGTTTTCCTTGCTCCAGTTATACGGCCTTTCCTCCGTAGACAACCACCTTCCCTAGCTTCTGAGAATTCTCTGCTTTCATGTTTGAAGAATCCTGTCTCAAGACAGTCATTTTACCAAGTCTTAGAAAATGCGACGAGTTCAGACATGCTGGAAAGGCAGAGAAAAATCTGGTACAATTCGTCAGCAAAATCAAAACAAGGGGCTTCTGTGGATTTATTTAAGAAAGAGGATGTGGAACGAAGTTCAGTGAAGAATTGGCCTGACACAAAACCTTTTCCCGAGATTCAAAAACATGTCGATGTAGTGGAACAACCACAGGTTGGTGATACCAAATTGAATTCTATGGGTTTTATAAGCAATTCTTCCAGCACAGTTGATATTCGTGATCCTCTATGCTCTCAAAAGCTGCAATTCTCAGGGTATATGTCTACACACAGTAGTATGAACAGTTTTATGCATGATAATTCCTCTGAAGGAATACCTTTGTACTCTTTTAGCATGGACCGGCGAGCAGTCAAAAATCCTCCGGCAGCTTCTGATTCTTCATTGCGCATGAACTCTCTTGGAACTGGTTCTTCATACATGCCCTGGATGGATCCAATAAACAAATCATTTAGCTTGGCCAGTTCTGTTCCTGCACCTAAGTTGGTTTCGGGTTCATTTAGCATCAGTGGGGGTTCTAGACAGTTCTATAGAGTTGTCCATGAGCCAGAGAGTAGGGAAACAGATCAAACAACTTATGTCACTAGTAAATTTCAAGAACTGGGATTATCTGGCACAACAAAAGGAAGCTCTTTCACTCTAGAAGATGCTTCTGCTCTGTCAGATGTAACTGGATTGCCATCGTTTTCACGAACAACAGGGGTTCCAGATTCAGGTTGGAGACCTCGGGGTGTGTTGGTTGCTCATCTGCAGGAGCATCGTTCCGCAGTCAATGACATTGCAATTTCACATAATCATAGCCTTTTTGTGAGTGCTTCTGATGATTCAACTCTCAAAGTGTGGGATTCAAGAAAGTTGGAAAAAGATATTTCATTTAGATCAAGATTAACTTATCACCTGGAGGGAAGCCGAGCACTCTGCACTGTTATGCTCCGTAACTCTGTTCAAGTCGTCGTTGGAGCATGTGATGGCATGATGCATTTATTTTCTGTCGATCATATATCAAGAGGGCTTGGCAATGTCGTTGAAAAGTACTCTGGTATTGCCGATATAAAAAAAAAGGATATCAAAGAAGGTGCCATACTCAGCCTCTTGAATTTCAATGGTGAGAGCACTGACAATCAGATTATGTACAGCACTCAAAATGGTGGCATGCATCTTTGGGATATCAGAGCAAATTCGGAGGCCTGGACACTGAAGGCAATTTCTGATGAGGGCTATGTGTCTTCCCTTGAGACAGGTCCTTGTGGGAATTGGTTTATCTCGGGGTCTTCTAGGGGTGTGCTTACCTTATGGGACTTGAGGTTTCTGATACCTGTAAACTCATGGCAATACTCTGTTACATGCCCTGTTGAAAAGATGTGCCTTTTTGTTCCCCCTCCTAATGCTGCTGTGTCTAATTCTGTAAGACCCCTTGTATATGTTGCTGCTGGTTGTAATGAAGTTTCTCTTTGGGATGCTGAGACTGGGAGCTGCCACAAGGTAGATTGCTATTCTTTTTATTTATCAATGTAAACTTGGAAAGGTAAGAGTTAAAACGTGATGATGTAAGGTTGAGTAGTTGATAAATACTCAAGTTTACGGAGCATGAATGTAGAAAAGGTGAGTAAAAGTGCCAGTTCTATTGAGAAAGTGGTACTGAATGGAGTCGAAAGTTGGTATGAAAAACTGTGATTGCAAAGTATAGTGATTGCGGAAAAGTTGTTTCTAATGCAATTCTCATTGGAAGATAGATTCCCTTTGCATAATCTGTTACTTATTGTCCTTTGCTATGGATCCAAAAAAAATTTATTTATCACTCACCCTGAGTTAACCGTTGATGATAAACAGTGAGGTTTTACTTGAAATTCATTGAAGAGCAACAGTAGAAAGTCAGACCGTGCATTGACAGACAATGCATCCTACTAAAAACAATGAAGATGAATTTTTAGGGTCTTTTGGAACTGGTGAATGTCCAATGTACATCTAATGAGATATTCTGGACTGTGTTTTGATGTATTTAATGGTTATCCATTTCATATAGTTGAAACTAATTTACCCTGGACTTGCTTATTATTTGGGATTTAGCACAGGTATTGTTGCTACAGTTTTCTTTCGGTCTTTCTTTTGTCTAGGTATTGAAGGTTGCACATTACGATGATGATGCTGAAATGTCCAATATGCCATGGGCCTTGACCAGGCCATCAAGTAAGGCAAACTTCAAGCCAGATATGAGGCGGAATGTCAATTCAAAGTATAGAGTTGACGAGTTGAATGAACCTCCTTCTCGACTTCCTGGCATTCGTTCAATGCTCCCCTTACCTGGGGGTGATCTGTTGACTGGGGGTACTGACTTGAAGATACGTCGATGGGACCATTGCAGGTTATTCTTCTTCCTCTTTCTCATTTCCTTTATTGGCTGTGTATATTTTTGTTCTGTGGCAGTTAGTGACTTAATTCGTCTTTATCATAATTGTAGTCCGGACCGCAGTTATTGTATTTGTGGGCCAAATGTAAATGGAGTTGGAAATGATGATATATATGAAATGCGATCAAGTTCTGGGGTGCAAGTTGTGCAGGTATCGAGATTGTTTTAATGAATTTACCTTTTTATATGTACCGCTTCAGCTTTGTTGTTTGCTTTGAACTAGCTGTTGAGTGTGAAAAATATTACTTTTCTGATGACAGGATAAGTTCATCTTTCTTTTGTTTTTACCTTTATCTGGCAACATGTTCGGTTATTTTCACCTTGTTATTATGGTAGACAATATTTAGATATGAGAGGTTGCTTCACTTTTTTTTGTTCCAAATAGGAGACAAGAAGTTCTATGACAAATAAGTTGACAGCAAAGGGAGTACTTGCAGCTGCAGCTATCGACCCTGCTGGCTGCCACCGAGATGCCATTCTTTCTTTGGCTTCTGTCAAGTTGAACCAGAGACTTCTGATTTCAAGTAGTAGAGATGGGGCTATCAAGGTTTGGAAGTAAATAACTCACGCATGCGAGTGATTTATTGTACATATGATGCTGATGTAGTTCAAATGTATAGTACAGATAAAGAGGGACAAAAGTTCAAGTTTTATTTTAGTGCCAAGTTTTATTTAAGCCACTCACGACTTGTACAGCTTATATGGTGATGGGAATGCACAGACACTATCAAATCAAGTCCATGTTTTTGCTGGACTATAAGATTCTTGGTGTGCTTACTCAACAATAAGAATAACAACAATAACACCTGATAAAATTTTGCTAAAGCGGAAGCTTGAAGGAGTCTAATAATATGTAACTTTATTCTTAATTAGTAGAGGTTTGACAAATACTAATTAAAAATGATAATAAAAATAAATAGAAATATATAATAGTTAAATATTAAAAATAGATAAGTAGAAATAATAATAATAATAAATAAAATATATAATAAAATAGAGAAAATAATAAATAAAATACTAACATATATATACATTAATACTACTAATAATAATAATACTATTAATAGTTGGTAATAGTAAAGATGACGATAACGGTGATGATGATGAAAATAATAATAATAAGTAATTATCTCTTAGGTTAATTACAAGAGGCAAGAGTTAAAAGATTAAAGAGGACTTCTAAGATCTCTTTACGAGGAATTCTTTACCTGAATCTTAATACAATAAAGTTTTCTATTGTGGGTCATATATTCAGTAAGTTCTAACAATGTCATATCATTTTTTATCATCTCCTTCAATTCTTTTTAGGCCTCCCTATTTTTCTCTTATAATATATAAGTACAATCTTTTCACTAAAGTGTCTTAGTGTCTTCTTTTAACATGACCAAATCACCTAAGTCTTGTCTCTCTTAATTTATTCATAATATTAGTAACTTTTAATTTGTCCCTCACTATTACATTCTTGACCTTATCCTTTTTAGTAAGGTTGCACATCCAGCGGAGCATCCTTATCTCCGTCATTATTAGCTGATGACTATGAACTTGTTTGATCGGTCAATATTCTGCTCCACAGAGCATGACCGACCTAATCGTTAAGCGATATAATTTATCTTTAAGCTTGAGAGATATCTTCTTGTCACACAAAACCCCTGAATCACTTTTTCATTTAAGTCACCTTGATTTGATCAAGTGGATTATGTCTTCATCAATTTCTCTGTTGCTTTGGTTGATAGATCCTAAAATTTTAAAACACTCTTTTTGTAGTATAACTTCTGATCCATCTTTATCGCTACATCTGTAACCACCTTATATCTCGAAAAGTTACATTATGCGTATTTAATCTTAGTCCTACTCAATCTAAAATCCTTTGACTTTAACATATCCCTCCGAAGTTCAAGTTTGACATTGACTCCCTCTTTTTTCTCATCCACTAAAACAATGTCATCAGCAAATAATATGCACCAAGGCAAATGTAAGGTTTCGGTAATGCCTCTCATACATAATATATATCAAATATACGCAGTAGAAAATAAAACGGAACTTCAAAAACCAGATCTACTCATGCATATAGATATAGAAAACAAAAACATGAAATGTAAGATGCTTACATATCTTTCCGACGATTTTCTTCATTCTTTAATCTTTTTCGCATTAGGTTGTCATAAACTACAACGATCAACGTAAACTGTCTCTAATGAAAGTTCACATGAAGATATAAGGACGAAATGCAACATCCCACTACCATAGGGTACATACCTAAACATTCAGGAACATTCAAGTACATATCCTATCATAATGGTATGTTAGAGCAAAAATAAATTCAACTTACACATGGCATCATTTAACATAATCAGAAGTCATCAAATTTTAAAACCATTCATTGCATTCATTCACAAAGCTAACACTGTCTCCATTAAACAAATATTTACAAAACCTCATACAGGTTCTAGCAAAAACTACAAAATAAAAGCTATAACTCTTTGACGTCAGCTGACAAACCTCTGAGCTATAACTTAGTCCAAAACGTTCTTCTAATCCAGAATAAACACTAAGTCTCCTATCTCGTACCTGAAAAATCACATTGCAATTTTTATGAGTTTTGCGAACTTAATGAGTGAACCATCATTGATGTTTTCACCGGATTCACATATACAAATCACATATTTCGCAATTATTCATACAGAACATGTATATTCCAAATACTCACACTGTCATGGCACATCATTTAATTATTGCGAATTAGATCATATATAAATAAATACAGATGCATATGAGACTCCACATTCGTTATTATTGTTGTGACCGAGTGCCTATCACATATACAAATATTGGCTCATTGGGCTCAGTCGGAAACATATATCACGGAGCATAGCTCTATGTGCAAAAATAATATACTATGGAGCATAGCTCTACGTGCAAGCGCTTTCATACTGGCTACTACAGTCACAACGCCTTTATCTGAGCATGCATTTCATGAAATGCTTCAATTTAGAATTTACCAACAATCATTTATAAAGCACAGTCAAAATTTCATAATCATTGGACCTAAGTCCGGCATTCAAATTTCGTTAAGAATTTACATAGCATAATACAATCAAAATTATCAAACAAATAAGAGTACTTCCAATACAGTCCCAAATATTTACTCCTCGGACTTTAAGTCTAGAATTCAGAAACAAATCGCAACAGTTCAATAATTGGAAGAATAACAAATCAAATCAAATCAATCCTAGGAAATTCATCTAGGTTGACTGACAGTACGCTTCAATAAGCTATTGCCTGGATGGTTCGGCAATGTTCGACTGGCATCTAATGTGCTCCTTTATAACATACACAACACATTTACAAATATCACATTTTTTGCACAAATGTATAAGGATTCCTTTATGCACATGTACTTATATAAAATATGCACAATGCATATTCAATGATAGTTTTGGGTATCTTATTGTGATTCTTATCATCAAATCAATTAGATATCAAAGCCCTCATTAATATCATTTGTACTTATAATTTGGACAAAAATAAAACAATGTGAAATCAATTTCATAACCTAATTGACCACTTCAGATTTTCTACCAATATGATTTCGGGTCAACTTTGCATAATTAATCTGATAGGGTAAATGACAAAATTAGGCAACACTTTCTTCTAGAAAGTTGTTCTCCAATGTCTTAAGTTTTTAATGATACCAAGATCGTACAATTTGATTCATTAGTTGATGAGTTGTTCTCAAAATACCACAGATTGTGTACATTTGAAATTTTGGCTAATGCATGGTCATGCATTCAAGTTGTACACCTCATATCTCTCAATTCCAGTATCCAAAAATTACAAAATTTATACCAATTTAAAGCTAAGAGAATAAGCTACAATTTGACTGTAGTCTAATTAGGCCCACATCAATACACTTTATTCAATAACCACAGGATATGATTTCTGCCCCTGGTAATGCTACAACCTAAGCTAAGACTCAGTTTCATGCCAATTTTGGAGACAAGATTAAAATTCGGCTTCTTCAAGAAAGTTGTAGACTTATGTCTCTAGGTTAACGTGAACTAAGAATCAACTCATTTTGAAATCTACAGATCAAGTTATAATTAGAATACCGAAGCATGTTCATGAAAATTTTCCAGTTCTTAACATTCCAGCAGACTTTCACACTTTCATCCTATCAATCATTTTCAAATTAATTCAGATTGCTCTAAATTTTTATGGAGAGAAAGAAAAATGTCTTAGGAATCTATTGGTTCAAGTTTCAAGTCATTTGGAGTTCGCATAGAAAAGTTATAGCCAAAAAACTTAAAGCTGTTCAGTAAAATACTCTTAATTCATAAACTCAAACATGCAACCATCACCTTTTCTCTCTCTAGATTAATAAAACGCAGCTTCTTCTTCTTCTTCTCAACCCAGTTTTTTTTCCTTCCAGATTCTGCTTCCTACACTTCACAACTAATATATCTACTGCATAAACCATCTTTTCTACTTCCATCACAATCAAACCCAACACAAATAAATCAAAAATCCAAAATTTTATACATACACAACAAAAACTGCACTGTTCACATGAGCATATCTCATTTTTCTGCATTTTTTTCCATCTTCATTCCATGTTTTTTTTGTCATTTTAATCCTTCTTAAAACACAACACGACACTACTCTATGTTCTCTTTAACACTAACTTCACATAAATCCATCACTAACTTTATCCAAACATTTATGCATGTACAACAAGAATAGAGCATGTTTCACTGCATATATATTTCTGGATGTATTTTAATATCATGTATTTTAATATCCAGCAATAACCTTATCCAAATCTTCATTTCATCATATAGTTTTCATTCCTTTCATCTCAAATGCAAGATCAAATACAACACCCACAAATAGAATATTACTTATGGTTTTTCATCACATTCTACATATTTTCTGCACTTTCATTCTTCTGCAATTTTTCTTCTTTTATGATTTTCCAGCACTCTTCCATAACTCATTTCAAGCTAAAACAGATCCTATTTCCAGTTTCTGCAATTTCCCACTCCTCAAATTCACTTTAAACTCAGATTCTCACAATTCTATATTCACAGTTTCTATACATCTCAATTTCACTAAATTCTCACTTAACCTATTCTTAACATCACCGAAGCTATCCTTCTTACACCTCCTACACGAACTCATTTCCAATCATTAAAACATCATCAAATTCATTTACAATATCTAGTAAATCTGAAAACACAACTTACTTGATTTCAAAAAAATTCCAGCAGTGATATTGAAGGACAAGTTTCGGTGGTTGGGGGAAATCAAAGATGAATGGAAACAGAGCAATATATATGGACTGCCAAATATAAAATATTGAACAAGTGTTTCGGTGATGAATGTTCAAAGAAAAGAATTGGATAATGTCCAGTGAAGAACACCAAAAGAGCTGAAGAAGTGTTCTTGTTCTCTGTTTTTTTAACTTACACATGGCACCCATGCATGTAATCCATTTGTCATACATGTGAGGCTACCACGTGTCACACTCCCATTTGTCTCTTTTTTTTTTCTTTTTTTGGAAAATTTCTAAAATTCACAAAAATTTCGAAATAATAATAACGCTCTCCAAATAAATTTTCAATACATAAAAACCACATTTCATATTTTAATTGCATTTATAACTCAATTATACCCAGAAAATGTCAATGAATGCATGTACAATCATATTCATATGCAAAAATGTGCATGTCATATTTAACTAAAGCGTGATGTGCATTTCCTAATTTCTCAGTACTTTCTCATAAATCACAATTCTAGTCTTAACATGAGTAACGAGATGTTACATGAAACATCATTAGGAGATGGCTAGAATTCTTTCTTTGGGCTAACAAAGACAAGATCTCTTATGAGAGTTAGAGAGAAAAAGAGTGTGTGTGTTAGAAAGAACCTTTCTTTCACTTGTGTCTTACATAAGATGTACAAAAATCATCTATATTTTCTGCACCATTTGGCTTTTCATAACCCCCATCACCAATGGAGAGTTATAGGAAGTTACTGGTCATGAATAGCATGCATTAATGGAAGTTATGAGAAGTTAATGACCATGAATAACATGCATTAATGAAAGTTATGAGAAGTTAATGACTATGAATATCATTCACTAATGGAAGTTTTGGGAAGTTAATGACGAATTTAGCAGCCAACAACTCTTATTTCTAATCCATTCCATGCAACGTTTTCTACCACAATCACATCGCAATATAATCTCGAAACACTCTCTCATATCTTGAATCACCATTCAAGATCATTTTACTCATTCTTCGAATCTCCTATGTGTGTGACCCTTTAGGTTCCTGATTATGTTGGCCACTTGAATTAACACTTAATTCAACTAAGTCAAGAGCAGTATCTAGCAATACGTTATGACTCCCAATTGACTAGAAAGTCAATGGTTTGACTATGAACCCTTCCATACGCAATGTTGTCATGCAATTCATTTTTTCACCATCTATACGCCACTTGGTTCAGAGTATGGTCAAAGTGTCAATTTTCACTAGACTGACTACATCACATCTAGTCCAAGTGATATTACATCTTGTCCTGAGTATCTCATTACTCTATGTATCATTGAAGACTCTCTTCA
>JAOSBL010000211.1:10025953-10036128 GCA_027568915.1 Erythroxylum roraimae | reverse complement strand
TTTATATGTGAAATATTTAAAATTATTGTTATTTCATATTAATTGTGATTATTATTTATTATTATGATTTTTGAAAATAGGGTTGATTTAAACTTGAAAAGTAAGTACAACTGTACAATATATCAATGGACTATTTTGCAAATTTAAAAAAAAATTAGAGACTATTTTATAAATTTAAAAAATTACCCGAAATGATACCCAATATTAACCGATACAGTACTGTACCAGAACCTAATTCGATGCTAAGTTCGATATAGTATTCATAACTTTGATTATTCCTCATCTCTTGTCTCTCTTTGTGCCTCTTTCTGGTCAGCAGAGTGGATTTGGAGGAACTCCCTAATATTGGACTAATGGATTGCTTACTGAAATTGCATCTTTCAGTGGTATAGTAATTATTAGTGTTTCATCTGATAACTGTTGAACTTGTATATGTTATTGAAAATCCCCTGAAGTTTATGGCAAAAAGTTTTTCATAAATGAGAAAAACGCTCCTTGACTGAGTTTGAGCGCATGCCGGATTTTTAATTCAAAATAGTTACCTGTATACTATTTGAGTACATTGTATGTCTAAATTTTTTTTATGCCTTTTGGTTATGCAAATGAATTCTTCAAACTTTAGAATTAAACTTTTTATTGGTGTTTTGCTTTCAGTTAAAATTCTTTGGACTAGTTTCTTTTCCATTATAGCTTGAAAAATCCTTTCAATTAAAAAAATTATTATGTTATTCCCAATATACAGGTGAAATAAATTTGGGCTCAATTTGTTTTTTATTATAAAAATCAACGTATTCAATACATAAAGCTCTTCGCTTTACAGGAGGCTGAGAAGAGTGATAATGTACTCAGCCTTACCTTTGTATTTTTATAAAGAGGCTGTTTCTGTTACTTGAATATGTAATTTTACAGTTACAAAGGAATAATTTTACCAATTGCTCCAAGGCACACCCTCAGTTTGCTTCTTATTATATAATTGATTAAATAGCCGGTGGTGGTGAAACTCAATTAATTAAAATCATATGTGAAAGAGTTTACGAGAGATTAGAAAATTGGAAATTAGGCTTTGATGTCTGAAAATCTGAGGTGGTAACTTTGAAAAAAATCTTTACCTTGTAATTGTTCATATCAAAATTTCTTTTCTGCATCATGCTCCCTCAATTTAGTTTTAGATGAAGCATAAATAGCAAGAGAGTAAAGTGCAAGTTAGTATAGATAGACAATGTGCAGGAAATTAGCCATAAAGGAAAAAGTAGTGGTTAAAGTTTGAGTTCGGTCTAAATTTATTCATGTGGAGCTTTACACTACAAAGCACTTCCAGATTGGATATTATTTAGCATTAATAATCAAATGGAAGTGATCGAATATGAATATGATTGGATGCATTAGAAAGGCAAGATAACGTGGGAGATTACAAAGGATTTAACAGGGGATAGTGTCTAACTGAAGTTACAGTTAATGTGATCTGTAAATGTGATTTAAGGTCTTTAGCAGTCATTTCTTAGCACATTTACTTTGCGTGCTGTCAATAGATAATCATGCTGAAAATATAACGGTGCAGTGCTGAAAGACGAATTATAACAGTTGTTTGGGTACTCTAACTAGCAATGAATTTCAACAAGACCCCATGATAGTGATACTGCTGGCTAGTCTAGAGATGTGACAAAAAGACGATTTTTTCCCTTGTGAATCACATGAAGTTGATTGCGCCTTTTTTTTTTCATGTTAGCTCACCTTTGAGGACTAGTGAAACATGTCTGAGAGCTCTAGAGACTCTCCAAACTTCATGTTGTACGAATTGCCATGACTCTGCAGTTTTTAGATTCTCTGCCTTTCTGATGGCATCGTCTATTCCAGGGAAGGCCTTCGATCCATAGTCATTATGCTTTGCTGGTGCATATATCTGCAATGCGCAGAAATGTTACTATCTCAACTCTCTTTACAGTTGTTATGATAGCAGAAGCATTTAGTTGGCTTCTTTTGCATTTTGGTCTTTTTGACATTTCTCTAAGATACATAAAAATACCAGAATAACTCAGTCCAGGGATTTGATTTGAGTGAGTGGAAGAAACATAAAAATACCAGAATAACTTAGTCCAGGGATTCGAGTGAGTGGACAATACCAAATGCTTGTACCATTGCCTCTCGGAGAGTCCATCTCTGTCTGTAAATGCTCGTTCTGCCATCATTAGTCTGTCGTTTAGTTGCCTCACTTTTGCTTCGTCTTTCTTCAATGTTGATGACCAACCTCTGCTTTTCTCGATTGCCTGTCAGATTATACATCAATTACTTGACTTTATAACCATTGCAAATTTTGAATATATTTATATTTCGAAAAGATTTTGGTACCTTTCTCTCTTCATTTATTTTGGTGGCTGCCTCTTTTAGCACCTCAATGGAATTGAATAATGGAATAAGGTTTATGTTCTTATTCAAGACTTCGGTTTCCAATTCCTTCCCACATTTCTGTCAGACATCAGTTATTACTGGCATTAAATTTACCATTACCGTGTCAGGTCACTTGCATTTAGCATTATATGTCAGTTCAACATAGACACACCTGGAGCTCGTAAGCATATGACAGATAATTAAAGGGTAAGATCTCGTCATCTGCTAACCGAAGAGCTACCAAGGCCCAAATGCTAGCTACTGCTTTTAGAGGTGAACAAATGTAAGAAACTGGGGAGAATAAGTATAACATTAAAAAGTTCCATAGATTGAATTGGCATTTTGTATCGTGGTTACAGAATAGCAAAATTATGTGGCAACATCCATAGTGAATTTCGGGTTGAACTGTTCTTTTCTGACTCTTTTGGGTCCTTGATACAAATTCTTGAATAATTCGAAGTAGTTCTGTCAAGCATTGATCTATCCGATGACATACTTCACAATTAAAGAGCAATGAAAAAAGAGAGAGAGAACAATGTCTTATCTGTTTGATGAGTTTTCTAGACGAACCTGCAATATGTCTTTGAAACATCTGATCTCCAAAGTTTTTCATCCATATGAAATCATCGTACATTGAGTGGTATACTGGATAATCTGTAGCCACCGATTTCTAGCAGTAAGAAATATGAGGTGGAGCAATGTAAAATATTACATATCTGGGGTGTAATTACAGTTAAATTCTTTGAACTATATTGTGGCATGATGGTTTGAGAATTATGTTTTCAGTTACTCTTTTAAAGATTCTTTAGTTTTTGCTGCTGAGTTGTGTGATTGAGCTCATAGTAAACTGTTTCCAATATCATACTCTTTTGCTTTGCCAGCGACTTGGTAGGATTGTAGTTCCTGAGCTCTACTAACATGGCATAGTCTGATTCCTGGTTGATAAGTTTTATTCAGCAAATGCCATTTTCAGGATGTATGTTCCGTTTCAGGGACAGGATTTCTAAGGTCTTACTTGAGTCTCTCATTACATATATGCCATACTGTTCATGTTATGGAGATGGAAATGCCAAATACTTGATTTTTACACCGAAAAATATCTCGATTCATCTAAAGCTTATATTCAACTATTTGAAAATGAAATTGTAACTTATCCATGTCTTACTAAATGACGTTCAAACGGAAAAGTTTTTCATGTTGTCATCAATGTGCATGTCTTTGAAGGAGTTGAGAGATAAAGAAGATGATGGAAATGAGCTTTGAAATTTATTGGTTACCTCCTCTCCCATAAGACATGTCAGACGATGCAATGCCAATATGTTGCACGAAAGCTGCATAATCGGATCCAGCACCACCTAATCTCCCAATCTTCATTACAAAGTAGATTCATGAGGATCACATATAGTCTCACTATTATTATCTTGAGACTGAAATACATCATTTTGCTTCTCAAAGTTTCTTGACAATAAATTTGTTTAATGGCTAGTTTTATGCTTAATTGGACGCCATCTTTCTAAAAGTTTTCCTTAAAAATTCATCAGGAACGTAACAACTAGTTTCATACTTACCTCAGCATAGCCGCTACGACCGACCCATTCTTCATAAATGGTCTGTGACGAGTTATCTGGATCTTGAACCTTCACAGTGAAGAAATATTGATTGAGATGGTTGGGGGAATTCCGCGAAAGTATACCTAATTGTCTATGCGATACCTCTCTAGGGTCTTTTACATGTTTCTTTACTCATTTTGTCTGCTCCTAATTTACATTTAGTACCTGTTGGGTAGCCTCTTTGATGAGTTCATGGAGTTGGGGAGTTGCAGAAACATGGAATCCTGGTCCGGATACTGCAATGTCAACATTCAAGTAAGCAACTGCCCTTAAAGAAAGCATTTCTCTGTTGTCTTCTACCCATTCAGTTGACCCTATCTGCAAACAGCAACGAGTTAATATTCCCCTAACATTGGGGAAAAGAAGGGATGTAAAAGGAAAGTGTCGGTGTTAAAGACCAGGCCATACTCCTCAGCGTCCCAATTGCACAACACAATTGTTCTTCGAGGTCTCCACCCTCTCTTCTGCAGCTTTTTCAGTCTCTGCGCAATCTATCAAGTAAAATAGAAAAGCAGTATGAAAACTGACTCTGACATGCTCAAGAATAATGTTTTTATGTATGGCAGATCCGATGTCTCCTACTACCTCTAAGAGCACTGCCGTGCCACTGTTGGGATCAACAGCTCCAAATGTCCACGCATCCCGATGATTCCCCAGAAGGACAAATCTGAAATTTAAGATCACAAAGTTGAATCTCAATTTGATGTCTTGAAGGTTCTCACTCAGATGGGCTTATATACTTCTCTCACCTATCAGGCTCTTCTGCGCCTTCTATTACTGCAATTACATTCTGAATAGATCTTATAACCTGCTTTCCCTGAAATTAAATTCAAAACACAGGTTATGTTGCAGCAATAAGAACTGGAATTTTTTGTATTTAGCAGTTGACTTTGGCATATCTCCATTACTCAGCTTAATTATGTCATGTGTCAACTACTTACAGTGTAACTGAGATTAACAATTCCTGGACCTGGTCCAACCCTGTAAATTGGAGCATCCTCACTTCCTTGCCACTCTTCGTCCGCAACTTGTCCGCCAATTTCCTTCAAGATCGCTTCACCGTCATCTCCTGATACGGGCAAAGAAGGTATCAGTGGAACATACCCTCCCTTATCTACTTGGTTTTCTGTTAACCTCTCACATCCTGTAATACTCGGCCATCCTGGTGTTGTGGGGTCACCGTTGCCATCATAAACTGATCCTACCTGAACACCACTTGGTGGCATCCATCTCGCCTCCGGAAACCACCCTTCAGCTTTTGTTCCACCTCCAAAGTCTTTCCTATCCGTATAGATAATAACGCCTATAGCACCTGCCTCATGAGCATTATGCACAATGTCTCCTCTGTAAATTTTTCCATATCTTGCCAACGCAATTGTCCCAGTTAAGTTCACCCTCATATCTTTCAACTTTGTAAAGTCCTCTACGCGTCCATAGTTCACATAAGCCATAGGTCCTTTCACGTTACCTGACTTTGCATATGCGTGAAAAGTTGGTAGAACTTCTCCGGCCACATCTGCATACGGGTCACCGTCATAAATTTCCTGCCGGAGATTGAACGTGATGGGCTGGTCAGAGTCTGGCCGTTCCATTGTCAAGTAACGAGAAACAGGATAAGTCAATGAAACATCATAGGAGGTGATGTATGATTTAACGCCATAGGCAGTGAGAGTAGCTAGAACGTAGTTTGCGGCTTCGGCGTTGGCTTCGGTGCCGGCCACATGGGGACGTCGGGTGAGTATATACAGGTGCTCTGATACGGAGGCATTATCGGAGAGTGAATTGGATATGAAGAGGTTGTGATAGTAATATTTTGGTGGAGTAGGAGAGAGAAGGAAGAAGAATGGGATTGCTATGGCTATTAAGGTTAGGGCGGTTGTTTTGATCATTTTGTCCGCACTAGTGCTCGGTGCTGTTTCATAACTTTTCATATTAAGGCTTCAAGTCACTTTGGGCTTTCGAAGTTTTAGAGAGAGGGAGCTTTTCCGGCCATCATAAATGCAAAAGAAGACGATAAAGAGGCCGATTAGAACTAAGAAATTAGGTTTGGTGACGTAGTATGAGATAATTCTTACCGCACAAGCTTATCCACGCCTCACTAATAGAGTCCGCATCGTCTGTTTAATATTATAACATTTTATTTTGTCCCAGAGGATTCCGTCCGCATCGTCTGTTTAATATTATAACATTTTATTTTGTCCCAGAGGATTCCGTCCGTCACTAATACGGCAAGATTTCCAACTTCTTATGATGACGAGGTCACCAAATCCGTAAATAATAAAATAATTCTGTGTTTTTTTGTCCTGAGCGATAAAATGGCACCGGATAATGAGTTCAGATTTTTTTTTTCAATATTAGTCGTTTATTTTACGGGACTCATGTAAGTCTTATGCAAAATTTACATAAATAAATAATTGAAATTTATTAAACACAATAAAATACTATAATATTAAACGGAGATATAAACTGTCGGACAATTTTGTTTGCAAATTTTTTGTCTCCCTTGGTCGCTACATAGGGTCAAGATTTACGCCTGATCTATCTATCTGCCTATCCTTTTATACAAGGAGAGTTTTTCCCTTTTTTTTTTTTTTTGCCGGTTTGACAAATAGCGAGTAAGGAAAGAAGTAGTTCTAATTTTTCTTGAAAGTTAATAATAAAAATTGGTGAATATTTTATTTAATTTTAATGATCATTCATAATTAATAAATGCTTTCTTTTTTTGGTAACTGTCCCATAAGATAAATTTAATAATAAAATTTTTTAGTCTTAATTATATATATTAGATGTCTAGTACAGTAACATTCACTACATATACGGAATTAATAAATATTATAAGAAAATTACTATAATTATTGCACATATTAAATAAATTCAAACTTAAACTTATGAAATATTAAAATTTTATTCTAACAATTCACATATAACATTTTAACAAGTGAATTTAACTTTTTAAAGTGCTTTAGACCCTGATTTAAATTTATTTTAAAATTTGTAAAATAAAACTTCTCAATATTAAACATCTCATTAATTTTATTTTTACTATTACACAAATATATATAGATAAAATATATTTATTTCTTTCAATACATATATCAAAAGGAGCCAATCTAAATTGATCATAATGCATTTAATTTTTTTGTTATATTTCATATTTATAAAATGGGTATATAAAAAATATTGAATAGAATATATATAAAGAAGAATATAAAAGTAAAATGGTAATATAAAACTAGGCATACACGCATACTATAGGCATGTAGTATATTGTGGTTGAATTAAAAAATATAAAAGTAATCGTTATTATAAAAATATACATGTATAATATATTATTGGTGAAAATAACTATTATTTTATAAAAAATTAACGTATAATTTTAAAATGAAAGCCTGGCATTAAAAAAGTTACGTATGCACTTATAATAAAATTATCATATTCATTAAAAAAAATGTGTACCTATAAATAATATTATGATAATTATTTTCATGATGTATATGCTATAAAAATGAATTTAATTTTTAACTTTCGACATATTAAACATTTATGATTATAATGTGTATGTATTCTACCAAAATTATACTAAAGATCACTAGATAAGTATGCCTATCATTCTTATAGTATTAGTATTAATTGTATTGTATTATTTAAACTAATAAAATGAATGATTGATTTAAAATATATAATTAACAAATATTAATTTAAAATATATAACTAACAAATCTAAAATAATAAGCTAAAACAATGGACAAGAATAAAGCAATTGAAGATAAATAAGATTTAGATAAGACTTCCTTTATAACCTTCCAATGTTCATATTTATCTTGGTTTAATGATTAATTATAGTTTCTTAAATTGGTAGAACCTTTCAAGGAACAAAGGAACTATAGTTGTAAAAAATATAGAGAATTTATGCTTTCTAGTAACAAGCTGGAGTTAGGGATATCAAGCTAGTAACCATCTTTCCCTTATATTTGTTGAGAGATTTGGTGTTAGTCCTCTTGCTATCAAGGATAGTCAAGGTAGATTTTTTGGAATAGCTGCTCTTTACTCCTAGCCTCCTTCCTGAATATTCAGAAGTTTCTTTCTTGCCATATGTAGCACACCATAGAAGCCATGCTGATCTTAACTGCTTTGTAATCTGCCTTGTTTTCCATTCTCAAATTTCCTATCTAGTGAATTAAATCAATCCAGGAGTTGATAGCTTTCCTTGTACTAAGTACCCTCTGTATTCTATTCCAAATGCTTGATGTGTAATTGCACTTATCCATAAGATGGTCCAAAGAATGAATTAACTTCTTTTATTATTTTCTTTTGTTAGATTTGACTCTAGCCAAGAAGATTATGTGATCTTATCCCTAGGATTCTATGCAACTCTGGACATATGATTTCTTAATTCCTATATATGAAATCCAAAATTGAATCAAAATGCTATCATATTTCAATTCAATTACAATAAGTAACCATTAATAATTTGCAATAAAACTTGAATATTTCATTAAGTAAAGAAATTAATCTAAAATAAAAGCTATATAATTCATCTTATCTAGTTCTATCTCAATTTAAGTCATGTTAATATAAAAGAAACTAATAAAAATTAAGAAAGAAAACATGATAAAAGAAGTCATTCTCATGATTTCTTAAAATCTTGAAGTTCTTGGTTGAATCTAGATATAATCTCCTTCTTACTTTCCAAAATTGCTTAGTTTTTGTGTCAGGATTCTCTTGTTTGTCCCTTATCAACTATTCTTTGATCTCCTTATGACTCTTTTATATACAAAAAACCCTACAATTTCAAATGATCAACATGGGTCTGAACGCGACCAATACAGATCCATGCTGCTTTCCACCTTTTTTAATGTAAAGTTCACTGCCAATACGTGCCTTTAACACAAATACGTGTTACTCTTGTGTTTGTTCAATAACTCTTGAGTTACATATTTGAGGGTTCATCTTATAAATACAGTTTTAGGTTTAGGTTATGTTTTTTGTATGACAACTCCTCTAAGAGCCAAAGTAGACCAAGGGTTAACACAAGACAGAATATGGGCCATGTTTGACCTACATTCTAAACATGGGTTTATGTTCAACCTATGTTCATTTAAATTCATGTCAAAACTTCTCCAACTTAGCTCTAACTTGCCCGAACTCGTTCCTTCTTTATTAGAGAGGTAAAACAAGGTCTATATAATATAAGCCATATTGAGTATCAAATCTTTTAAAAATAATCCAAACACAAATAAAACACTCTCAAAATTATGATAAAAAAAGTCTATTTAATAGTCAAATTCTTTTACATTTAAGCATTTTTTGTTCTCAAGCAAAATTAATGTAATCACATTTAACTTAAAATAGGTAGCAACTTTGAGAAAGAATTTGATAAATCAATCATATAAAGCAAGAGTATCTTTTACTCATTCAATTTCATAAAATTGCTAGACATTTAACTTCTTGCATAACATCATAAATTAATTTAATTCAACTTCACAGTCCTTGAAACTTTAACTCAATCCACAAAAATCTATTACATAAAAGTGAACATGCATGAGAAAAGAGCTTCAACTTTCAAACATTTTCATAACTATTATTTAAAGAAACTTCAAAACTTTCAAACATTTTCGTAACCATTATTTAAAGAAACTTCAAACACTAAATTTAAATCAACATAAGGGCATTTATAGACTTGTGTGAAAAGTCACATAATCATTTGACTCGATACTAAATATCTTTTTATGAATGCTCCTAATTACTCAATTAAGTCACCATTTCAAATAACTACTAACAGGGCTCGTTAAATTTGACCTTTGTACTTGCTTTGAAGCCAATGGAGTGAGTTTATTTAACCTTGACTTATTCACACACATTCTCTTGTTTTTTTAGTGGGATATGAAAATGTTTTGAGAAGAATTCAATTTTAACTCAATAGTATTTCCAAATTATACAAAAAGTATCATAGTGCAAATCAAATACTCAGTTTTCAAATTAACGAGGCAAGTTAAAATTAACTTAATTAAAAGCTGATTGTTTGTCTAAATCAAATCAAATCATGATGACAACTAAACTTAAAAGAATTATCTCAATTAAAATTTTTAAAAGTTCAAAAAAATTTCATGAATTTTTTTATTAAGCTAATTATAAAAATTGATAAGTATAAGTCTTCTCCAACACATGAGTTGTATTTTT
>JAOSBL010000211.1:9958726-9974093 GCA_027568915.1 Erythroxylum roraimae | reverse complement strand
GCACAGATAATTCACAATTGTTGAAATTATGCATTTTTATAAGATCATCAAATAAAATTTAATGTCGGGATTTTTTTTAAAAAAATTCTTACTTTCAATTACCGACGAAAAAAGCAAAACCATCGCAAAAAACATTATATTTATCGACGGAATATTGTCGTTTTTCTTCCTTCGGTAATATTGAAACCTTTGCGATTATCTTAACGATGGTTTACCGACGATTGCTTCTGTCAGTCGGTATTAATTACCGAAAAAAACACACATAAAATTTTCATCGTTATAATTACCTACGGCCGTATTATCGATGCCTTTGTCCGTTGTTTTATTCTGTCGGTAATTATTTTTACTGACGGAATTCTCCAATTTGTCGTCGGTAAATTTCGTCGGTAAAGCCCAGATTTCTTATAGTGAAATTCGAACATGGAGCTTGATTGTGTTAATGTTTCTTATGATATGACATTGAACATAAGGGTTAGTGGTGTTGGGATCATCTTTCTCAAGATCTATATATTTTCTATCATATTACTATTTGTCACTCTTTACGATTATCATTGTTATTATGCTATTGTTTCTCTTTATGACCCTTACACTTATCGTGAGGCTAGTACTAATCATTCATGGTAGAAAGCAATAGAAGAAGAAATCAATCCACTTACTTTTACTCATATATGAGATTTGGCTAATTTACCTACGAGTAAATATGTGGTTAGTTATAAATTGGACTATAAAATCAAGACCAAAGCTGATGGTCAGTAGAACTGTAAGACTCAACTTGTAGCTAAAGTTTTTACTTAGAAATACATAATTGATAATTAGGAGACTATTGCTTATGTAACCCACGTCACTTTTGTTGATTGCCTTCTTAAATGGAGATCTTACTAACGAGATTTATATGCAACCTCTTCCTAACTATAATCATTCTCTAATTAAAAGACTTTATATGAACTTAAACAAGCTCCTCAAACTTAGTTTACTACATTTAGTTCCACCATTTGTTAGTTCAGTTTTTAGTCTAATCCTCATGATTATGCATTCTTTCTTTGAAAGATAGAGCAAGGTATCATTAAGTTACTATCATATGTGGATAGGGTAATCTTTACTAGTGATGATACATTTGGTATTCATAATCTTAAGAACTTTTTTAGCTGCCAATTTGAGATGAAAGATCTTAAGAATTTGAGCTATTTCTTAGATCTTGAGGTTACTTTTGATTACAAGATATTATTTGTCTTAGGCTAAGAATGCTACTAATTTTAGCTTTCATGCATATATTATTGACGATAAAATTGCCAATACTCCTATTGAAACTAATGCTTATTTTTCTGCTTATAATGGCTATCCTCTTCTTGGCTTTGCTTTATATCATCAGCTTGTTAGTAGTCTTATTTATTTTACAGTCAGGATGTTCTATGTTCTTTATACTCTAGCCCATGTTCACTTCAACTACAACATTATTTAAATGCTAATTAGGTTGGTGATCCCAAATATCATTGGTTTACTGTTGGTTACTACTTCTTTCTTGGTGATTCACTTATCTCTTAGTGCAATAAAAAGCAAACTATTGTTTTTCATTCTAATACAAAAGTTGAATATCAAGTTATTTCTGAAATTACTTCTGAGCTTCTATGACTTTGCTAGTTACTTTAGAGTATCAACACTTTGTTTCCATTTGTCACTCTTTTTTATTGTGATAATCGAAGTACTATGCAAATTACTCGTATTGATGCCTTTCATGAACGCACAAAACAACATTAAGATTGATCGCTACTTTATGTGTCAGCATGTTCATTATAATATGGTTGATATTTTACATGTTTTGGGTTTCTGGTGTGGAGAGGAGCAAAAGCACTTTATATGTACTACAAACATTTTTTTCGCAAATTATATATTTTACAAACTTGCTAGACCAAAAGTTAGATATCTCTATTTGACCTTTGTATTGACTTGTATTACGATATGTCTATAGTAGAATGGATGCATATCTTGGCGAATTAGAACTTAAGCACCATTGTATAACTACTGTGTATTACTATATATGTATAGTAAAATGGATTCATATCTTGACAAACATATGCACATTGGCGAGACAGATAACTTCAAATAGCATGTGAGGTACATATCTGACTAAGAAAATGTTAATGGACTTGATGACGGTTTAGAACCCACAAAACAGTAATTGGGACCAGATTTAATTTCATATTCATTGCATATACAAGGCAAAGTCGCGATCATGATTTGTTGGCACGGTGATTTAACGGGGAACAGTGGAATTCAATTTTCTTGCTCCACTCCAGTTGAGATAGTGATGTATGAGTGTAGAACAGTAGTTCCTATAAAGTTCGTACCTGATAAAAGCAACAAATTTGTACCATCTGAATGACGGGAAATGGCTGATATCCCCTCGTGCGTATCCTGCTAAAAGACCCTTCTCAATTACCTGCATACAGACAACTCCCTGTTTTGATTTTAGCTCTCTCAGTTGTTCAGCCATGGACAATGGTGCCCGTCTGCTACGTAAAGAGGGCCTTCTTTCATTGCTGCCATTGTTTTTCCTTTTGGTTCTTTTATCCGTGTCACATATGCCTAGTATGAGAACCAGACTGAAACCAACCTGAACTGTATTATTTTGGAGCGTACTTTCATTTATCCCCACATAAAAAGTTTGCTATGTCCTACATGCATTGTCAGACGTGAAAATTTTGGGCTGTCCAAAATCTCAATTATAGCCCACTGACTTGGCCTAATTAGTAATTACTGATTAATTAATAGAAAATTGTGGTAAATAAACTGATGAATATTTTTATATGTTTATTGTTGAGATGTCGTTAATAGAAAAATATATATATTCATCAATTTTGCAGAGCTGAATTAACAGATATAGAACAGTATGTTTGTGGTGGAAATCTCTCTTTCAAAGATCGTATCGTGCTTTCAGAAAAATATATATGCCATCTTTTTTCTTCAAGAGAAATACCTGGAGTCCAACACCTTTGAGATCCCAAAAATTTCGTGGTCAAAATTAGAGTACTCTTTTCTGAATCGACCTTGGGTTCTTAATCATGGAGTATTCTTTGTAACAGTTGTACACAGTAGGGACGACCATGTGATAGTTTGACATGAACAGTTTCAAGTGTCATAATATCCATATTATGCTTCCATCTGATAAATTTTTTTAACTACCAATAATATCTTAAAATTGTAAATATAGCATAGCTAAAGCCTGGACCATGTCTTAGATATTAGGCATGACGGCGACACTCTACCCTCCATCTTAGCCATAACTTGCAACTCTTCCCTCCATCTTAGCCATAACTTGCAACTCTTCCACGCACCAGCCAATTTTTGCTTTGATGTTCTATATATATCAGCCGAATATTGTAATAATCTTGACTAAGGTCACTCTCAGTCGTCATAAATTTATGGCCATCAACTCAAACCCCTACAAGTGTCAAAACCTGATCTGATCTGGAGGTACTCCGGTACTTTTTTCTTTAATGACCTGTCTAACCACAACGGAGCTCTTCTAAGGAATCAAAACTTGGGCATGTCTGAATCTTTGAGACACTACCGTTAACAATTAATGCATACAGCATTTGTACTGTACTGCCACTGGGGCGTTTATTCCCACTACTATGTGCAGTATTTCAACTAAAGAAGATTCCAAAATGAGACATCGAAAGTTTTGGTGAATTGTGTTCGTTAAAATGATTGACTTCGGTAGATAACAGGCATAATTAGAACTACGATAATAGGGAAAAGACTGTTCCGCCTCCTCTGATGTACCCATACTATATCTGAAACTCATGACTGAAACCCCCAAAAAATTATCAATAATTCACCAAACTTAAGCCAGAAGAAATGGGAGAAAAGAGACAGGAAACAGGAAACAGGAAACACGACAGGTACAATGTTAGGCTATCAAAACGAAGCAACCGCAATTGGAGTGAGCTCTTATTCTTGGTCTTTACTGCATTGAAGAGCCAACTCATGACTGCTCCTTATCACTATCATACACAACGCACGTCAGCAATTGAGCTCTTGTGGCTTGAAGATCCCAGTCGGTGGCCCCCACCACATACAACATTAACCCAGCACAACATAACTGGGCCGATAACAACCCGATCCAAAGCCCACAAAACCCCACGTCAAGATAGAATCCGAGTCCTATTGCCACTGGCATGCCCACCAAATAGAATGCTCCGAGATTGATATTCGCTGCGTTGGATGGCCTTGCACTTCCTCTAAGGACCCCACACCCCACTGTTTGCGGACAGTTACCCAGTTCGCACAGCCCTAAGATCGGCAGAGCTGCTGATGCCAGCCGTAGGATATCAGGATCACTCGTGAACATTCTGCCCCAACTGTCCTTCATTTTCGATGCGAAAACCGAAGCTGATAGGCCCATCGTGGCGGCGACAAAGACCGCCACCACAGCTGATAACTTCGCCTTGTCAGGACGTTTTGCTCCGAGTTCGTTGCCCACCCGAGTCGATACAGCAAACCCTAGTGAACTAGGGAAAATATAGATTAGCGACGTCGTTTGAATCAAAATCCCCATGGATGCAACTGTTGACTTTGGGTCGACTAAAAGCCCACACAACACGATCATGATCTCATACCACCACCACTCCAAGCAAACCGATACGCAGCTCGGCGCCGCCAGCTTGATCAAAGGTTTCCAGCCTGTGAGACACTCTTGGCTCGGTCTTGTCCATGTTGGCTCATGCAAACCCGAAATCCATATGTATGCAACGAGAAACGTGACTACGATGAGGTTGGACGCGACTGCGGAGACGGCGACTCCGGCCACGCCTAGCTTAAAGTGGTTGACAAGTAAGAAGTTGATCGGTAAATGAAGAATGGCACCAGTGACGGACGCTAATGTTAACGGGTGGGTGATACCTTGAGAGCGCAGGTAAATGCGGATTGGGTGGATAAAAGAGTTAGCTAATAGCTCAGGTAGAGAGAAGAATAGATATTTATGTGCCAGAGCTATGATATTGGGATCTTGGTGAAGATAGAGAAGGATCTTGGACACGTTAAACCATAGAAGAGAGATGGGTATTGATGAGACTAGCAGGAAAATGACTGAACGATGAAGGGTTACAGACAGAAGTTTTGGACGTTGAGCGCCGAAGGCTTGAGAGCAGAGAGGTTCCATACCTAAAGCGAGACCAGAGAGTACAGAGTAGCCCGTGATGTTAGCGAAGGCAATAGCAAGAGAGCCAGCGGCGAGTTCAAGATCACCGAGATGGCCGAGGAAGAGCATGGAAGTGATGGAGCGAGAGTACAGAATGAGAGCGGTTAGGGCAAGAGGGAATGCGAGTCTAAAGAGTGATTTTGTTTCAAAGATGATAGCTGACAAACTGGGGTATAATATCTCTGAAGCATACGTACTGATGCTGTCTGAAATGGGATTCTCAGGGTCTTTGATGGTGGTGTAGGGAAGCGGTAGGAATTGAAAGAATTGCTGCTCTTTTGCTGGTTCGTTGCTCAATGGCAAGATGGGAAGTGTGGTGTTGGTATTCTGATTACACATGATGAAGAGCAGCAACAACAACAGGAAGGTAATGATGGTGTGTATAGATATATGTATATAGGTTCTCTTGGCTCCTTTTTTCACACCTGAGAGATACTCTCATTAAGACCACTCACTCAAAAGGATTTCTTTCTATAACTGAGAGAGAGATATAAGCACCCGCAGGTGGAAACTTGTCATGACAATTGGAGGTATTATATAAACAGTGAAAATTTAACAAATAATGGAACTAACCCTAGCTGCTACTCATGCAGAGGTTCTCTAGAGAAGAATATTCAATGGTGTAAATGTTTTGCAAGTTGACGAAGGTATGGTGGACAGGCTATATACTGAACCTAGCTCAATGGCCTCTACAAAAGACAGCAGTTATATAGCATACAGTAAGAGCTAAAGGGGTTAATTACTTGCTTGCCCATGGATAGGATAACTATAAGCATAACGGGGTGGTTTTGTGTGATGATGGAATTTTAGTGAGGGCTTTAAGAAGTTATCTTTAATTGTAAATATAATGAAGCAAATTTAAGATAAGGGGACAAAGAGAGAGAGATGTGAAGGAATGGAATGGGGGCGATCTCAAGAGAGTAGCCATGTGAGAAACATTATGCTCTGAGATGATGCTGTCTTAATTTCATTTCATTTGTATATGTAAGTAGGGTTCACAGAGAAGGACACTTAAAAGGACAGCCACATGCAAGGGTGAAGATGAAAGTGAAAAATAAAGGAATGAGACTTGAGAATGTTGGCTAACGTAAATAATCAAAGGAGAGGAAGTACTAGTACGGGTCCAATGGAGGATTGAGAGAGAGTCATGAGCGCTGGAATTTTGTTTATCACATATCTTTAACCCTACAGCAGACGCTCAAACTCTAAACAAATGTGTCTCTGTCGTGTTGAGTTGGGTGTAATTGACTGTTGGTTGTAGTTTTCCAAGTGGGATGTCATTTTAGTTCCCAAAGTGGTGTGGGTGCGTGTGAGAGCTTTGCTTAAAGTTGCTTCGCTTTGCTCCGCTGGTGCCTGTTGGCTCAGACGCGTAACAGAGAGTGAAGACAGAGCCAATCTTGTGAGTTGTGACTGAATGACTGTGACCCACATACACACACACAGTTACTCTTTGCTTTAAGTCTATCTGACACTTACTTCTGCTGAGAACCACTTCTTTCTCTTGTGTTTCTATTACGGGAACGTGTTTCCCTCTCTCCCTCTCTCTCTCTCTCTCTCTCTCTCTCCTCACTGTACATGTTACGTTCCGTTTACCTCTCTTTTCACATTTACGCTCTGAACATATTTTTACATCATTACATTCCTTTTTTTCTTATAAACAAAGAAGGAGATTTTTAGATTTAATTTTTTTAGAAGCGAATACCAGTTTTGACGTCTACCTTACTTGATTCATTTCATCCCTTTATAACCATGGTTTTGAGCTTTCAGGTATAAACATTATCAACAATAAAAAATATATATATATATATACATACATTTTAGTACAAACTGCAAGCGGATCCACTTAAAGAAGTATTATTAAGAAAAATCATGTATAGGCTTTGGCATAAGGAGTAATATTTAAATTCTAAAGGGTAGTACGTAGATGAGTCTGTTCCACATCGAAACAAGGTTTCTTCATATCCTACATATTCTTTTCCTGTATTCAAGGTGTGGCAGGCAGCCAATTGTTAGAGATGGCCATTTGATGGAGGGCACATGACCAGTCGGAAGAACTTAATTCGCAGCAATTGGTTAATACTTAATGTATAGTTCGTCATCTATGCATAAGTTACCTTTTAGAAAATTTAGCTTATTGTTCTTTATTAGATATATATGGTTAGCTTTTATATTTATTAATTTGTAATTTAAGCATTTTTCTCTAGAGGATGGAGTATTAATCATGAAATTATCTTCGGACATATGTTTTGATCAACGCTTGTACGGCAAAACAAAATCAATTTTAGTTGATTGTAAATGGCGCACTTGAACATTTTCAGGCAGATATATGCCAACGATGTATTTTCCTGCTGTTTCAGTTATTAAAAATTTCATATAATTCTATTTTATAAAAAGAGTTATTTGTGTATAAGAAAAATATGTGTAAATGAATATAAATATCTGATTTGTGAGATCTATAAAAATAAATCTTTACAGATATTTTTAAAATTAAGGAAGATCTAATATAAAATTAAATTTGACTTTAAGATTATGTTAAATTTTTTAGAAAACCACATTATACAAACTCTAATTCGTATTGAATTTTTTATAATTTATTTTTATAAAAGAGCTATTTGTATATAAAATAAATATTATATTTCATCTAAAACTTTTATATTAAGTTATAAAATTATATTTTTTTTCTTTAATTGTTGTTTTTAATTGATACACAAATTAAATAATTGTAATAAAATATATTAGAAACTAATATAATTTCAATGAAAAATCAAACGATCGCCTTAATTCTTAAATAATATTTTAAATGTGATAAAAATATAAAATTATAAATTACAGATAAAGTCGATCGTATCTTATGTTTAGTGGTCAAAGTAATAAAAATTTCGCCATCTGATCAACTTAAAGCAACTAAAGTCTTCATTAATATCCTGCTTGCAATTGAGCGTCGAGCGCATTCACTGGGAGTCTTTTAACTTTTCCCAGTTTTCAGACACGACTCAAATACTTGTATTATAATATTTGAACGACATTTCTTTCTTTTGCCCCAACTGTGTCGAGCATAGGGTCCATCATCCGTGAATTATTTGCTTGGTAGATAACATAAAGAACTCTTTCAAGTGTTTTAAAAGACTTCCATTTTCTCTTGGGGGTGGCTTTTGAAAGGCCAATACAACAATTGAAATTCCATTGATGTAACTTTTCCTTAGCTTTTGAGCTCTCAATACTTTCCCATCCCAACAATCGTCACCATGGATTGTGTGTGGAACGCTACATATGTTATTTATTTTTCCAAGAAGATGTTAACTAGAACTCCATGGTTTCTAACCCCATAAATCTAACCAGGAGGAATAAATAGATAATTTTAAATGACACATATAATAGACTGCTTTAGGCAAAAAGATCTGCACACTAATGGAGAAAAGTTATGATCGCACGAAGTACTTTAGTATCAGACACGCAACTAATCGGTTCTAGTGGGCAGATTCATAATCTTATTGGTCATCTGGATTGCGGTGCCTGGTTTTTAGATCTTCAGTAGGTCAGCTTGAGTAGCTTGGCGGTATAGTGGGTTCAAATGGTAACTTTTCCTTTGAATAATCAACTATACATATGAGAAGTACAAATACTATTAAGGTACACCAATTACTGAGCTTGCTAGGATTCACTTGATTGTTTTGAATAATCAACTATAAATATGAGAAGTAGAAATACTATATATTGAGGCACACTAATTACTGAGCTTAATAGAATTCACTTGCTTGTTTTGAATAATCAACAATACATATGAGAAGTAGAAATACTATTGAGGTACACCAATTACTGAGCTTACTAGGATTCACTTTTTTGTTTAGAATGATCAACTATACATTTGAGAAGTAGAAATGCCATTGAGGCACACCAATTATTGATCTTAATAGGATTCACTTGCTTGTTTTGAATAATCAACTATACATATGAGAAGTGTTGAGATATGGAGCCTGATAAAATATTATGGACTTTACACTAGGCTCACGATCGCGGATAAATACGTTATGTTTTTTGTATTCTCCTGGGCGTATAAATACGTTCTATTCTCCTAGTGTATCAGTTGTTGAAAACATTCACAGTGAAAATAAACCCTAACCGCCGTGGACGTAGCCAAATATTGGTGAACCACGTAAATCTGTGTGTTTGTTTATTTTCCACACTTGTTCTTTGATTATTGTGATTGATCGTCCATTGACTAATGGAGAGGAACTAGAATCCTTTGATGAGGCTTTGCAGGTGAAGGATTCAATCAAGTGGGAGCAAGCCCTGGATGATGAGATATGGTCACTTGAGAAGAATAATACTTGAGAGTTAACTAAGTTGCCTGCAGGGAAGAAAGCTCTATTGAACAAGTGGGTTTATGTACAGCTAGGTTCAAGGCTCGATTGGTGGTTAAGGGATATTCACAAAGGAAAGGTTTGACTACACTGAAATATTCTCTTTTGTTGTGAAACTAACTACAATCAGAATTTTGCTGAGTATTGTTGCAGCAGAGGACTTGCACCTTGAGCAGATGGATGTAAAAACATCATTTTTACATGGAGATTTAGAGGAAGAAATCTACATGCAGCAACCTAAAGGATATTAAGTTCCTAGTAAGGAACATATGATGTGTAAGCTCAAGAGGAGTTTGTATGGATTGAAGCAAGCTCCTAGACAGTGGTACAAGAAGTTTGACTCCTTCATGTTCAGAAACGGTTTTCTACAGGAGTGAAAAAGATCAGTGTTGTTACATCAAGAAGTTTACTGACTCCTTTGTTATTTTACTCTTGTATGTGGATGATATGATGATTGTAAGTTCAAGTGTGGAGGAGATAAATAACCTTAAAGGGAGATTGTCATCAGAGTTTGAGATGAAAGACTTGGATGCAGCAAAGCAGATTCTAAGGATGAGGATTTCCAGAGACAGGTCTGATGGAATTTCAAATCTGTCTCAGGAGCAATATATTGAGAAGGTGTTGTCTAAGTTCAAAGTTGATGATGCTAAGCCCAGGAGCACTCCTTTAGCTAGCCATCTCAAATTATCAAAGGAGCAATCACCCAAGATAGCTGAGGAACGTGAGCACATTGCAAAAGTGTCTTATGCTTCTGCAGTTGGAAGTTTGATGTATGCTATGGTCTACACTAGGCCTGATATACAAGATGCAGTGGGAGCTGTGAGCAGATACATGTCAGATCTAAGAAAAGAGCATTGGGAAGCTGTGAAGTGGCTTCTGAGATACTTGAAAGGAACAGTTAGCACTTCACTTTGTTATAGGAATGGCAAGGTAGTGTTAGAGGGTTTTGTTGATGCTGATCTTAGTGGAGATGTGGATTCAAGCAAGAATACATCCGGGTATGTCTATACTATAGATGGGACAGCGGTGAGCTGGATGTCTAAACTTCAGAAGTGTGTTTCTATGTCATCTACAGAGGCTGAATATGTTGCAATAGTTGAAGCTGGTAAGGAGATAATATGGTTGACTGATTACTTGGAAGAGTTGGGCTAGAAGCAACATGACAAGGTTCTCTTCACTGATAGTCAGAGTATCATACAACTGGTGAAGAACCCAGTATATCATTTTAGAACTAAACATATCCGACGTAGGTACCATTTCACTCGCAGTCTGGTGGAAGAAGGCGAGATGTGTTTGAAGAAGATTGATGGTGCTAAGAATCCAGTAGACATGTTGACTAAAGGTGTTAATGTTGGGAAACTGGGGCTGTGCAAGGTCTTAGTTGGTCTTCTACCATAGCCTGGGAGATGTTACGGCTAGGTCAGTTTGTTGGGTATATTGGCATGGAGAATGAAGATGGTTGGGTTGACTTGATCAGTCTCCAAGTGGGAGAATTGTTGAGATATAGAGCCTGATAAAATATTCTGGACTTTACACCAGGCCCACAATCGCGGATAAATACATTATGTCTTTTGTATTCTCCCGGGCATATAAATATGTTCTATTCTCCTAGTATATCAGTTGTTGAAAACATTCACAGTGAAAATAAAACCCTAGCTATCGTGGACGTAGCTAAACATTGGTGAACTACGTAAATCTGTGTTTGTTTATTTTCCGCACTTATTCTTTGATTGTTGTGATTGATCGTCCATAACAAGAAGTAGAAATAATATTGAGGTACACCGATTACTGAGCTTACTAGGATTCACTGCTAATTCTTTTTAATATAGAAGGTATATCAAGAGTTGAATCTTATGAAAGAAGAAGTTTTAAGCTCTTCTCCAGTTAAATTATAAGCCCAACTATCGTTCCCTGGTAGTTAGTCTGTGCTTTTTGTCTTTTGTTCTTTTTAAACAGAAAGGAGTCTTTATCTCAAATTCCTTTTGAGCTAAAAGTATTGGGTGCTGAAGAGGATTTATGCATATGTAGTATCCCAGCTCCAAAAGAAAACTAAAGCTAAATCTGATAAACTGGAATATTTCATTTGATAGGGACAAGCAATCAAGAAGAACTAATGCCATCCTCTATGTACATACGATCCTCCTCAAGTTTGAATGATGAATAAAGTAGGAAAAATCAAAAGACATGGTTCAATATTGCAGTTGTCAAGAAAACTGCACAAGATTGTATTGTTGCTTGTCAAATAGACATGTCAAAAGATGATAATGAAATGAAGATGGAGCATGGAAGTCAAGTAGACAAGCTTTAATGAAATGAAACATAGTGGCAAGCGATTGCAGATATGTTTTTTTGAGTATTATCATTTTAACGGTTATTCTGATGGTTTATTATAAGTGATCATAATTTGTCAACTGTAATTACTGAAGCACATTATTGTTGCATTAATCTTGGTAAATCACTATTTCAAATCTTTTATAACTTGCTGAGAGAAGAGACGAGAAGAGAAGATATGGGCACGCACAAGCATTTTAGTGGCAGCTGGACTTGAGGATCGATCTTCACGGAGCCATCAACTTGCCTCACACGCAGATCATATACCTCTACAAGCCTTCAATGCATAAACGGTTGGTCACATGCAAACTCGGACCAATCATTCCTACATCACAGACAAATAGCAAAAGGGTACGGCTCCTTTGCTTTAGCAAATATAATGAATAATATAATTGTTCGATTTCCCAAATCTGAGAGAACCCATTTGTGTGTAGAACTTTGTTTTTCTTTATTATTAATTGTTTGTAATCATACTTGTATTGGTTTCTTTCCTGAAATGGTAAAATTGAAAGCAGGAACCGACTAGGGAGAGATCTACACGCATGTATGAGGGGACATTGCTGCACATGGTTCCTGATACGTTAAAAAATAAGTGAAATTGACTGCAAAATATTAAATTTAGGCTTGCTTGAAAACATGCAACTTTGATAATCAAATGATGTCGTCAACCGCGTTGAGCACTTTTACTTCTTTCATGCTACGATCACCAGTTAAACCTATGTTCGGATCGTTGTGCATATCACCTTAGCATTAAAGAATGAAGAAAAATAACCTTATGGAGAGTTTACACAAGTAAATATAATTACAGTATGTCCTTCCCAATCATTCCCATTATTGAAAGGTTATAATGAAGAAGCTCATAACTGGAAGGCTGCTGTGCGTATCCACTTGGCAAACTGTGTGTTGCTTGGGCTAGATTTAGATCTTTTATCAGGATCAAAATATGTGATCCTTAGCACATTAATTATATGTTTTGATAGTGACAAATGATAATTTTCTGATCTTTGATTTTTTGATCTGATCTAGCCATTATTGATGCTTTAAAAGTAGCTTGTTTTAAAATCTGACACCAACTATATGTACGACTAGACGGGCTCTCGTTCACAAATTCCCAATGGAAGCAACTAAAGCTGATTTTAATCCACACAAAAATGGGGCAAAGATGAATATAATAGGATTTGGAGGGATGGGGCCAAAATTGTTGGATTGAAATTATTGCTCTAAGACTATGATCATTAGAGGAGTGAGATGTTTGGGTATATATATTGAAAATAGTCCCCTACATAAAGCAAAAGAAAAGAAAAGCACCACTTTTCTTGAATCTTTAGATCTATCCCAGTAGGTACAAGGTCACTACCACTCCACCCAACACAAAGACAGTCAACTACATGTAAAGCCCAAACCTCTTCTGCATCATTTTTTTGGTGGATTCCCCGCTAAGATTCTCCTTGATTCATTTAGCGAACGTCTCTGTTTTACTAGGTTTGATTCCTTTCAACCTGCCGTATAATTGTAACCCACACACTCACACATATATGCACAAGAAGGGACAGAGTTGCCTCCAAGACTAAAAAAGTAATTTGAATATAAATTCAATGAAGAATAATTTATTTTAATGAAAGTAGTAAAATTTACTTCCATTAAATTTTGTCTAAAAATTTATTCGATAAACCTCCATAATATATAGCTTTATGTAGGAAAATTACATATATTAAAGTACCAAATCAATAGATATGCATAATCATGTATAACATCAATTATTTGAATAGTACGTGGAATTAACAGGTTAAAGGATTCACATGCAGACTTGTTTCCAATCCAAAATTCTCAGAACGATCTTAAAGACCAAAAATTAGAAACTTTTTCAAATATAAAAGGTCATCTTATATTATTGGAAATTTAAACATTCAATTGTTTCTTTAGTAGTTATTAACGACTAACACTAAATCCATTCAACGATGTTTTGGTGATTATCATCATCATCTCCCACTTACACATAAATGAGTTTAATTGATTGAAATTATGCAAATCTCATACTTATCCAATATTTCGTGTGACTAACATATAATGAGAGCTCATTGTCATATATCTATAGGAGTATATGACATATCGATTAATGAATCGATCCTTAGACCAATATGTCCTTGAGTAAATATTATATGTAATACCTTAGGTCATATCTCTCATCACTACAAGAAAATTATGGAGTAGCGACGGAAACTTAGCGACGAAAATGGAACCGTTTGAAATTAGCGACGGAAAACATATTACAGTCGGTATAGTTGACAAATATAGCGACAAAATCCGTTGCTATATTTGGAGGGAAAATTTCACAGCAAAATTTGCGAGGGAAATATACTGATGTAATATTTACCGTCTGTAAAGTGCGATAGAATTCTTATATCGGTCGGTAATTTTGTTGTGAAAAAGAAAATATTTGGCGACAGAAACATATTCTGTTGGTATTGTTGTCCGAAAAAACGTTGTCTTGCCGAAGGTTAGTGTTTGTATCAAAACGATGTCACATTTGATTGGGAAAAAATGACGTCGTTTTATTTGTGCAGGGAGAAGTTTAGCTGCACGTACCAAAACGACGTTGTTTGGAACAAAGACGACGTCGTATGATTGAAATCCAAACGACATCATTTTGGTACGTGACTGATGCATTGATGTTAACTAAAACGACGTCATTTGGTGTTAAAACAAACGACGTTGTCTTGGTTAACCGTCGATTTAGTTATTTAACTTAACCAAAATGATATCGTTTGGTTTTTAGTTAAGTTAAGAACGATATCTTAGTTAACCAAAACGACGTTGTTTTGATTTAAAATCAAACGACGTCGTTTTGATTTTATTAAGAACGTTATTTAACTTAACCAAAACACCAAACAACGTCAATTTGGTTAAGTTAAAATGCAGCTCAGCCCCCCAACCTTTCACGCGACCTCCTCTCCTTCTTCCTTCTTCAGCTGTCGCTCCCGCCCGTCCGTCGTCGTCTGCTGTCCGCTCTCCGTCGACCTGCTGCATCTCCGACGTTAGGAGTCGTCTTCTCCGGAGGTATTGGTGAAGGTATGGCCGTCTTTCAACCTCATTTGCTATCGATTTCTACTTGTCCGTAAATGAATTTTTTCGAAATTGTGTTCTTGAGATGGGTTGGCTCCATTGGGTTTTATTGTTATTGTTTGACGGTGTGCTGTGTAAACTAATTGAAATGATGGTAAACCATGGAAAAATGTTGTGATTTTGTTAATAGTTAGGGTTGAGAATTATGTGCATACCATGTGTTCGATAAAATGTATGCTTCTAAGAGTTGATGTTTTTGGAATAGATGCCATATTATTGATTATACTATAAGTTTTTGATCCTATTTGGCAATCTTTTTCAGATGAATTGTGACTCATTATAAATTGTAATTTAGCCTAAGTCATGTATTTTAATATAATCTTTTATATTATCAATTAGATAATGTATTGAA
>JAOSBL010000211.1:9919482-9937890 GCA_027568915.1 Erythroxylum roraimae | reverse complement strand
GATCTACTAAGTGCCAAATAAGTCGAAGCCCCTTAATCATACTTTTATGTAAAAAATTAATATAGTGGTTACCTAGTGAGAAATAGATTGGGGAAGAGAAATCGAAAACCAATCTCTGCCCTCGCCGCCCTCATCCCCGCCGCTAACTGCTCCTCCAGCTGCTTCACCTCCTTCGATGTGTCCTTCACGCTGCTCAGCTTCTCCCTTATTGTCGCGTCTCTCTCGCCCATAAATTTCCCCAGTGGCGTGAACCAGATCTTGTCTAAAGCGACCATGAGGATTAGGAACTCCACCATTATGATTGGGAGAGTTAGGTTGAAGTCGAAGAGAGCGGATTTCTCTATTTCTTCGGCTAGTAACGGCGGGGTGAAGGTGAAGGAGGCTGCGATGAGGAGGTAGAGGGATTTGAAGCTGGTGAATGAGAGAGCGATGAGGTGGGTTTTGCTGAATTTAGGTAGTGTGACTTGGAGCTTGTTATTGGGTTTGTTGGTAATGGTGGAGAGTGAGGGAGTGGGAGTTGACTGTCTGATGAGGAGTTTGGAGAGCTGAAAGCTGAGAGCAGAAGAAGAGCGTAAACCTTGCGTTTTCACTTGCTGTAGAGAGAAGAAGGTAGAGAGAAAAACAAGAGAAGAAGAAACATCAGAGTATAAACCAACTGGTGGGAAATGAAGTCGCCATAAGAAAATGTTAATTTTAAGTAGCATTTTACGACGTTTTCTTTGTCAAAACGTCACGGATTTTATTTCGCGACGTTTTACCAATAAAACGTTGTAAAAAATTAAAATTTTTTGTGACGTTTTTTAAACGTCATAAAAAGTCTGAACATTTTGTGACGTTTTATTAAGAAAACGTCGCGAATAGTATATTATTCTTGTAGTGTAATATGTATAGAAACTTTGCTACTTGTTCTTCAATTGTTGCATTCATAGTAGGTCGAAGCACACCTTTTCCAACTAATAAATCACATAATTCAACAAATGGTTAAGGCCGCATTCTAATTATATTTCTCCCATTGGAATAAAATAAAATTCTTTTCATGATACTCTCCTTTAATTGCTATCTTTCCGATGGTGTAAGCATTTGAAGTTTGTCTTCCGCACGTCTTTTTCGTAACACCCACCAATAGATCATAAGACAAGCAACATGAACAAGTGCTAATTGATGTATACGAATCAATTTGATAATTTGATTATTCACTCCATTACCTTCACCGCTCATCTCTAAAAAACAAAATTAGGAGTAGCTTTTAGATTGTGAAAATCAAAATAAAACAAATATGATATAAATATGCCTATTTATATATGATGTTATAAAAACAACGATAAGCAGCATTAAAGGGAAGCTTCAAACTGAGGGAAATCTGAATCATTCCTGCATAAGGATAGTTACACCAAAGCAAAAAGAATATCATAAATCAGAATATTGTAAAAGAAAATAAGAATAAATTTATAAAGATAGATACATGAAAGATATCATTCATTGAACTTAAAAAAATGGATGATGCATTGGTTAAGTGTAAAAACATTACCAAAAATTTATAGTGACCATCATATGTTTTGAAAGTAGTTTTCTGAATATCATCTTAGTTAAATCTATATTAGTAGGAAATTAAGCACCTCCAAGTTTATCAACTTTTGTACCACATGATTAAAATACTTATATTTTATTGTAATTTTATTTGCTACTCAATAATCATCACATATACATCATAATTAATCCTTTTTTTTATACTAATGTCACATGAGAGAATTAGGGACTAACACTAGACTTTATGATCCATGCTTCGAGCAACTCAAATGGAATGTACCACTATTGTCCTTATGGTTTATCTAGTTCCCTAACTTCTTCAGGGTGACATAGAATAAACAACAAACTACATATAAGAAGTTAGATTTGGGAGATCTCTCCTACGCTCCAAAACCGATTAGATTTGTAGTGTTTTTGCATAATACAAGTGACTAAGTGCTTTTGCAGAATACATTATTGCTTATTCTGTATTGATATAGCTGGAATAAAAGACGATGATGATCAGATACTAAAGAACTTAGCAGAGTGGTCTAAAAGTGTAAGATTGGAATTTTCTATTTGACGACTTCACCGAGTGACCAAAGCTTTTGCTTTTTATTACATGCCTTCATGTTTAGTGGGCTTATAATATGGTTCCATTTATGATTAATTTATTATTATTAAAAACACTCCTAAAACGTCTGGAACGTTTTATCACTTTTTATAGCTATTCAAACAAAAAATGCCCACCCAATTTCGATTCCTAAATAATTAAACCCTAAAACCCAACAAAAAAAGAATTGTCTACTTAAGAAAAGAATTGTCATTTTGTGGGATACTAAGAATAATAATAACAAAGTTAAAGATTAAACCTGTTTCAAAAGACGGATGATTTGGAAGTAGAACGAAACGTCGGATGATGAAGATGATGATTGTCTCCTCAATTTCACTATAATTGTATCATATTAGAGAAGAATCATAAGGCTACAGACAGAGGTAACTTAGCAAGAAGAAAGCAAAGTCGTTCAAACACTAATAAGAAAGGATCGAACACTTTTATCTTGTAGAGTATTTAGATTTTTAATTAATGCATCACAGTGAATCTCTAAGAGGCAACAAAGTGAATGAGTGATGAAGAGAGAGAGATGGGTGAGTCTCTAAGAGGCAGAGATTTGCAACGCAGTTTCCAAGAGGTAAGAAGCACAGACACGACAAAATGGAGATGTGCAGACACGCATGTGTCCGTGTCAGACACGTGCTTGACACGGACACCCACGAAGAGTGCATATATATGCTCCATATTTTTTGAGAGGGGTTATAAAGTACAAAATGTGTATGAATTATCAAGATATTGAAAGTCTTGAAACACATCAATTAATATATAGCATATTATGAATTTTGAATTTTTTTCTTAATTCTAAATTTTAATATATATATATGCACCGTGTCCATGTCCACCAAATTTTAAAAGTTGGTGTATCCCCTTGTCCGTGTTTGTGTCCGTGTTTGTTAGGATTGGAATCAAAGCAGAAAAGTTTGACAAGAAGAAGGGAAAGAATTGACAATTTTTGTTAATATCATTATACTTATGATAGCGATGCCACCCCAAACTTCAACCATCATAAAACATATCACAGAAGTAAAAAAATAAATCAAACAACTATGTGATGTTTTGGTGTGAAAATAACAGACTACACAAAGACTTGCGGTGAAATAAAAGCTATGGACAAATGAAACTTAGCTGGAACTTGATGTGAAATAAAGGGAAGGAGTTTACCTGACCGACGGTTGCTATTATCTGCCCGGCGACGATGCTTCTCCTTTGCTACAATCGATTGCTCCCAAATGGACGTAGTGTCTTGCTTGTTATTAGAGTAGGAAAGGGTATAACTGGTATTATAAAATATTATTTAGGGTATATTAGGTACTGTATATTTATCATTTTACATTTCATCATAAACCTCCTAATTCGGAGTTTCTCATTTTTACTATTTAGGATGGAATGAGATGTAATATGAAACCCTCCTCTTCCATCCCATTCCATTCCATTTCATTATAAACCCTCTTCTGAAAAAAGGAATAATATTGTATTTCATTCCATTCCATTAATAAACCCTTAACCAAATGAGCCGTAAAGTCGATCTGAAAGGTATAATATGTCAACATCATGATAACATGATATAAGAGGTTGTATAAAGTAGATTTGAAAGGTATAATACCTTGATGAAATTGTTTCATTTAATTTAGCCAACTAAATTCATAAACATGGACTGTAATTAAAGGCAATGGCATAGATATAACAATAGTTTCCACCAAAAGGAAACATGATTGCATAATTTTTCTTCCCAATGCATGATATGATAAAGATCATATATATTTCTAATTAATGTATTTGAGTATATGATATTGAATATGTATTCAACATTATTACAATGTTCAAAGTATGATAAGAAATAATTTTTAGATAAAAATAGTTGATTCATTCTTATACAATCTATTGAATGAAGAAGAGTTACGCTTAATATATGTGGCAAGAATATAAAGTTAGATAATAAAGACCATCTTTGCCACATTGGTCAAATCAATGTAGTGAGAATCATAAGTTACATATGAAGATAGATGTATCCTTTTGATTATTAGTCATATAAAACTTACCGGATTGAAGAAAAACCAAATTAATATTTGGCGAAAGAATGATAATGGTATTGGACTATTAAATCTTATACATGCATTGTTTTGGATGTGATAACAATTCATAATGATACTTATATTTTATTATATTACAAATAACTTTATGTGATAAAGTCATATTTATTAAATGAAATATTAATTTGAATTTTTTAAAATTTTAAATTGTGTAAATCAAAGTAAAAATTAAGCATTAAGATTGTTGAAGTAATTTGATGAGATAAATGTCATAAGAATGGAGTTTTGTCGTTATCTATAGGGAACTAGATCAATGAATATCTCCATAACTAAATTTTATATGGGTATTGATTTGTGTAAAGAGGAAAATAAAATATGAGACACTATAATGCAATATTTATTTGTTCCATAGCTATTCTTAGTTTAACAACTTACCTTCAAAAGTTTTAATTAAATCATTAGCAAGATTTCGTATTAGATATGAAATGATAAGACTTCAAAAGAGTCAAAGTTAATGATTTTAAGATATGATACCCAGTTAAAGCATCTATTATATAATAAGTTAATAACCAAATCATATAATAGTTATGAGATACCCAAAAGGTTGGATATAATCTTATAAGTCATATCGAAGAAAATGTTTGCTTTAATGAACACTTACAGAAGAATGGTTCTTAAAATAAGTAATAGATGTAAGATGAAATTTAAAAAGTTCCAATCTCATAATAATACATCAAAAGAAAACTATTGCCTTGTTGATACGTTTGATATAAAGTTGAAAGATTATGAGACGTTCTAAGATTCATTTTCATGATAAATTCAAAAAGATTATTTTTTGAGATGATTATGAATTTATCATATCTGTAAGAAGTTAGTGAGACTATATAAAGAACTAGTACTCATAAAGAACAAATTCATATTTTCAATTATTAAATCTATGATTGTCCAAGAACAACTCCTATTAGAAATGAAGAAGGCAATAACTTAATTATGAGAATTTGATCTATAAACATAGATATATCATAATACATTATTTTATGTCAATCTTAATCTATGGGTATAAAATTATTTAATTAATGAAAGGTAAATTAAACGAGTTTAATTTATATGATCATAAATATGATTTAGGGTTATAATTTATATCTATTGCTAATATATTTAAGAACCAAATAAGTCACACACAAGGAATGCGTTAAAGAGATAAAAGATGTTTTAATTAAGTTGGACTTGATTATAAAGTCTGAGAAATATTATGATTAAATATGAGATACTTAATAAATAAAGATGAATATGAGTAATTAGATCTTATTTGAGCATAATTAGCATTTAATTAAAATTAGAATTTTATTTTAATTAAATTATTAAAATGTCTGAAAATATTATAAATAAGCTTAAATTCAAAAGGAGCTAAAACTTATTACCTAACCTTCTTTACAGTAGCTGTGGAGTTCTCTCTCAACGCATTCTATAAATAATGTTAAACGTTAGACACTTGTGCGACTACAATGATTGAGACGAGCCAATTTCATAAATAATTTAAGAGAAACATCAAGAAAATGATCAATCTTTATAATATAATTCATGCTTTATTATTAATTATTTTATAGAATTTAAGTGAACATAATTTTTAGGAAATTAAATATAAAAAATTTTTGTTATTATTTTATTGTGCGTGATCATATTCTGCCCTAATTTCACAACAAAATAACATAAAATAACAATTTAAACGTTTCTACGAGTGTTAGTGACGTTGGATGATTGAAGTATCTTCACAAATGACCAAAAGTTATTATTAAGGAAAAAGTTACGTGGTCATACTTTAATAAGCATTAGCAATAATTAATACCACAATATCTTAAAATAATATAAATATTATATTTATATAGTTCATTTTATTTAATAGCCACACTCATCTAATCAGTTCTTATTATTAATTAAATCGTCAAAGAGAGTAATATGAGTTTAATGGCCAATAACCAATTTCGTTTGTATCATGGTTTTGTTATTAATTAAGTCATTAAAGAGAGTAAAATGAGTTGGTGAGTCAACAACTAATTGTGTTTTTTATCAATTTATTTAAAAAAATGTCAAAGTGCCGATCATGTTTATCATTACCTTAAAAAAATAAATTAAAGATCTTTTAATAAAAAATTTAAGCTTTGACAACATAGAAATATTACTAAAATAATAACGAATTATGAATAATAAAAATTTTAATTTAATTTATCCATTACAAAATAAAATAAATTATTATGACTCAACACAAAGCTTTCGTCTTAACAAAAATCTTATCTATCTTTGTAAGAAGATCTAACACTTAGGTGATTACAGAGGTTAAGAGGAAAAAAAAAAAAACTTGGGCTTGGTTTGATCTAAAATTAATGGGTCAAATTTAAGTTGATTGAGTCTAGCTCAATGTAAGGCCGATGAGCAATGATAAAATGACCTCTTTTTGATTTTTTTTTAAATAATAAGTTTGACTAGGCGGCCCCTAAGGTCGCCCGGCCTATTGTTATCCATGAAAATGAAATCAAAAGCTTTGTATTATTATTATTATTTAATTTATGGCTTAACTTATTATCAGCTTTAATTATATTTTATAAGTACAAAATATAAATAATGCGAAAATTAATTTTGAAAATATTGTTTATTAAAATTTTGATGTGTAACCAGCTGGCGTACTGAATTAATAACGATTAGGTCAAGTTAGTACCTTCCACAAAATGCCATTGCCCGTGACAAAAATGGTTGGATTGATTATTCACATTGAAGAGGATCGAGCTTTATGATATTAACTCAAATACTGCTCACGGCGCAAGTGAAGCGGCCATGCCTTCTGAACCAACCAAGAGAAAGTTCCGACAACCGTCTCGCCGGTAACTTCCGTTTCTCATGTTGTCCTCTTTCTTTTTCTGATTATTTCTTTTTCACAATTGAACAAAACAGTTTTTCTTTTAAATTTCGTTGAGACTAGCGAAACGAGGTTATCATGATCGGATAATAAGCCAGAGGATAGAAATAGAGCAAACTTTTTGGCTTTTAACTACATGGGTTTTTTTCTTCGACTGGTAGATATTGTTCTAGGATGCTTGTAAGAGTTGTACGTGGGAACACTCTGCCAAAAAACTGCTTAATTGCTTCCCCTATGCTTTTGATTGAGAGCTGTTTGTTTTAATTCCTCCAAGGCATCTTATTTTTGTTGATCAATTTGCCTTTGATCTATTATTCCAAAAACATATGTGACCGGAGAAAAATCATAGCGAGCTGAGACTTCGTTACCCGGCAAAACAAATTACACAATTCATACTCTTTTCTGAGCAACGACCATATCTGTTATTTTCTCCAACTTTTTTTATTTATAGCTTTGGATTAGCTTAAACTTACTCCTTGTTAGTGCCTTATGTTCATTTTTATTGGTTTATGGTCTAAAAATCTAATGCAAGTGGCTACTAGTCATGGAACATAGAACGTGTAGCTGGAAACATTGGGGCTTCTGTGAGCTGCATTTGTTCTTTCTTATTTTTCGTTTGGTTCACATATGATTTTCTACCACTGGTACTTGAGCAGTGAAAACATTCTAGATAGGAGGCCGCGCACCTTTTTTTGGTCTGAATTTTCATCATTATGGCTTCTCTGATCTCAGGGCGGCCTCTTCACCTGTAGCAAAGAAAGCCAAGGATGCACTTTCAGTGAGTAATATGGTGACAAGTATAACATCATTGTTCTTATGGAATCTTATCTCATTCTGATCATCTGATTGCATTTGTAGGTTCCAGCAGAGAAAAGCCGAGATGCAACTTCAACCAGTTACTCAAAGGTACTTCTCCTCTGTTTTCCACTGTGTTCTACTATTCATCGTGCATTATGCTTATCTGAATGGATATGCAGGTTCAAGCCCTACCTAGTGAAGTAGATCGCAAGATTCAAGAGGCAAAAAATTTTGCAGTGTCACAAGCACAACGAGATCACTCTATGGGAAATTACCGAATTATTGATTCGCCATTTGGGAACTTTCTCATTCCAGTAATTCCAACTCGAGCAGAATTGGGTGGATAATTACTTGTTACTCTGATTGCCAATCTAAACTGCTATTGTGAAGAATGTTTTACACTTGAAACTGAGATAAAATGCTTCAAGATCCCTATTCACGATTCTACAAAGGTAATCTCTTGTTGAGCTCTATCCGTACAATAAAAAGCTCAGAGAGTTTCTATCTCTTGTTGCCTCTTGTGATTTGTATTGCGAGTGGAACTTCATTTTCTCCTCTTTCACTAATCCACATTAAAAAAGGAAAATGAAATAACTAAAATTGCCGACTAAGTAACAAAAAGAAACTGTAATCCCTTTCATAAATATCAACCATCCTTTGTCCTACTGTGCCATTAGTGACCTCAGTCGATGCTTTTTAGCATGGCATTGGTGTTATAATTCCGTCTATTCTCAATTATGTGAACAGAAGGATATTAATTTTTTTGATATGTATTACCGGGTGCATTAAGGATGTTCTCTCCTGTTTGCACGCGTAGCGAGGGCCTCCCAAACCCTGAATTCAATGCCCTGTCGAACTCGTTAGGGGTAGACACAATGGGATTCAACTAAAGTAAGTCTTTTGAATAGACCAGAAGAAGTTTGGTAAGATTATTAGATTGGATTCAAGGAAAAACTTATAAATTGATCGGACCATTTATATCGCCTTGATTCTACTTTGTGTATTGAGGCGACTAATATAGAAAAGGATGAGGACCAAACAGCTTTGGTTTGGAAATATACTATTATCGTCAACCAAAGTTGATAAATGGCACAATTATAGTTAGGCACACGACTAAACTGGTAAGACAAACGGTTGAGTTCGGACCTAAAATACTATTAAAAAATTAGTTGTTGCCATTGTTGAATGCCATTTTTTAGGTCTAACAATGATTGGATCTGTCTTTGCCCGGTCAAGTCCAATCCTAAGAACCTATGGCCTTAGGGTATGTTTGGGAGTTTAGGATGGAATGGAATGGAATGGTAATTAATGGAACGGAATGGAATGGAGTAGAATGGAATGGAATGAAATGGGTCACTCCATTGTTTGAAAGTTTAAATAAAATAAGAGAGGGACTCCTTTGACCATTATTTGGAAGTTATACTAAAAATGAATGGAATGGAATGACTTGTATTTTTTTTCTTCCAAAATTACCCTTATAATAAAATATACATAATTGCCATGAAACTATTTTAGTAACCCAAAGCATTTCAAATTGTAGAATGCCCAGAATATAGTTTTGTCATTTTCCTATATAAGCAATCAACTTTCTTGTTCTTTTTCATTAACCCTCATCACACTGTACTCTTCGTTAGACATTTATTCATGTATCTTGTTATGGTTGATAATCATTCTTAGTGTTGTAAATCTTGTACCCAATTTCCTTTCCAATGACTAAATGAGCTACCCGTGCATGCTATTTCTACATTTCGCAGTATATAATGATAATATATTTAAAATTTATGAACCTTCACAATGCTAGCTTTATTAAGAATATTTGAGCCGTGTTAAATTTTAAGACATGGAACTAAAGTAAAATTTGATTGATAAAGTCAACATATTTGTAATAGAAAGAATAATTTTATTTTTTAAAAGTAGGAAAATTTTATTAATAACTTTAATAAAAACCTTACCTCTTCAACCATATGTCATTTTCTTATCAAAAACCTTTGTAATTTGTAAGCATTCAGTGCTCCACATTAAATGCTAAAGTCTTATTTTATCTTCCTTTCCAGGGAATAGATAAAGTATCGAGGATAATCCACTGCCTCCTTCAATGGTCGTTCCATAGTGTTCACAAGGAACTCGTACTTTTGTCTCAAAACCTCATCAATGCTGCATCCCAGTAACGGAGAGAAACTACGGACCATGAATCCAACATCACTCCTAGAGATTCGTAATTCCATCAAGTAATTCATCATGTCATCAAGTAACCAAGGTTATTTTGTTAATTTTTTTAGGGTATTTTTGTCATTAAATTAGAGTTTGAAAGGCAAGCCATGTCATTCCATCCCTGACCCCCCAACTTGGGAGGTCACAAAATATTGAATTTTGGATGGCAAAGGATGGCTTCCAAAGCCATTAATTGCTATTCCATCCTGTTTCAAAATAGACTCCCAAACAATGGCCTGAGTCATTTGGGTCATTCCATTCCATTCCCTTCCATCCTTCCACCCACATCCAAACATACCCTTAGGTTCTAGTTTAAGCAAGCCATCCATATCAATGTTGTTTTGAAATTTTTATTTAAAACGACATTATTTTAATAAGATAATCTAGTTGTTATATCTTTTTGAGGTCCATTCCTCATATCTAAACTCAATTTAAAGCAATGTTTTAAAAATCGGATCGGACATCAAACCGATTTATAAAAAAAGTTTAAGATTTAAATATTTAACTGGTATTAAACCGTTATAAAACTAATATATAATAAATAAGAAGTAAAAATTATAAAAATAAATCGAACATCGAACCCGTCAAATGAAAGGTTTAAAATTTAAAGTTTCAACCAGTATTAAATCGTTATAAACTGATATATATATTAAATAAAAAATAAAATTATACAAATAAGTAGAAATAAAATATGTTATTGTCAATGTCTATTATTATATAATAAACTAATAATAAATCAAATCTAATAATTCAGACCAAATCTACATCTAACATAAAACTTAAAATAACAATAAAAATTAAAATTATATTTTTGAAGAAGCTTTGGTCTCATTATCGTCATTCATCTAAAGGATTTGCATCAACTTCTTCTACTGCATTCAAACAAATTAAAAATTAGTAATATATGAAATTATTTTTAATTGTAAATTTGTAAAACATTATACTTTTAACTCAAAAATCATCAAAATAAGATATGAATTGACCGTTGTACATGTTCTTAATTCATTCATTGTGATAAATGCATTTTCTTCATAAATTGCATTTTCAAGTTTATTATAATCTAGATCAAGTCATGGTTCTTCTTTTTTGATCCAAAATTAAGTCAATATAATCAATATATACTGGATTATATGTTCTCTTCTTACTAAGCGCTTTGAATTCATAATAAAGAAATTATAAAGTTAATAATAAAAAATTAATGAAAAATGAAACGGTAAAAAACTTGTTCTTCATTAGCAAGTTATAAGTAACGTAAACAAGGTAATTAGCCTTTGATGTTCCAAATGATATTGTTGCTTTGTATGAATACGTTCAAAAATGCTCCAATTATTGCAGAAGTTGATTGGTTGAGTAATCTAATAGAGAGTTCTCCCAATATTGTGTCACTTTCATCGAATAATCTCTACCACTCATTTGTATTTTAAATTAATACTTATGAAAAATAAAATATATATTATTAATAAGTAAAGAATGAACTAAAAGTATAGAAACTTACCAAATTATATTTTTTTAATCATAAGTTCTCTCTTTGCTGAAGATCTAGCAAAACTTCCTAAACCTTCTCGATACAATTTAATTTCATTTGTCACTTGTAATTGCTTTTCAATAGGCAAAATGTCTTTGCATTCAATCACATCCAACAGACTGCCCATAATATTATTTGTAAATTCATCTCTACTATATAAGCAATAAGGATTAAGAAAAGTAAGCTACTAAGTGGATCCTTTGAGTAAGATGTTTATTCCATCATTGGTCAAAAAAATCTATATAAGGCTTGTACAATTTCTCTTTTCCTTAAAAAAAAGATTTATAATTGTTTTGTTAGCTTTATACATACCATCATATGTATAACCAAAAGATGGCTTTTTATCTAAGTCAACAATCCTTAACAATCTTATAAGTGGAGCCATAATCTTCACAATGATCAAGCAAACATCCCAAAATTTATTATCCAGAATAATAGTTTAAACTTATTTTCCTTTTGGTACTCTTCGATAACTTAATACTTGAAAAGTGTTTATTTGTCACTAAATTTTGAAATAGTTGTTTATGTTCGTAGATACTTTTCAAAGTAATAAATGTGATAGCAAACTTGGTACCAACAGGACTCATGATCTCAACCCAATTTTCTTGCTTTCTTAGCTAAGAAAAAAATATGATATGATTATACAAAAAATTGTGATCTTAGATGCAAGTGAAGCAAGACTAGAAATATGGTCCATACCACCAATATCTTTTAAGTTGAGACTTATACAATGAGCAGTGCATGGAGACCAATGAATATGTCCATACTTTGATTATAATAAGTACCCCCACTAATATATAATTAGTTTCATTATCTGTAACAAAATGTAACATTCTTTGGTCCGACCCATTAGACAATTTCAAAAAATAATTAAGATAAAGTATTAACACTTTTTACCATATTAGAAGCATCAACATACTTAATAAAAGTTGTTCCAATATTATAATAAACTAAGAAATTAATCAAGGTTCTTTATCTTTGATCAGTCCACCCATTTACCATAATAATACATCTTGTTGATTCCCAAACTTATATGAATCCATAATTAACTGACGTTCCTGTTTAAATCTTGAAGCAAAGGCACATGCATCTCATAATAAGAAGGTACCTTAAATCTTATACCTATTGTTATTGTAGCATTTATTGCTTATTGAAAATATGGTGAATTTAAAGAATGTAAAGGAATATGTGAATGATAAAACTATCTAGTCCATTTTTTTACATCGCAAAACAACAACCTTATTAACCAAAACACTTTTTAGATTAGGTTAAGAACTAGAAGTAGTTTTTAGAGGAAAATAAGAAGCTATGTCAATAGTAGCTTTCCTTTTTTGTGGTGCTTCATCATCTCCAAAAAATATATCATGAACCTTGTTATTTTTCTTTTTCTTTTTTAATTGTTGTTGTAAATAATTTTCAATCCTCTCATATACATCAAACGATACTTTTTGCAAGAAGTAATATCACCTTTTTAGAGGAAAATAAGAAGCTATGTCAATAGTAGCCTTCCTTTTTGTGGTGCTTCATCATCTCCAAAAGATATATCATGAACCTCGTTATTTTCCTTTTTTTAATTGTTGTTGTAAATAATTTTCAATCCTCTCATATACATCAAACGGTACTTTTTACAAGAAGTAATATCACCCTTAACACTGGTAAGGTGTTCTTTCATTTTATAAATTCACCCCCCTTTAAATATCTTATCACAAAACATACAATTATATTGGATATTCCTATCAGATGTTTAAGAAGAAGAAAAATAATTCCATACTAGATCGGATTTACCACAAGTAGAGGATGTTATATTCATTGAATCTTTTTTTGCTGATTCCATATTCTCTATTATAATTTTAACCTAAAAAATATGAAAAAAAATAATTTATAGTATATACCAAAATAGCCAAAAGAAGATTAAAAGGAATTTTGCTTTTTATATAATAAAGAATAACTGTGACATGATTATTTATAAAAGGATAAATTTTTTTATTTATACTAATTGATTCTAACAAACATTTTGTAAATTAACTTAGAAGTAGGGCATTATCATAAAAAAGTAAAACAATGAATTAGAGGTTATACAAAACTTAGTAGCTTATATTATAGCAAAAAGAAGTAATTAATGTCAATAAGTAAAATATATAACTCAATTCACAGGTTATTATATGAGTAATTATATATTTATATTATTATTTTCTTTGAATTAAATTTTTAAAAAATTAAATTCTTCGCAAATATTAAAGGAATCAATATAACTTCTAGTAATATCAATTAAAAAATTGTAGTTCAAATAACTGGATAAGGTTAAAAGTAAATTAAAAAATTTAAAATATAAAGTGAAGTAACTAGAAGGACAAAAAAAACTCAAAAAGTAATTATTGATTAAATTAAAAGCATGTCAAAAACTAAAGACAAGAATATAACTTATTCCTTCACCCTTCTTTTCTTTAGTGTTACCATACAAACAAGTAATTTTAAAAGGCTATATTAAAATAATAATTCTTGGTGAAGAAAGAGAATAATTATGTTTCTTATAAAATTTCATTAATTTATCCTATAAGACTATATCTCATTATCTCATTGAAACTAAGAAAAATAATACTTCGTTGATAGAAAAAAGTAAAAAGTAAGAAAAAATTAGTAAGATCATTTTACAAATTGTTCATATCTCACATATAATTTATCAAATATAATTAGTTGATTACTGTATCTAGATAAACTCAAAATGACCATACATATTGTAACAAGTTTGGACTTTCACCAACGCTCGTTCGATACTTGAGTACATTCTCGTTCCCAAGCCTCTAAATGAAACATTTTGCTAAAGAGAAGAAGGAATGTGGGAGAATGTAAGAACACTTCTATTAAAGGACTCTTAAGAAAGCTACAACGCACTCTATGATCTTCTATCATACAAATGAGACAACCCCTAAGGCATATTTATACTTGCTTCTTCCTAGAATGGACAGTTAAGATCTACTTGATTTAATGGTCTATATTGACCTTCTAGAATTCTCTACACTACTTTACATACTTCATGTACATTATGTATATATCTACAACATTCTACAAGCATCTATAAGATTCCATATTGTTCCACAATGTTTCATAAGCTTCCATAGTCTTCTACCATGTTCCAAAAGCTTCCAAGGCCTTCCATAAGCTTCTACCATGCTCTAAAAGCTTTCAGGGCCTTCCATAAGATTCCAACATGCTATAGAAGACTCTTTGGGCCCCAAATCTCATCTTATGGGTTTTAAAACATGTGAAACGTGACATTCTCCCCACCTAATCCCTCAACGTCCTCATCGTGTCTCGGTGGAACTCTCGAATCTTGTCTTTATACTTCCAAAGAGAAAGTTCAGGCTCCCAACTAGCTTGACTTTCCAGCTATCCATTCCATTTGATTAAGTATTTTTCATATGCTAGATGTGAGCCTCTCCTCCGTGTAGCTCTATATGCGAAGATCTCTTCCACTTCTTATTCATGTGTTGTCGTCACAATGTTGGGTATGCACCTTGATTCACCCCTACTCAGATCTTCATTATCAACATAATAAGGTTTTAGAAAACTTACATGAAATACGAGATGAATCTCCAAGTGTGAGGGTATCTTGAGTCGGCATACCAATGATCATGTTGTTTGAGCTTTAAAATTTATAAGCCCTTAAATATAGTAAGCGCACGAGTCTTGATTGTAGTATAAGAGATGTTGATCCCACGAGGAGGGGGACTAATCTAACCCTAAAAATCTAAGGCTAAAAGTGCAGCGCCCCCTTACCGTATGGTACACACTGGGATGCCCGGAGGTCATTCCGGTACATATCCTACGATAAGGGCGAGCTACTTTCGATCACTATATTCACCTAGTATGGCATCATATATCTTATTCTCTTATGAACATCATTTAGAAATTCACAATATTTTAAATCCTAAAATTTCCTCGTTTCATTTCATAAAAACCCGAAGGTCTACAATGTGTCTTTCAACATTCCTTACATGTACATAATCAAAACCTAATACAAAAGTACTACATGAAAGAGGAAATAGGCAAAGTCTATCTAATCTATCCAAAACCCAGCTGACCGACTTTTAAGCTATGACTTCCCTTCTCAATTCACCAGTCTACACTGCTGGTAGAGTCTCTTAGTAGCTAGAGCCGTCTCTCGGTCTTGAAAAGTCAATGTTGCAATTTTGGTGAGTTTTGCGAACTCAATGAGGTAACCATCATTGATGGTTCACTCAATTCATGCAACACATCATTTCACATAACATATATTCACATTTTCGCATAATTGATTACATATCACATTTTTACTTAAGCATAGGCAATTTTTCATTTCGATCATTCAAACATACTTAACAAAATGCATTTGAAATGCTCATGAGACTCTTTTCCAGTTATTACGTTGTTATGACTGAGTGCCTAAATTGTCCCGTATCCATTTTGGATACCGGGCTTATTGAAAATTGTCCCTTATCTGATGTGGATACAGGGCTCATTTTACATAATGAGAGCCTTAGGCTCTTAATCACTTTCTAAGCTCGAGGCTCTTTTTTACAATATGAGCTTTAAGCTCTTTTTCGGTGACTACTCTGGTCACAACTACCATTATCTGATTGTGCATTCATGTATGGAATGCATCTGTCACAATCAATCATATTATGAAGCACATAATTTGTCACATTTACATACAAGCAGCACTTTAATATACATTCACATATCATAGTCATCGGACCTTCATTGTCTGGAATTCAGCAATCAAACATATTCATCTATCATTCAAAACACAATTTAAGCAAACAATAATTGAGAGAAACCGTCTAGGTTACTCACAAGTTGCTCCTGAAGCTAATGCTTGGAAGTTCTGGCGACGTCTAGAGGTTGACATTCCATTGCTCCTTTATATCAAATAACATACACATATATCACAATTTGCACAAGTATAAATGTTTAACAATGCACATGTATGCAATGAAATATGTACAATGCATGCTCATAACAATCCCGGGTATTTATCCATTAGTATCATCCCAAAATCAATCCCATATAAAATCTCATCTAAGTATAATTTATACTTAGGTTTATGCCTCACTAAAACCATTAAAATCACAATTCATTTCTCATTGGCTTACTTTCAGATTTTTCCAAGACACTCTTTCGGTTATACTGTTCAAGTTCAATTACAAAATGAAAATGATGTAATTTTGTCATACTCTCTTCTAGAAAATTTCTCTCCCATATCTTAAGTTTCTAATGACACCAAAATCATTCAATTTGGTTCAGAAATTCAAAAGTTGTACCCCAAACATTTTCGGACTGTTCTTATCTAAAATAGTATACTATAGATAACTTCCATCTAGAAATTGAACATCTTAGAGACTGAATCACAATTCGACTTCTTCAGATAATTTGTAAGCCTATATCTATAGTTTACTCAAAATTGAAAATCATCTCATTTGGAGGTTGGATAACAAAGTTATGGCTAAAAGAATCAAACAAGTTTTTGTCCTCAATCATATTGAACATGTTTTGGGACAATTGGCATAACTTTCCCTATAGATGTCTAATTATGATTATCTTAGGATTGTTTCAAATATGACTTCGAGATCTAAAACTTTCATGAAGAACTCAAAGAGAGATTTGGTCGTATAGAGGGTCAAAATTGGATCAGACGATAGGGTGAGATGATCCTAAATGAAAGGTCAGATGAAACCAGACTAAAGGTTAGATGATTTGGGACAATTGGCATAACTTTCACTAAGGATGTCAGTTAAGATTTTCTTATGCTGGTTTCAAAGAGGACTTCGAGATCTACAACTTTCATGCAGACCTAGAAGAGAGATTTGGACGTACAAAGGGTCAAAATTGGACTAGACAATAGGGTAAGACGATAACCCAAACGAAAGGTCAGATGAAACCAGATGAAAGGTCAGATGATTTGGGACAATTGGCATAACTTTCACTAGAGATGTTGGATTAAGATTGTCTTAGGATAGTTTCAAAGAGTATTTTGAGATCTACAACTTTCATGAAGACCTTAAAGAGAGATTTAGTCTTCTAAAGGGTCAAAATTGGACCAGACAATAGGGTAAGACGATCCCAGATGAAAGGTCAGACGAAACCAGACGAAAGGTCAGACGATTTGGGACAATTGACATAACTTTCACTAGAGATGTCGGATTAAGATCTTCTTAGGATGGTTTCGAAGAAGACTTTTATATTTACAACTTTCGTAAAGACCTCAAAGAGAGATTTAGTCGTCTAGAGGGTCAAAATTTGACGAGAGGATAGGTCTATAGTGTACCAAACGATTCAGTCTACAGTACACTAGACGATAGGGTACCTACAGGCTCTTCCTCACAACACCAAAAGTTCTAAATCACTAACTATACCCTCCAGAGCACCTCCACTTAAAAAGATCATAATTTTCTACTCCGATGTCCAAAAATCTCATAACATATACCGTTGGAAAGCTAGAAAGATAAGCTACAACTTTCTAGAAGACAATTTTGTCAAAATCTATCTAGATCAATACAATTAATTCATGGAAGTTCAGATCAAGATTTAACCTCTCGTAACTCTTCATGTTCTGCATTCACCATTCTCCGTATCTCAACTTTTGTACATATTCTCTACTTTTCCTCTCAACTTTCATTTATACACTCATTCCCATCTCAGACTATCATTTTACAACTATTCTTCAACTCAAAAATCATTCTTTTGATCATCTCTAAAGCACTCACATATTCATGTACACACACACACACACACACACACACAAACATACGTGCAGAAGTCAATAACCAAATAG
>JAOSBL010000211.1:9885110-9897760 GCA_027568915.1 Erythroxylum roraimae | reverse complement strand
ATTAATGTCATATGCTAATTCATGACAACTTAATTAATGCTAACTTAATTAATAAATAAAATAAATAAATAAAAAATTTCGGGGCTGACAGTTATTCAGGGCATAAAATGGAGCGTCGGGGATGGCACACGGACTCGGTTCTGGAGTGACCCTTGACTTTTAGAAACAGGACCCCTTACTTCCCAAGTCATATCTCCCATTCCTGATTCCATTCTCAATTCCAGAGTCCGGGACTTCATGGAATTAGACGATACTTGGAAATGGGACGATTTCCAATCTCATCTTCCGCCATCAATTTGTAGAGTAATAGCAAGGACTTTTCCCCCGAAACCCTACTTAGGTCCATATAAACTGATCTAGGGAATTTTGACACTGGCCAGTTCACCGTAGCTTCCACGTATAACATGATCATGGAAACTGAAGTTATCCCGGTATATGAGGCCTGGAAGATCATCTGGAAGTGGCAAGGCCCTGAATGCATTCATTCTTTCCTCTGGCTACTGGCGAAGGAGCGGTTACTTACTAACAAGGAAAGAGTGCAACGGCATTTCACTTCGGACGGCAATTGTTCTCTTTGTCATCAGGAGGAATCCTCATTGCATGTAGTGCGCGACTGCGTAAAAGCCCTTCAAGTATGGCACAGCTTCCCTCCTACTATCATTTCTCAGGACTTCTACACTTCGCTAACGAGGGAGTGGCTCACTCACAACCTCCAGTCTCACCGCATCGTTTTGGGCCATGATTGGTCGAGCCTATTTGGCATTACCTGCTGGTTTCTATAGAAATGGAGGAATATGTCCCTCTTCGATGATCAGTTCTCTTGGCCATTCTCACCAATTTTTCATATTTTGTCTTATGTAGGTATGCTGCACCATTCAGCAGTGTGGCACGGTAGAGCGACGTCCGCCGGTCCTCGCTCTCGGCGGGAACAACTTATTGGATGTAGCAAACCTCCCACGGGTTGGCTCAAATTAAACACTGATGGTGCATGCAAACGGGCCTCGTCCGTACCTACCGCAAGTGGTCCCCTCCGGGACAGCGAAGGCAACTGGTGGGGAGGATTTACTCAAAATCTTGGATGGTGCTCTCCAGTCACCGCGGAACTCTAAGGAGTCTATACCGGGTTGACCCTCGCGTGGAATTTGGGTTACTGACGGATCGGGCTTGAAGTGGATTCCACAACGGTGATCGATATCCTATCTTCCCCTAATCATCGAGCTAAATCTCTCAACTCTATAGTTCGAGGCATTAATGAACTGTTCAATAAGAATTGGACTGTTGTTCATTGACACATATATCGAGAAAGCAATAGATGCGCTGATTGGCTTGCTAATTATGCGAGTCATTTTGATGTCAAAGTCACTTAGATGTCAAAGTCACTTATTTTGACATTACACCTATTAGGTGCCACATGATCCTTTTAGAGGATTTATCGGGAATCTGTTTCCCTCGTCTAGTTATGTAACTTTGGTTTAGCTTCCCTTTTAAAAAAAATCCCATAAGTCCTTTACCAGTATCATTATACCCATCTCCTTCACCTCTCTCTTGCCTTAGGTTACAAATACCAGCAGTTCGTTTGTTTTGTCTTGAAACTTTTGTCAATGGCTACACCCATTTCTATTCTTCTCTAAGAACCCACTAAGACCAAATCCTTTCAATAACCTAAACCCGTAAATAGTAGTATCCGAGGAAGAAAATTCAACAAATGCCCCACCTCACAAGAAACATCCTCCTTAAAGAGGCATATATGTGGCTTAGCTTGAGCTTTTAAGGGTATAACAATGGAGAAAGATGATGATCGAATAAAAAAATCAAAAAGCAGAGAAATAGACGAAAACAACTATTAACAAGTGAAATAATTGTTCTTCAAAGTTGGGTATACAGTAAGAAAACAAGATAAGTTTATGGGATTTGGTAATGACTTTCTTTCAAAGATACGAGAAAACAGGAAAAAATGAATGGTTAAAAAATTTGACAAAAAGATGATACTGTAAAAAAAATTATGTATTAGTACACAAGTTATATAGACACATTTTAAATTTTATATATTAAACTAAGACCTTTAAGAATATTAAATTATAATAAAATTATTTACTTCCTTAAAAAATTAATATTTACATGTTATGTTTAGGATCTTAATATTAAAAAACACAAATATCAAAATCAACTAATTAATTAATAAATGAATTTATTTTTAACAATAGGAGTTGAATTCAAAAGTTTTACTTTTTATTTATTATATACCGGTTTTATTGCGGTTTCATACCTGTTGAACCTTTAAATCTTAAACATTTCCTTTAACCGGTTTGATATCCGATCTAATTTTTAAAACATTGACTTTAACTTGCTCTTTGACATAGTGACAATCATCCTCTATATATTTTATGCATTCATGAAACACCGAGTTAGTCACTATATGGATATCAGACTGACTATCATAAAAAGGAGTTATGAGTTCACGATGAACCATACCTAAAGAAGCCAATAAAGATTTCAACCACACCATCTCACTAGTAATAGTAGTCATTGCCCTATACTCGACCTTCACTAATGATCTGAACATAATACTCTGTTTCTTCATCACTAAATGATGTGAAATAGGACAACTCATCTAATTTAAGTCGTAGAAAACTTGAAGTTGTAAATCACTGTCAACCTGAAGCAGATTGCCTTGACCTTGTTGCCTTTTAATATAGCGCAAAACGCACATAACTGCTTTAAAATGCTCTTTATAAGGTGATTAAGTAAACAACGACAACATATAGACCGCGTACAAAATCTCAGACTAAGTGATTGTGAAATAGATAAGGCATCCCACTAGTTACTGATAGCACGAATCATTCGCCACTAATTCACCATTAGCTAAGATTAGATGGTGACTTTGCTCCATCAAAGTGTTCGCCAATTTGCTTCCAAGTAGGTCCCTATTTCAAACAGTATATCTAAAACATATTTTTCTTGACATAAGAATAACTCCTTGGACGAGTGGGTCAATTCAATCCCCAAGAAATCTTCAATATTCCTAAATCTTTAATATTGAAGCATTTATGCAGGTACAACTTAAAAGTTAGGGATGACAATTTTTGACCCATGAGCCTAAATTTAGTTGTTTTCAATGGGCTGACCTATGGGCCAGGTCCAGGCCCAGGCAAACTTGAGGTCCAATTATTCTAAATAAAATAACATCGTTTTACTTAGAAGAGTTGGGCCTCGGGTAAGCTTGAGTCTGAACAACCCAGATCTTGATCTAATTAAAAAAAAATTATTCTATATTTTTAATTTTAAAAAATTATTTTATAAACTTGGCAGTGGCTGGCCCATGGGCCAGTCCATTGTCATCCCTATTAAAAGTCAAACAAGCCATTGTATCATTTCCTATCAAAATGATGTCATCCACATATGCTAATAATCCTAAAAATATATTGCCTTTCTAAAAAGTAGATAGTGAATAATCTGCTCGAGATTGAACAAAACCATATATCTTTAGTACTATTGTTGATTTGGAAAACCAATTTTGGAAAAACCTAGTGCGATCTATAAATCGACTTGTATAATCGTCAAACTTTATCCCCGTACCTATCCTGAATCCAAGAGGAAGCTTCATATATACTTCCTCCTAAATCTTCATGCAAGAATGTGTTGTTAACATTTATTTGATGTAACTCCCAACCTAGCACAACTTCTACGGATAGAAAAATACAAATGCTCACAAGCTTGTCAACTGGCACAAATGTCTTGTAAAAATTGAGACCTTTAATTCGTGTGAAACCTTTTGCCACCAATCGTGTCTTGTATTGCTTAATAGTCCTCTTTAAGTAGTACTTAATTTTCCATACCCACTTATAGTCAATTGACTTCTTTATAGGCAACAAAGTCTCTAAAGATTATGTTTTATTAGCTTTAAGTGTCAGAATTTCTCAAGCCATTGCAATACATTATTTTACGCTTTTCACAACTTCTATAGAGCTTATAGGTTTAAATTTTGAGGTTATGACTGTCAAAAGTGCCCGATGAGATGAGAAAAATTATCAAATGTCACATAATTTGCTAAAGGATAAGGAGTACTGGAGGAGCTTTCATATTATGGTGGCTTCGAAGGGGGCGAGAAATTTTGGCCAAAAATGGCCTCGAATTTCACATAATAGTATAATAAAGAATATAGTTGACAAGTCATTCACCACAGTCTACTCTCTGTTTTTTAAGCTTTAGCAATCTCATAAGAATTACTCACACTGTCCTTTAACTCTATATTTTCGCTCTTGATTTTATCTTCTCTCTCGTTTCCTCAAAGAAGTGATCAATATCCTAAATTTAATGCTTAATTTGTTCATCACTTTAAGCAAAAGGGAACACACCTTTATGAAATGAAACATCACAAGTATAAAAAAAAACACCCTTTGCAAGGTCATAAAACCTTAACCTTTCTTCTCATATAGGTATCTTACAAAGATACATCGCCTATTTCTAGGCTCGAATTTATCCTTTAGTCTTGAATTTTTATGTGTATAACACATGCAACCAAACACTTTAACATATTCGCAGGACAACCTCACACTAAACAAAATCTCATATGGCAATTGTTTGTTTAATTTAACAATCAACATTTTTTATTAGATAAGTCATAGTCAAAACACATTCGCCCCAAAAACAAATAGGTAAAACAATTTAAAATAACAACACCCTTGCTATCTCCAAAATATTCCTATGCTTACGTTATACTCTCTTATTTTGCTGTGGTGTATCCATGTAACTAGTTTCATAAATAATATCCTTATCCCTATAGAATTCTTCTGTTGGCCCCAAATCAAACTTTAACTCATTATCACTCTGTATGCGCTTAATAATCTTCCCAAATTAAGTTTTGAACAATTTGCAAAAATCTATTAGTTGTCGACTAGCCTTACTTTTTTTTCAATAAATAAACCCAAAGTGCATAACTAGATCATCCACAATAATAAAAAAATAGTACGCAACATAAGATGATGCCTCACAGTAAGGCCTTTATAAATCATAGTGTATAGAATCAAAGTAAATTGTAACATTGTAAACACTCAATAGGAAAGGAGAGGGAGCTTGTTCAGCTCGAAAACAGGCATCACAAATATTCATTCTTAAAATCTATCATGGTAATATCAGGGATAAAAGATAAGTGTTGTCTTAACTGATATCTAAGATGTTAATGCCAGACTATGAAGGAGTCCACTCTTTTTGTCTTCATAGCCAAATGCAACATCATAGACTTAAAATAGTAGACCCCTTCCACTGCCACTGCTGGGGGCTTACTCCGCGATTGGCAAGGTCAATGGTGCGGAGAGTTTCTTCACCTTATTGGACGAGGCTCGCTACTTACTGCAGAGCTTTGGGGTGTCCACTCCGGACTCAATCTGGTTTGGACTCTGGGTTATAAACGAGTTATCGTCGAAGTGGACTCCCTAGAGGTAATCAACATCCTGTCCTCTTCTATTATAGACTTCCCTGATGAGCCTTCATTGTTGACAGGTATCAGACGATTACTCAAACGTGATTAGAAGGTACAATTCCAGCATGTCCACCGAGAGGGGAACCAGTGCGCAGATAGTCTGGCCACACTTGCAGCCATCGTCAGTCCGGGGCTACATATCCTCCAGGACCCTCCAATGCTTCTACGGGAGCTACTTCACAGCGATAAGCATGGAGCGATGTATTGCCGAACCATATGCTAGCTAGTTTTTTTTGGCTTTGTTTTTTATCCTTGTTAAAAAAAATAGTAGACCGCTTATGGAGATCACCCACTCCAATTGGCATTCTTGAGAAATGATTTTATATTATACAAATCACATTAATGGAAAATTTTTAATAATTTAACTCAGTAATCAACTAATATATGGAAACCAAATTGCAAGTCAAACTAGGTACATAAAGGACATTAATTAAAGTCACATCTTGACTTAATATGACTTGATTCATCTTTCTCACGATCGGCTCTATTGGGCTAAATTACTAGTAGAGGTGCTGGTCTTTTTGACATCACACATCAAATCCAAGCAACCTATCATACGATTAGATGCCTCATTGTTTAATATCTATGTAAGGTTTTCAAAATCCTTAGCAGAAAGCCTCTCTGAGTTATCACGATCTAAAAGTATTAATAGTATCTAAAATTGTTCACTCGACAGACTTGGAATGCTATTACTGCTTTTAGATTTTCCTTTTACAACATGAAAAGTTTGAGACCCACCTTGGGCTCACCCACCTCCGAGTTGGCCTAGTCTTGGTCACAGTCTGGCTTGATGCAACCTCGGCCTCATGGTCCTTTCTACCAAGTGGGACAGTTGATGATCTCAATACACTCTAAAACTGTGTAGCTAGTCTTATCATAGTATGTGCATCACCTCTCACTGCCCCCTTTTTGTTGTGATTGTCCAACCTAAGGACCAAGCTTTAGTTTGGTCACAGTTTGTACTGTTAGGGCCACCACCTCCACACATTCTTCCTAACCTCGAACAATGGACTTGTAGTGTTCTTCTATAATAATTAAGGCATAAGCCTTGTTGATAGTAAGTAGAAGATACATGGTCAATATCTAAGATCGAACAATTCCCCTTGATTTCTAAAAGATTATATGTATATACAAAGATATATATAATCAACACTACTCTTAAATAAAGTAAGACATTAACTCTTAAGTAAGATAAAATTTGAACCCCTAATAAATAATAATCCTAAATAAGGTAAAAATGTTGACTCCTAGTTGAGATATAGTAACTCTTATTCACAAGTGTATCTTTAATAAGTTTCTTTTTAAGAACAAAGAGTTTTATATTTGCAAAAGTTTAAATTATCAAAATTGAATGCCTTGAATAGGAAATACTAAAAGAAACTCTTTTAAGTTTATCAATTTATTGAATTTAGTCTAAACGACTTAAATGTTAAAATTTAGCCCCTTATATATTAAAAGAAAAGTATTAACTTGAGACTGTTATTTTGAAGGAAAAAGAGATTATTTCAGACAAAAAATTATTTCTTTCTGCATTTTTTCAGTATATGTTAAATATTTGCTTCCTGGTTAAGCTTTATTCATAAAATAAACACTTGAAACTAAAATAATACCAAATTAAATAGTTAAAACAAGAGTTGCTTCACAATCTATCCAAAATCGGTGGATTTAAATTCAATACTAAAATTATACAGCCCATAAAAGAATATAAATCAACATATTTGTAAAGGGACATCGTTTAGTTTTTCAGTTCAGTACATTGGATTCGAGTAGAGCAGATGCAGATCCTATTTAAAAGGTAACACAGCCATTGACTATTATACCCATTTAAGGTTAGCATAACTTTACAAAAGAAAAAGGTTAAAATATCCCCAAAAATCTAAATTAGGGTGGTCGATGAAAGCATGAGATGAAACTTATAAGCTGGCTTAATTATAAGCCAACTCATTAACCTAACTAGCAACTTTAGATGAACTTCGTATTCTGCAAGGCCAATCAATCATAATCAAGATACATAAATCCTCGTGATGTTGTTTTCGAGCATTACTTTGGAAATGGTCGTCAACCCAGACAAAGCACACACGTTTTGTTTTCTTAGTTGATAAGATTTTGTCATTTTGGTAACTTGCGTCTCTGTTTTGATCAAGTAATGTGAACCTTTTTAAACAATGTATTAACACTCAATTCAATGGGTATAATCAAATCCAGAGATTCGGTATATTGAACACACCCACATGGGCTTCCTTCGATCCTTATTAATCATAGCTTGATACAAACGACGTAATTAAAAAAAACACACTAACAAAGCAAAACCACCAAGTATTTTACAACGAATTTGACAGATCAGCCAACACGTAAAATGAGTGTTGATCGCCATATCGCAGCATCCTATCTTCCTAGTCGTCTATGCGTTAATGAAACTTAGACATATTGGATTACATTTTCAGTTACGTTTTAATTTAATGTTCTCAATGTAAAACTTTTTACATGACATCATACTTTACTGAAATTTAAATATAAAATAAATACTTAAAAATGGCGAAATTATTTAAATATTTGAAGAGTTATCGATGGTATTAGTGGGACAATAGAGAGCCCGAGTCCGAGTCCGAGCCCAGTCCTTTTGTTTTCAACGGAAAACCATCTCTTTTGATTACAAATATTCAATTTTACATAAAAAAAAATATAGGCAATTATTCATGATTTCGATCTATGTAATTAATGACTGATATTTAAGTTCCCATCCCATGCATTCATTTATTCTTAATTTTGTCAAATTCTCATCTCCACTCAAATAGAGTATACACACTGACTTCTTGGTGTCCGCAGCACCGAACGACTTGCAATGTTCCTCTCCTTATCTGGATCTCTTTCCTGGCTTATGATAAGTATTATCCCCATAAAGTTTTGTAATAATTAATTTTGCCATACTCAATCTTCAAAGTTTACAAAGGAAAACATTGGTCAAGTTCTGATAAAGAGGTGGCGTTTAATACGTAACAAGGTGTCCTAATAGCGACGCCTATCTAACGTGAAAGGAAATGCAGTGTTTTTACCCCAAACACCAACCAAAAGTAAAAATTAAAAGGAGAAACCCCCGAAGCGGCAAAGCTGAAACCATTTTGCCACTTTAGGAAACTGGGTCTGGGTGAGTGATGGGAACTTCACACGTGCCAATTATCACTACGCGTGTCATTGACTACCTATAAATAACCACCCATAACTAACGGTCTTTCCCTCTCGCTCACCCCCTGAGTGCTTTCTTTTCCGACTCGGACCTAGGCTGTGTATGATGATGATATGTTACTTTATTCCTCATTTAAAATAAAATTAGGAAAAAAAATTTAAAAAAAAGAAATTTAATGAATTACAAGCTGGTCTCTCTCTGTACACACTCGTACAAAGACTCTTTTCCTAAGCTCTCTCTGTCTGTCACTCTTCTCTTCTCTTCTCTGTGTTTCTGTTTCTTTTCATTATTTGTTGTTTGCAGTGTAACGCATTTTGGTTTAATTGATTGGTTGTTCGATAGTGATAGTTGTAGATAGAGAGTGGGGTGAAGTTGGAATCTTGGCCTATACTATCGACGTCGGAGAGCGACGGCGGCTACAATGGGGTTCGTTTCGCTGATATTCGCTTTGAGTAGAGCCTGTTGTAGTCCTATCGCCGTTTTCATTCAGATCCAGGTTTGTTTCTGTTTTTTTTTTTTTGGTCGATCGGCGTCTGTTTCCTTTGGCGTCAATGTTAACGGATTTGAGTTCCTTTCCTTACCGTTTTCAATTTGAACTTTTATTCTTGTTTTAATATTTGAAATTTCTCTTTTTGGTGGACGATTATGAGTGGTGTCCACCTGGGAAAGTGGGGAACAAGAAAGCTATTTTGTCTCTTATTTATTAGCATCATTGCATAGGATGGAGCCGTTTGCTTTGTGACTGTAGCATCTAGGATTTTTGGTTTATATAGGTATGCGGAATGCTAGTGGAGCGATTTTGACTATAACTTATCAACTGAAGCTAGGGTAGGTTGAGATTTGAGTGGAAGTTGACCTTTTGGGATGAGAAAAAAGATAATGCATTTATAAGTAACTCTTGGAGGACTAAGCAGCCAGTGCAGTTGTTAAGTTCCCCGGTTCTCGCAATTTAACTTTTCTCTACGTACTTTTTGTTTCTTGGTGCAATCATTTTGAGATCTAGATTTTAGTGGGAAGGAATTACTCTAATTGATGCGCCTTGATTGAATTATTTCTGAGAGCTTTATTTGTTAGGAGTGTACTTACCTATCTCTTGGCATCGAAGTCAGTTATGGAATCTTATGTTTTGAATGATGTTCAATCGAATTTTTTGTCTTCCATATCCTTACTTGGCCAAAAACTCTTTTAAGTATAAGTTGATGAATTGGAGGTTGCTCTATGATAACCTAATGGTTGCAGATTACATTGCTGACAGCGGCCAGTTGTTGAAGGCTGTGCAACTTTGAACCAATGGAAACCTTGGCAGGGGAATTGCTTTTTACTTTTTTGTTTTTCCTTTTAGTGTTGATCAGGTTTATAACTGATTGGCCTTAGAGAGAATTGTTAGCTACTCGGGCTTCTTATTCCCTCTTGGAGATGATTAGTTTGAATATCCTACAGCTTTTTAAGTCACATTGATGTCCATGCGTGGGTGCCAAATTAAGCGTGGTTATTTGATGCAAATCTTTCATGGTTTTATTTTTATTATCATTGTAGTGGCGTGGTTAGATTTTCTTCTAGTTTTTCCACCTGATGCTTTTTCTATCTCTATGCCATGCAAGTATAATAATTTTAGCAAGTGTAGTTAGTGACACTGTTGAACTTCAGTATGCTTTTCCCTGTGAGACCTTTCAGTGGCTACTTTTTGACATTGTTAGGCATTCAAAGGTAATTTTTATTAGAAACTGATTGCAGATGTGGTGGGGAGAATACAGTGATATCATGATAAAAGATGTTGAGGAAGTTTTTGAGCAATTGAATTTTCCTGAAGAAAGTTATCTAAGATCTTTTTTGGGTCCATGGTCACATACTGAGTTCTGTAGGAAAGGCAGTGGTATGAGTTGTTGCAGCAATAACATCTTTTCCTGTTGGCCATTGGTGGTTTCTGTTCTTTAGTTGCCCAAAGAGATACTTATCGCCTGACCATGTCTTTTCAATAGCATTCACTTTTGGTTGACTTGTTTTCTGTTTTTTGTTTTGTCAATCTTAACTAGAATTTTATGAGGCTTTAGAACAAAATGAAGTTTTGGTTGTGCTGCAGGGATGTGTAATTTGCTTATGTCTTGCTATTGGGTGGGCCTTTGCTGCCTTTGTAAGGTACCAAGATTTGATCAATGTACCTTTCCCGTCTTTGGGCTTCATTTTGCTAGAATTGACTGTTGTAAGATATCACAGAAATTTTCATTTTCCTTTTGAATAGGAATAGAGAGATCAAGCGGATGAAGGATAACATGAAAGCTGGCAATAGTTTTGCATTTCTTTGTTCTGATATTCATGAACTGGAGCACTCTAACCAGGTCAATCTACCTAGAGTGTCTGTTGTTATGCCTTTAAAGGGATTTGGAGAACACAATCTACATAACTGGAGAAGTCAGGTAAAGCAGTTCTGTTTTCTTGAAGTTGTTTCCCACATTTTCTTGTTTCTGCTTATTTTTCATCGTTGTTTGAGGAAAAGGAAATTGAGGAAAATCAGCGTGCCATTTGTCTTTATTATTTTCAGTTTCCTGTTCTCAATGTTCTTTATCAGCCACAGGTTATATGATTTTACTGATGTTGTTCGTTTCCTGGATCTCTAAACTCTTTGACGATGAGTGTTAGTTTCGTCTTCAAGATAAAGTTTACACATCTGGACTATATATTTAAAGAATTATAGGCTAAGACTGCTTCATTCTTTTTTTCCCTGTAATTTCCTTCATCAGGAAGATAAGTGCAATATATCTCTAATGATAATCTTATTTGGTTCTAATATTTGAGCTTTATTTATTGGTCCTTAGAAGCTATTCTCCTATGAGTGTTTTCTGCCATTACTGACTTGTGCATAAATGCAGATTACATCACTATATGGCGGTCCATTGGAATTCCTTTTTGTAGTGGAAAGTGAAGAAGACCCTGCCTATCATGCTGTATCTCGCTTGTTAGCTGATTTCAAGGTAGATTTGAAGGATTAATGTATTTTTGTGTTGAAAATACTGGTCATTCAGGATAACTAACAGATGATCTCGATTGTAACAAGTCGTGTGTTCATGGTTTATGCAGAGCATAAGATGGTCCTATATTTCAAATTCATTATCTGTTCTAGAAGCTTATCTTTCTATTGAAGTTTACTACACTCTGTTTGCTTCTACTGTTATATGAACTGCTTTCACCTTTCTGAGAATAATGGTGATTGCTTTCATTACCAAAGAATGTGTTCATATTCTTTGTAAATCTCTGAGTATGTCATTGGCATCGCTATCCTCATACTTATATTGGCATCTGGAGTATTTGCATAAACAGCTTCTTTCCTGACCCTTAATCATTTGTTACCCGGCAGGATGAAGTTGAAGCTAAAATTGCCGTTGCTGGTTTGTCAACAACATGTAGTCAGAAGATTCATAATCAGTTGGTACTTAGCAGCCTACTTCTTCTTTTAATTATTGCTTTGTATTTTAACCATCATTAGTAAACTTTTTCTTTTTTCCAAGTTTTAGTCTACTTCACTTAAAAGATGTAGTGAACTCATACATTTTGTTATTTTCATATCTAGGACCTTGTTATGACATGTTATCCTTTCTATTCTCGCTTCAAGAAGCATGCTAGCATTCTGATATATTTATAATTGTGTTCTTGTCAAGATTGGAGTGGAGCAAATGCATAAGGAGAGCAAGTATGTATTGTTTTTGGATGACGATGTTAGGCTGCATCCTGGGTCAATTGGAGCCCTCACTGCTGAGATGGAAAAGAATCCTGAGGTCTGGTTATTATTGTTGTGATGATACCTGCTGGTATATTGCTCAAAATTACTAAATAGATTTGATGATTTTAATATCTAGTAATGTCTACAGATATATATTCAAACTGGATACCCTCTTGATCTGCCTTCTGGGAGCTTAGGAAGTTACTGCATCTATGAATATCATATGGTACAAAAACTTTCCCTTTTTCAGCAATGTCGATGTAGCGATCACA
>JAOSBL010000211.1:9871756-9885010 GCA_027568915.1 Erythroxylum roraimae | reverse complement strand
CCTCTTGATCTGCCTTCTGGGAGCTTAGGAAGTTACTGCATCTATGAATATCATATGGTACAAAAACTTTTATGAGATTCCCTGATATTTTCCTTCGTCATTATTATAGTCTTATGAACTCCATGTAGAAGGTGCACATTTTGTTGTATCTTGCACTCCATTTTTTTTAATGCTTTTCATCCTTCTGTAATCACTGTGCAGTTGTGGATCAACTTGTGGTTGTAATGGGGCCATACTTGGAGAGTGGATGAAAAAATATCTTTCTCAAGCATCTTAGACTATAGAGAACATTTTCTTGAATCACAGTTAGAGATCATGCAGAAATCTCGAATTACCAATCGTTTAAAAAGTTTGCAAGTTCATGTTTAAACTGCTTGTATTCAAGTTGGATTTTTCTTGGATGATACATTTTCTCTGAGTAATAGGGTTCATGTTCCTCTTTTTCTCAGTCTCTCATTGTTATTCTTGCTTTTACTTGAATTTGCTGGTGCAGTTATGTTTCCAGAAAATTGAATTGAAACTTTGAGCTATAGTCTTGGGTATAATTGTGCTGGTGGTGTATACTGCAAATAACGTAACACGTGAACATGTGGACTTCTTTTGTTTACAGCCTTGTTCAATGGGTTTTGCCACTGGTGGGAAAACATTCTTTCTTTGGGGAGGATGCATGATGGTTGGTATTCAAGGCTGTACTTTTGATTTTTTCTAGAGGTTGAAATTTATCTAATTGTTTTAGTTTCTTTTCAGATGCATGCTAATGAGTTTAGATATGACCGCTATGGTGTGGTCTCTGGACTTCGCAATGGAGGATACTCTGATGATATGACTCTTGCAGCTATAGCTGGTAAATGAAATTGTTTGGCAATAGCAATCTCCGTCTTTGTGTCTTGCACTTTAATTTTTCCATGTGATAAGCCATCATTCTTTTTTACGTTTGACTTTGCAATCTCTTCGCAGGGGCTCACAAGAGGCTTATTACATCGCCTCCAGTTGCAGTCTTCCCACACCCTCTTGCTAGTGACCTAAGTTTCTCAAGGTTTGTGATCGTCACTTACTTAGACGAAATTGCACAGAATTTTATCTCAAATTGTCTTCATGTACTTCTGTTCTAGGTACTGGAATTACTTGAGGAAGCAAACATTTGTTTTGGAATCCTACATATCAAATGTTAACTGGTGGATGAATAAGGGATTGTTTGCATCTCACTGCTATTTGTCATGGGGTTTTGTTTGGCCATATCTTATGTCCATGACACATGTTGTAGCTGCACTATGTATATATATTCGAGGATATGCACAGGGCGAGACAGCCTTTATATCTAATGGTGAGTCCATTATGACTGGAGAACCGTTATTTTGGTTGGTTAGATGGAGCAATATTACATTATTCCTTTGCAGGTCAAAATTATAAAAAGGGCCATTATCCTGATATAGTAAAGAATATTCATTCAAAACATTCGTGTTGTCCTTGAGGACAGGTGCTCTTGACCTATTTAAAATATTCACTTTCTAGTGGATTGGTAGGAAAGCATATCAGCTCTATCCCATTACATTGGAAAACCAGGCTTGTGCCTTTTTTTTTTTCAATAATCATGTTTGAAAGAAACTTTTCATTTTTTCAGTAAAAACATTGCAATTAGGATTATCTTTTACTCTCCACATTTTTCTAGGATTCAAGTGAGTAGATGTGATACTACCGTGAGTGGATTGGCAGTTGTGTTTCAAAACCCAATAATGTCTTAAGATACCTGAGTTAGCAAGTGCTCTTTTCATCGTTTGTATGTTACTCATGTGTCCATGATCATTTTCTACTTTGCTTTATCTTATGGTTTTGCATTTTCTGGCCAAAATGATTGAACTAGAGCTCAACTTTGATATCAATAATTTGCATCTTTTAAATTTGATTTCTTATGCTTAGAGCTTAGCAAATTACGTCCACAGGTTTGTTACTTGTCACCTGCCAAGCAATATGTACCTTTACAGAACTGTTCTCAATGTGGAACTTGACTAGGATAGAAGTTGAGCTGTGCAACATGCTATCCCCTGAGGCACCTCAATTATCATTAGCCACATATAACTGGGTCCTTGTGAGTATTTCACTTTACCTTTTTTTTTTTTTACCGAGTGTATATGGTTGCACTTCTTTGGAAGATTCATGTTTGATATCAAGATCCCTATTCCTGTTAAATTTCCATGTATCTTGTATTTCCAGAAAAACTGTTCTTTGTAATTGTAGTCACAACAATTGACTTTGATTTTATTGTTTTTAATGTTGAATGTGGGTTCCTTAAAATTAGGACAATAACTTTTATAAAAAAGCAATACTCAAAAGGGGTCAGATCAGAATACAAGTTTCACCTTTGGAATGAAATAATGGAGGAGCAGAAATATGTTATGTTAGGCGTTTAAATATTATGATGATGACCTGCACTTATCAAAAAAATTGCGCAGGTGTTCATAGCAATGCTGGTGGATAACTTTTTATATCCCGTATCTGCTCTCCGTTCACATTTTTCTCAGTCCATCAATTGGTCTGGTATAAGATACCACTTGAAGGGTGGGAAGATAAGCAAGGTATGTCAGTTTGGACCTTATGCCCAGTCATAGATATCCATATTGTATCTCCATCTAAAAACCGTGGATAATTTAGAAAAAGCTGTATCAAAACTCGTAACAGACAGTCTACCTTAATGGTTTATATATAACATGAAGCACCGAATTACACCGGGAGTAAGAGAGATCCGCTTCATTTTCAGTGCTTTTAATAAATCATACGATGTTAGAACTACTTAGCAGCATCTATTTTGGTAAACAATTGTGCAGATTGAGAGAACAAAGGATATGGGTCCTATCTACACAGACTTGGGAGGCAAACATTTAGGAAAGAAAGGAGCTCCTCCTAAAGCCACGTTCCTTGGCAGACTGGTGAGAAGTTTGGATCAGTGGAGACAACCTAAGAAATATGATGTCTAGAGATGATGTTTTACAAGCTTGTCATTGTCTAGCCAGGCTATTAAGATTCAATGGGTAACTAGGATTCATTTTCTCGGTTGGATATATCTCTTGGAATAGGTTTTGCATTAGGCCATTGTTGATTGATTCAAGTGATTTAGGAATTTTAGTCCAATTTATTCAATTTGATTCCTGGAGTCAACCCTCCTTACAACCAGGGTTGATTTTGTAATCTGCAACAATTCGTTCTGTAATTTACGCAGCTCTTTATAGTCCAAAATAGTCAAATGCGAGGTTGCAGTTGGGCATTGTTCATTCTCTGCAATTAAGAAATGGTTTAAGTACTTTTTTTCAAGTTTGGGATTAATTAAAATTGAGATTGCCTTTTTATCTGGATCACTTGAGTAGAATTCTAATTCTTTCTCAAAGGGCTTCATCAATATATATATAAATATATAAATATGTGCTATTTTCTCAGCCGCATCATCTCCACTAATTTCAAAATCAAAAGCCACTAGTCTGTAAAATTCATTTTTATATTCATCTTCAACTCCTCCATTTGAAATTGTCAATGGTTGGATCAGTCGAAATCAATTCGAGTAGTATCCTAATCACGAGCACTTGCTACCAGCAATTCATTTCTTTGGTTTCATTACCACTGCACTTGAAAACAGGTTTCAGAATAATTGCACATACTGAAGTTATTTAAAACCCAAAAGATTGAAAATTAGAAATGAAACCATCCAGATACACGTCTGCAGCAATATTTATTTCCTGTCCTTCATATCCTGGTGTCGATTCCTTTCAGCCTACTGTCAAAAGTTAAATAAAGACGAAGTATGCTAATGATACAAGACAATGTTGTTGCCTGGAAAGCAGAAAACCTGACAGGAGACCTGGCCACTTTTGAGTAGAATTTCCTGAACAATTTCCTTAGCCAATGCCTGCAGTGACCTACTGCTGTAGATCTCCAATGTAGAAGTCATCAATCATATCGAAGACTCGGGTTGCATGCTGGGGCCTAAGAGACAAAATCGATTAGATCAGACCCACTGGAATGTATCTACCATAGCCACTAGTTTTCCTATATGCTGAGATTGAAGCCTGATAAACAGAGAGCTGACATTTTTGTTTCCTTTTTTCTTTTGAGAAATATCACTCAATTGTAAGCAATTGGAACATTGCAATCTTGTCCATACAGTGGTCAATCTTCGCAGAAACAAGAAGTGAAGAAACATATAAATTGTTATGAACTTTATGCAGTCGGCTGACAGGTGCATACCCATAAAATCCTTCAGTTGAATCATCCCCAGCATGTGCTAGAATGGCATCACCACCGGGATGTTCTTCTACATAAGAAGTAACATCATAGACCTGTAGATAGAGAAAACAATGTTGGAGAAATCGAGTATGAAACAAAGTAGATAATTCTTTTACATCATATCAGTATCATAGATGGTTCAAAGCACTGTATGGAAGATTAACTAAAACTAGTACCTTGTCCTTTATAATAATCCAGCAGTCGGTTCTCCTGTTATGCAATGAGACTTCAACTTTACTGTAAGTTTTCGTTACCTAAGTGCAACAAGCAGTCCAGTAGAAATATCAGCGAGAATTAACAGTTTGACGCAAATAATTATACAAGAATTAATTAAATCACCAGATGGGAAGGACAATAGATTGAATCCCACAAGGAAAACATATGGAAAATTGTAATGGTAGAAGATCTTAATTCTATGGTCCTAAGTCCATTCATCGATGACAAGGAGACGAAATGCTCTTAGGTAGGGCTTGAAAAAAATATTCATTATCTATATCCTATTTCGATCGGATCATAACCATGCAATAATCAACATATTAGATACAACAAATGCCAAGAAGAGTGCTGCTATCAATGCTAAAGCATTTAAGTTTACAAGGTCCAATTCTTAGTTACCTAAGTTTACAAGAAAGCAAGAGCCATCAGTCTATTTCATACACACACGAGAAGAAGCTTTGACTTTCAAGTTCTCTCAGCACTGGACATAACAACTCTATGACAATGACTAGTGAAATTTAGAGCCTTTTAGGGATGTTTTACAGGTTCCAAGTATTACACGCACCTTAACTCCGCCTGAATTAGAGCAAGCCTTTTCTGTGTGAGCTGCATTGAACATACTTATACTAGTCAGAAGCTGCAAAAATGTCACATTTTTCTAGGGTTCTGAAACTTTAAAGCGAACCAGTATATCAAATTGCTAAAGAAGAACCAAGAAAGGGAGAGCAGAAGTACCAAGTTTACGATATCGTGGAATTAGAAGAAGACCACCCAATAATACCCCCAATATCAGTGCCAGCGCAGCCAAAACCATGCTTCAAATTCTGCAAAAGATGTTCTTCTTTTGAAGTTTCCTTACTTTTTCTGCAGAAACAAAACCAAGAAAACGACTTTATGATAATGTACTACGGATAAGCTTCAAAAGAAACTGGAGTGAAGCATTCAGAGGAGCCATTCAACAAAAGTTCTTATCTTTCTTCCTCAAAACTTGCGGAAGTTAATTAAATAAATAGATCTATATCAGAGACGTAGAATGAGTCAACTGTTTGTTAGAAGAGTGCTCCCATAGGGAAAAAAAAAATCAACTGGGGTGTCATCAAAATCTGTGCTTGGAAGCTGACAAAGTTGGAGCAAATCCAGTGAGGTTTGTGGAAGAAAACTCTCCATTTACAGATGCGTAAGTGTAGACACTTGTAGATAGAGAGTAACGAAGCGTGAGTGACCTGTTTTTGATTTGGATTGGATGCCTTTTGTTAATCTTTTCTTCGATGTCGCCGAAGAAAATACAATACAAGCAAGTGTTGAGTTGTAGCTCAGATTTCTCTATCAATTAGATGCAAAACATAATTTGGATTTGGATTTGGATTAGAAGGCGAGTATTTGCAGAAAAGTTTTGAGATTTTTACCAGGCCTTAAATGGACTTGAACTTGAGCCCAAAACGAGGTTGTAGTCTCAAGCATAGCCCAAATCCTTAATGATCCTTCTTAATCCTGAGTTTTATTAGTTGATTTGCAGCCCTAGTTATAACCTTCTTAACAAGATCTTTGAACCAATTGATAAAGCTATTATTTTGTGTCAGTCCAAAGGAGAGGATGCAGTGACCATTGTAATAGTAGACTTTCTCTGGCTTATTAGATTGATATTGTTGTAATATTGTAAAAGTAGATGATGCTTGAACCTTTTCATCATCATATTTATTTTCAAATTATTTTGCACGACAAAAGGCATGAGCCACCACCAATACCCATCTTTTTTAACGTTTTAATCAACTTTCAAAAGCTATATTATCTTGTGGGAGGTGCTTTTTGTGGACCATTCCAAATGCAAATACGTACTCTCAAAGGAAAAAAGAAACATAGGGACAGGACAAGCATTCCGGTATCCATTATTTTCCGTGTCAGGCAGGCACGTAGTTTCGTCTGCCGTTGCTTGCAATGGGTTTTAGTGTCCTTCTTTATTGAATTCTCAAAACATTCTCTACATTGTGTAGCGGTCAATTCAGTTTAGTGTCCAGTGTACTGGAATTATGATTGATGGCTTCAGTAGGGCCAAGTCAATCCCCACCCAATTATGTACTTAAGCAGTCTACTTTTGTCACCTCACCTATATATATATATATCCTCAAGATAGCTTCCGTCTCGAGTACATGCGGCTTGAGATTGAAGAAAATAAGGCAGGCCGGACGGGATCAATTCATGTGTGTCCGTTTTTGTGTATGTCCTTTTCTCTATTCATTCATATTTTATTAGAACAATCTAAGGTAAATTATTATACTAAGTATAATTATAGAAGAAATAAATATTGCATCATACATAATCTCATATTTTTTTCTCTTTATATGAATATCTATTATTATAGAATTTAGTTGTGAAGATATTTACCAAATAATCTGATATCTCACTGTATCAATCTCGTCAAAGTGCTTCAACATTTTAATACTTAATTTCTAGTTAGATTTAAATAATTTGAATTTTTTACAAAATTTAAATCAACATTTTGTTATCTATGTACGCACGTACGTAATATATATGTATGTATGTATGTATAAATGCATTAGTAAATTTAATGAAATATAAGTATCATTCCTTTATGAATTGTTATTTATCCCATATATTACATGTATAATATTTAACAATTTATTACCATCATTATCTTTTCACTAAAAGTTGATTTGATTATTCTTCAAGCTAATAAGTTTCACAAGTTTTATAGTATGTAGCTTCATAATTTTCATTATGATGATTTAGCCATTACGACATAAAATGATAGTCTCACGTACCTAACTTTTTATTCTCGTCGCTTATTTCAAGTCTCCTCTTATCCAACACATACAAACTATAACTTGGATCAATTATTTTTACTCAACAATCTATTTATTGTCATATTTTGAACATTATAATAATGTAAAATCCAATTTTAGTATTAAATATGTAAAATCAAAAATAAAAATATGCATCATATTTTGCATAGGCAAAAAAAATCATGTAATCAAATTTTCTTCTAATAATAACTATTATTATACAATAGCAACTGGCTTTAATTATAGTTTATGTTTATGATTTTAATATCTAAATTGAGTGGGACAATTCCATTAACGTACTATACCTCTTAGTTCTATTTTTTGTAACCTTTTGTATCGTACTTTTATAGTGTGGGCATATATCTTACATGTTAATATTAAAGTTTATAAGATATTAGTAAGCTCAAAATGTCATTACATTTTGTTATCTATATGATATTCACATATCTCTAAAACTTTATCACCATATCTTTAATAAAGATTAATGGAAAAAAATTGCATAATAGATATACAATTTTCTTTTCTATCTTTGAGAACATTTCTCAAATCTAACTTATGTCCAAGAAATTAAGTTCATTAATAATCAGTATCGATTATATTAAATAAAGGTAAGTTAACTCGTAAATGAAAGAAAATCAAGTAATTATATATAATGAAATCTAAATAAGACTAGAACTTTAATTATTTATTTAGTTACTCTGAGTATTTTATTTGAAATAATGGCCTCCAATACTATCATGGAAAGATTACTTTAATCTCTCTAATGGCCTAGCATCTCATTTAAATTTAGTTGATCTCGAGTCACTTAATAAACCAACTAAACTTAAATTAAGTAAATAACATCCTTATCAATCATATCTCATGTGACTCATAAATCTATTAGGAGACAACTATTGTCAAAATATATTTTGTAGGTTATTCTTAACTCTCTGGTTTTAGGCAATGGGTCAACAACAACCTATGATAGTTTTTATTGATGACAATCAAGCAGACTTCCCTGTTTGGCTTGCTTTCTGTACCCATCCCTCTTCGATCTTAAGTGTAAGTTATCTTGCTCTATCTGGGTTTTACTTTAGTTTGATGATATATGGAATTTGGGAGACTTCGGCACCGATCCTCCCACCTGGTCGCCCGACTCACTGCTGGCAGCATGTAGATCTACAAGAGAGTCTATATTGCAAAAGCCAAGTTTAGAGGCTAGACTAGCTTAGCCGGCATTTAGGTGATCGATTCTTTCCAGGTCTGTGGTCCTTAATAAGTCATGTTTGCTTTCTTTTTTGATAAATTACCATGAGATTCTCTAGATCTATGGTTTCTCCGAGGTATATCTATGAATTTGGTATCAGATCTAGGTTTTGTGTCATGTGAATTTGGAATTAGATCTGGATTTTGCTTCATTACCTATGTTTGGCATTAGATCTGGATTTTGCATTTGTGTTCTCTCCTTATGTTCGACATCGTCGTCGTTTTATTCCATCGCTGGCCGTCATCGTCGTCGTTGGTTGAGATATGTATTCCTTTCTCTTCTAATGGTGATGTTGTTGTATTTGGGTCTTGTTTTCTGCTGGGTTTTGTGTTAAGTTGTGTGTGTTGTGGTTTTCTTAATTGAGTGTATGTTGTCATAAGAATGAAGATGGTGAGATGGGAAGGGCATCCAGAATGGTTGTTTGTAGCTTAAAATCAAATTTGAAGGTTGTTTGAGTACTGCCTATTAAATGTTCGATAAAAGTTTTGTTAGTTTTTGATATTAAATGAACTTAGGGATGTAGAGTTCTAATTCAGTTCTTTGTTTGGGTTTTCACCTAGGGTTCCGCTCTGAAGATCGCTCTTCTACTAGCCTTTATTGCAGCTATTGTTTTTGCTTGTTTTACTCTCCCCGTCAAAAAGGGTTGGTTCTTGAGGTAACTCCTGTCGAGTTAACAAAAGGTAAGTTTCTCTGTGTTGCTCGCCCTCTTTCTTGGCGCTCTCACTCTCATCCTTCGGTTGGCATTACTGTTTTTTTTATTCTTTTATTGAGTTTATTATTAGTAGTAGTTTTATCATTATTATTTTTTATTATTTTTTATTATTTTTATTTATTATTATTATCCTTATGTATTTATTGTAATTTTATTTACTTAAATATTTTGCGTACCATTTTTACTTATTTACTCTTTTATCTTGCATCATTATTTTCTTGTCACATCTGCATATGGGTCTACCGGAAATAGCCTCTCTATTATGTAGGGCTAAGGTTGCGTACTATCAGACCTCTCCAAACCCCGCTTTACTGCGTGACTTCGGATTGGGTGTGATGATGATGATGATGATTCTTAACTCTCTCTCTCTCTAAATTCATATGATCATGAGTCTCTCATCAAAATTATACAAATTTAGCTTAGTAGGACCATTAATTTAAGAAAAAAACATATTCGGGTCAAAGGTACCTTGAATCACTCAATAAATCTTACAATAAATATAACTATACTTTTTTATTTAACAAATTGAAGATAACATTCATATTATCAACATATACTTAATATTTTAATGAGGGATTTAATTTCAATGGCTTCAACAAACAAAAAATTATCTGTATAAATATCATAAAATAAAATATGCAATTTAATATGCATCAAAAATATATCAAGCGTACAAATAAGGTCATACAAGTTCTCATGCAATTATAATCAAATTATATGAATGACATAATCTAGCTTTATATGTATTCTAGTTATTAATCCACATAATTTAAAATAATATTTTTCAACTTCTTGGATAATTAATTAGATTAAACCATTTACTCCTAAATAATTTAAATTTAAATAAAAATAAAAATAAAATATTATTTAAAAACAATTTTTAAATTTAATTATAAACATTTCTAATTATCTTGACTCGTATAATAAAATTCAATAATTTTTTTAACAAATTACTTTGATTACTTGTTATAATTTAGAAAAAATCTTTTATCAAAATTTTAACAACTGAAACATTGAAATCCAATTAAGAAACCATTTCTAATATAACTTTCCTTAATTAGAAAACTATCTTTTAATATTAAAGACAACCACTTTCAAGTTAAATAAAAATTTTAAATTTAATGAAGTAATTCCTTTAATGATGAGAGGGGCAATTTATGTACTAGTCAGGTTAAGATGGAGAATATTGCAACGAACGTCTTCAAGGGGCTGATGGGTACACCTAAAATAGGAAGTACACGTAATCTCTCTTGGGTTATTAACGAGACAATCAACCAAGAAGCCAGGGAAGCACTAATTAGTCCAATTTTAGTGTTAGAAATTAAAAACACCTTGTTTAATTTGAATCCTTTTAAAACTCCTGGGCTAGACGATTTTAACACTTATTTCTTTCAAAAGACTTAGAAGACTAAAGGTGATTTGGTGGTGGAAGCAGTGCAGGAATTTTTTTCACTCTCCTAATCTTCTTAAGGAAATCAACAGAACCTATATATGCCTCATCCAAAAATCCAAGACCTTAATAGCAAGAAAGATTTTCACCCCATATCTTACCACAACACCATTTATAAACTCATTTCGAAGATAATTATGAACATATTGAAGAAATGCTTGGAGTCTATTATCAGTATTTCCCAAGGCACTTTTGTTTAGGGAAGGAGCATTGGGGATAGCATCTTGCTTGTTCAAGAGTTGATGAGAGAATACACTTCCAAGAGGTCCATTAAGAGTTGCTACATCAAGATTGACTTTTTTAAAGCTTTCGATATTATTAAATGGGAATTCATCATTAATTATCTTCAAACTTTTGGCCTCCCAGAAATTTTTATGGTATGGAAAAAAGAGTGCATTTCTTCAACACATTTCAGCTTGCTTATCAGTGGAAGTTACTAAATTCTTTTAAGAATTTTAAAGGTATTAGATAGGGTAATCCTCTTTCCCCTATCTATTCTCACTTGCCATTGAGATTCTCTCTAAAATGTTGGCAGTCCTCACTGTTGAGAATCCGAAATTCAAATTTCACCATAATTGTGAAGTGCTAAAGCTAAGTCATTTAGCTTTTGTGGATGATTTACTTTTGGTGTATGGAGCTGATCCATATTCCTTAAATATTATGATGAGGATTCTCGAGGAGTTCAACAAGATGTTAGGTTTGACTATTAATTTCCTAAAAAGTTGTGTATATGTTTCTTCAAATATGCAAAATGCAAAGGAGTTAAGTAGATTAACAAAGCTTCATATTCATGTTCCTTTATTAAGATATTTGGGTATCCTGATTGCCACAAACAAACCAAAACATGGGGATTGCTTGCCTTTAGTTGCAATGTACAAAACCAGGATAAATGCTTGGCAAAATAGGTGGTTGTCTTTTGCTAGAAGATTGTAGTTGATGTCCGCGATATTGAGGAATGTTAGCACGCATTGGAGTGCTCATTTAGTGCTACCAAAGAAGGTTGTGAAGGAGATTTAGAAGTATATCAAGAAGTTTCTATAGGCTGGGAAAATTGGAAACTCAAGAGGAGTTAAGGTGAAATGAGATGAATTATGTCTCTCCAAGGAGGAAGGGAGTTTAGGGATTACACCACTTATGTCTGTACAGAGAGTAATGCTCGTAAAGAGGATATGGAGGATATTTAAAGACAAGGAGACCCTATAGTCCAAGTGGATTAATAGTACTATATGAAGGAGAAGAGCTTCTAAAAATTGGATTAAACTAGAGAAAACTCATGGAGTTTTAAGCAAATGTCAAGGTTGAGACATCAAATATACCACTGGATGAAGAAAATAATCAAAAATGGAGAATCAACATGGTTTTGGTTAGATAGCTAGAGTGAGTTGATTCTGTTAATCAACAGGAATGATCTTAAACATTTGTTAATCAAAATTCCTATTTAAGTAAGAGTTAACTCAATAATTATTAATGGAAGTTAGGATTGCAATTTTAAAGGGCTACTAGCTTGATTAACGCATTACCTGCCTTTTCTTCAGTTGGAAAGGAGGATAGAATTATTTAGACAGATACCAACTCTAAGAAATTTACCAACAGATCATGCTACAAGTTGTTCAAGGTGATGCAACCCAGGGTTCTTTGGTTTAAACTTATATGGCAGAATTCCTTATCCCCTAAGGAAGCACTTATATGTTGTCTTGTGGTAAAAGAAAAGCTCAAAATGGAAGGTAAATGGTGTGGAAGTGCCATGAATCTTGACACCAGCTGCAACTTATGTGGAATGGAACGTGAAACTTAAAACCACTTATTCTTCTAATGTATGGTCTTAAATGTTATTTGGAGTAAAATTGAGAACATACTGTAGGTATTTTGTTCCCAGAATGATTGGGGAAACTTGTTACAGTAGACTACCAGCATGATTATCAAGATGAGGCAAGATGGAGTAGTTCTCAAAATAGCTTTTTGCTGGTCCATTCTTTCTATCTAAAAGGAAAGAAATAGAAGGCTATATACGAGCAAGGTGATGGACATGCAACAGCTAGCTGACACTAATGTATTCTGGATAAGAGAGCTCCTTCTAACATAAGAAAATCATCACAATCTCAGTATAAATATGAGGAGACGCTAGAATGTATGATGACTTGAGACATTAGAAATGAAGACCGCTAGTTTGTTATTTATGTGTTCTATACTAGTGCATTTTTCACTAATGTTTTCTTGACTTACTAGGAAGCGTGGATGCCTGGAATCTATGTCTAGTTTTTCTCTGCTGTTGAGTTGTAATTAAAGACTCAAGCCATTGAGATGTATATTTTATCAAGCTTAGCTTGTGTTAATACAAATATTTTGCTTTAAAAAAAAGAAATAAGAACATCTTTCCAAATTTAATCAAGAAATGTATCTTTTTTAATAAATCAATAAATTTATTATTAAAATAAATAAATAAATAAATAATTTCTTAATAATTATAATAAATAATTATAAATTAGTTCTGCCGGATTCTGGCCGAACTGTACGTTGCCGTTTGGATCCATGAATCGATTGCCTCACGTAAGAGCTT
>JAOSBL010000211.1:9859527-9871656 GCA_027568915.1 Erythroxylum roraimae | reverse complement strand
AACGCGTCTGTAAGGGAGAGGTATTCGTACCCTTATAAGGCGTACTTCGTTCCCCTCTCCAACCGATGTGGGATCTCACAAAAGCAATTAGAGCGACAACATCCAGACATTGCCGGGACTTCAAGGCAATAACTACCTGGAGTAAACTGTGAGTAACCTAGATGGTCTCACTTGATTAATTGTTTGTTTTAAATTCTATTATTATGTGAATGTGATTATGTTGATTCTAAACATTGACTGACCGAGGCATTTGATGCATGAATAACATATTGGAAGTGCTCATTGATTGTGAATTTGATGAAATAAGTAATTGTCAACGTATATGTTGCCGGACTAAGTTTCGATGACAAATGTGGATGAGATTGTCATAGTGAATATGAATGTGTAACATTGAGCACATTTGATTGACTGAATACATGTGATGCATTTCATTATATGAATGCATGAATAGATAAATGCTGTTGTGATTAGAGTAGCCACCGAAAAAGAGCTTAAAGCTCAGAAAGTGATTAAGAGCCAAAGGCTCACTATGTATAATGAGCCTTGTATCCCCAACGGATAAGGGGCAATTATTAATGAGCCCGGTATCTACAATGAATACGGGACAGTTACAGGCACTCGGTCATAACAATAACAATTGGAAGTGAGTCTCATGAGCATTGCATATAAAATTGATATGTATGTTTCAAATGATCAAAATAAACTATTTGACTACTCTGAATGTGAAACGTGAAATGTGAAATAAGTGATCAAAGTGATATGTGATGCTATATGATAATTAGTGAAATGATGTGAATTATGTGATTACATGCATTGTATGTGATATGTGATATGAGTGAGCCATCGATAATGGGTAGCTCACTAAGTTCGCAAAACTCACTAAAATTATAACATGAATTTCAAGTTCGAGAGAGGATACTAGTGACAAAGAAACTCTAGAAGAAGCATAGTTCTTGTACTTTTGGATAGAAGAAATGGTTCAAAGGTCTGTCAGCTGAGACTAATGGATCTAGATAAAATTTTTGTATAATTCCTCATGTATATAGTGTATTCTGTATACAGAGATGTAAACTCTAGTTAGTTTTTCATAATGTACATATATGGATGTTATTGTAAAGCTACAATGTACATATTCGGTGTTATGAAACGAAAATGAGGAATCGAGTTTTTAAGTATTGGGATAATTACGTTTTAAATGATGATGCCATGATTAAGCTAGGAATGTGACCGCTCTAGCATGCCACCCTTATGGGGTACGTACTTAGACATCCTTCAGAATGTCGGGTATGCGTCCTGTGAGAGTGGGGTGCTACAATAAAAAATACTATTCATGCTTATATCTCTCATAGATTAAAACTTAAACAAAAAACGTATCTCCTAAATGATTATTTCTAAAAAGAATAAGAAAATTTAAGGATGTTATAAAGAATAATAAAAATATATGAATCATATTATTCAAGAGTTTAAGCATAAATCACAAATTTCAGAAAAAGACCTATTCTGACATAGTATATACACTAACTCTTCCCCACACCTACATTATATGTTGTCCAATGTATACATAAGATGCTCACATTCAATAAGATTAATTAATATAAAATAAATGACATATTAGAATATTCCCTTAATGGTGAGCATATGAAATTGAATGCACCACACAATAGGTATATATGGAGGTGTCACCCACATAAATCAGAGCAAAGCATCCAAATTCCTCTCTATTTTAGAAATTTTGTGTTTTAACCTCTTTAGTTGAAGATTATGCTCATGTTAGATTGATGCTGTTAGAAGAAATAGAGGTTATTGAACATCCGAATCCTCATGTTAATATGTTGATGAACCTCCTGTGGGGAAATCACGTGAAGTAAAATAAAATTGCCTTCTCTTTTTCTTGATCAACTTCATCCTACTCAAATAAGTAGTGTCCAAAAGTTCCATCTTATAAGCTACATGCATATCAGTGTTAGCAATATCAAGAAAGTTAAGATTAATAGCCAAGTAAGTAATTAAAGAACCAAGACATAAATTCTTGTTAGATGATAAAATAAAGTTAAATTATAGAGTTAAAGAAACACCTAAATTAATATGAACCTTATGTACCGTGCAACAAACTAAGAATAATTCAACTTTAATACATGTACAAGTTGTAACCTTCATCCCTGAGTAATTGAAAGCAAGAAAATACTACAAATAAACCTATTCAAGTTCTTTAAGAAAACTTCCATTAGATTAACTAGGATGACGCACAAGCATGTCAAAGGACATTGATTTCCAAACTTTTAGAGGATCAAAATCACCATAGTCCACAAATGATTCCTTATACTGGATAGAATTGGCATATTCATCAGTTATAAACCTTAAGGCTAAACTCAATTTAGTGATACTTTGTTTATATTATTTACCTATTAATCTATATTGCACAATATTAGAACTACTTAGAGTGAAATTTTCAAGTTTATCAAATTTAAAATAAGTATAAAACTTCCTAGTCAATTCAATAAACACTGGACATCTAATTTGCATAAATTTTCTCTAACTCTTGTCATCAATCAAAGCATCAAAATTTTCTTTAATATTCAACTCTTGTAACGAAAGGTAATGTAAATACTTACCTGAATTAATTTTCTAGGTTTTAAAAGTAATATACGTCAGTTTTTTTTCTTTAGAATTAAAGGTAAGATGTATGAGAAGGTTACAATTAGACTGTGGCAAAATAGATGATCCTTAGTTATCCAGGAAAGCTTCCAATTAGCATTAGTGGTCAATATAGTCTTTAGAAAGCTTTTATCAACTAGATTTGTCGTCCTTAGCATTTTTCGTTGCCACCATAATGCTTTTCATTCTCTCCGTTGCTATAATGGTGGTGAATAATAAAACACGACTAATGATCAGTGATCATATGAAGCAACGACCAAGTGAATGATGACTAGATGAATGACATCTAAGTAAAGCAAAATTAGAGAAGAGACCAAGGAAGAGAAGGTGAGAGGAAAAGCATCAGTGAAAAGCAAGAATTGAAGAAGATTTTAAAAATGAACTAGAGAAGAGTATATTGGTAGGGAAGCAATGGCTAAGTGAATGATGTGGGAGACTTGAGAACCAAGGTTGATTATTGCTTAGAGTCTCTGCAAATAAGAGAACTAAGTTTTAAGGTTTTTGATTTTTTATTTTAATTAAAACGAAATATTAAAAATTCTAATAAATAAATTATAAATTGTTATTATTTTATTATTTATTTTTAAATATTCACCATTAATTTCTTAAAAACTAGTCTACCAATATCTATAAGGCGTGATCTCACCTTATTCATCTTAACATTTTGGAACTTAAGAACTTTAATAGTAGAAACTTAAGTTGCATAAGGTGTGATGTCACCTTATAAAATTTAGTAGTCTGGAACTTATGATCTATTATTTGAACTTAATTTGCATAAGGCAGGATCTTTCCTTATAACATTTAGCAATTTGGAACTTAGCGTTTGGTATCAACTTGAGTTGCCACCATTAGGTTTCATAAGGTCCACCATTAAGTTGCACAAGGTGTGATGTCACCTTATGAAATTTAGTTATCTAGGACTTAAGATCTATTATCTAAACTTAAGTTGCATAAGGTATGATCTTTCCTTATAAAATTTAGCAGTTTGGAACTTAAGGTCTAATATCAACTTGAGTTGTATAAGGTGTGATCTCGCCTTATGAAGTTTAATAGTCTGGCTACAAGACTAAAATTTTCACTTAAACCAACAAAATAACTATATAAAATCAAGCAGTTAAGAACATTAAATAACTAAAATAAAACTAATAAAAATTATCATGTTTGAGTTTCCTCTTAAAGAGCACAATTGTTTAACATCGTTATACTCAATAGAGCTTTTTCTTCTCAATGTTCTAATTATTAAGGAAATGCTAAATCAATATCCATCGAACTTAGTATGAAATGATTTCATTCTGTGTCCGTTCAGCTTAAAGATTTTTTTGGTATTTGAACTCTTTATTTTTACTTCACTAAAAGGAAATACATTAATTATAACAAAAGGAATGAGAACGTAACATTTTTAACAGGCGCTTTAATCAAGAATTATATAATAACACCTTCTTTCCAAAAATCATATTGCTACCTTAATATCATATTATCATAGAACATTTTGGCTTTCTCTTACAAATTCTTGAATTCTAATAAGTTTTTAACTTTAGTTCCTTTAATTCTTAGAACTGTAGTTTCCTTACTCACTAACTTTGTTTAAATAAATGTTGTAATGTCACATTGTCTACTAAGCTTTATATTTGATCTTTATAGTTAAATGGAAAGATTTACCAAAAATAAATCGATAAGGGGACATTTATATCTGTGTTTTATAGGCTATACGGTAAACCTAAAGAATATTGTCTAGATATAAGCTCTAGTCCTTTCTTCTTATATTCACCATCTTTCTAAAAATGGACTTCACCATCTTTTTAGAAGGACTTCTGCTTATCCATTTATTTGTGGATGATATGCGGTGGCTACTCAATGTTGTAATCCACACTTTTAACCAAAGTTACCATTTCTTTGTTGCAAAACTGACTCCTTTAACCACTGACAATAACTCGTGAACTTTGAATGTATTAAAAATTTTAGACTTTATAAAACCTACAATAGCTGCATATTCATTAATTTTAATGGTTTTTTACTTTTATCCACTTAAACATAATCAAATGTTAAAAGTAAGTTGGAGAAATCATAAAAAAAGGAAAAGGACTTATAAAATCAATGCCTTATACATTAAAAATTTCAACTGTAAGAATGATGTTTTGAAGTAGTTGATTTCTATAAGACAATGTGCCTATCTTTTAGCATCTATCACAATTTTTATAAAAACAAGTAAAAATATCTAAACAAAATTTCCCAATATAAACCATTGTCTAAAATATTTCTAGTAGTTCATTTAGGACCAAAATGACCTCCATATTCATAATTGTGAATAAAAGCTAAGACAAAACAATATTCACTCTCTAACACACAATGTCAAATAACTTGATGAAAACAAAGCTTCTACAAATGCTATTCATCGCAAACATAATATTTTTTCCTTATTCCTTGTCTTTTCCTTCCTAAACTTCCTAATGTAGTTAGGTAAAGTTTCAATAACTATATAGTGAATAAGGTAGGCATAATAAAGAACCGTACCCTTTATTTGGAACGATTGCTTACTAAGAAAAGTTTTAGAAATAGGTAATATATATTTATACTTTACCAATCAACTCACATGGTATGACTCTAAATTTTCTAATACTTTTCGATCTCTTATTGCTAAATCAAAATTTTAAAGCAATAAAATCTATCTTATCAACCTCAATTTGGACTCCTTCTTGTTAAAAAGGCATTTTGATACCAAATGGTCAAAACATACAATAACTTTAAATCCATGGAAATAATACATAAATTTATCTAATGCAAAAACAATTGATAAAAGCCTATTTTAAATTGTAGAGTAATTACAGTATGTACCATCCAATGTCTGTGAGGCATAAAAGATGACATGGATTTGTTTCCTAATCCTTTTGCCTAAAACAACTCCCATTGTATAATTTTAGGCATCACACGTGATCTTGAATGGTGGACTCTAATTTGGTGGCTAAAGAATAGGTGCATTTGTCAATAATACCTTCACAACACTTTTCAATAATGCATTGAGCGTGTAAAAAGCTTCTTGACATTTTTTTTCCAAATTCAAATGGAACTTCTTTTTATAACAACTTTGAAATTGGTAGCAATCTTTGAAAAGTCGTTAGTAAACCTATGGTAAAATCCTACATGTCCAAAAAAACATCAAACTTCCCTAAGATTTATAGCGTAAGGTAAGTTCAAATTTAAATCAATCTTTGCTTTATTAACTTCAATGTCCATAGAGGAAATCATATAAAATGTAATGGGAAATGATCCTTTCTAATAGCCAAATTAAGCTTCCTAAAAACTATGCACATTTTTCATCTATTTTGCACCTCATTGAACTAACTCATCATTTTGATTTCTTACTACTATCACCTTAGTTTTTTTGGCATAACATGAACTAGACTCACTCATTCACTATCTAAAGTTAGCTAGATTATAACTTCATCCAAAAGCTTTATATTTTATTTTATTACCACTCTTTCATTATTGGATTGAGTCTCCTTTATGGATCTTTTACTGGCTTAGCATTTTCTTTTAAAAGAATATTACATATGCATGTCGCTAGAATTATGCCTTTTATATTAGCTAAGGTCTAACAAATTGTAGTTTTGTACTCCTTTAGAGTGCTATTAGCCTTTCTTTTTGCTCTTTAGTCAATATTTTTAAGATGATCATAGGTAGTAACTCTCCCTCACCTAAATATATGTGTTTTAGGTGATTATGTAAGGTTTTCAATTCTAGTTTTGGAGCTTGCAAAACAAAATGCAATATTTTCTTTTCAGTTGAAGGAATTTCAGCATTTAAAATTTTTAACTATGTTAGCACTTATAATAATGATTTTACAACTTTTCTAAAAAAATAATGATTTTACAACTTCATAAGTTTTATTAACTTGCTCGTTAACTTCTAATTAGCATTAAACTCTGACTCATTACCAACACATTCTTCCCCAAAAATATCTTGCATAATTAAGTCAATAATATTCATACGACAAACAAAGTGAAAATTATTAGGATACTTCATTACTTCAAAAATATTAATTTTCATTATCTCACCATCAAACTCAACGAAAAAGTACTGACATCCATATCAATTTTTATTTTAGTTATCTTTATGAAAGACCTACCTAATAAAATTAAAAGTGAATGTTCTATATTGTCTCCATCCATTTTCAAGATGTAAATCACCAATATGATGGAAACCATTAACCTGAACCAAAACATCATCTGCAATACCAATAGGACGCGTATAAGAATGATTAGCTAGTTGAATAATCACATTAGTTTCTTACAAAGAATTCAGATGTAAATCTTTGTAAATTGAGTATGGAACAAAATTAAAATATACACCTAAATCTAGTATGACACACTTAATTTCCTTATAACCAATAACACAAGGAAGTGTTAACATACTTGGATCTTTGCATTTTTCTGGTAATTGTATGTTTATCATAGTTGATACATTCTTATCTAAAATTGTTCTCTACTTATCCTTCAACTTCATTTTATTAATGCATAGTTCTTCCAAGAACTTTTTATATTTCTAAATGTCTATAATAAGTCTCAATTTTCCTAAATTAATTAATTCAAACCTAGCTTTTAAATCAATTTATCATTAATTGATTAGGTACGATATCATTGCATATCAACAAATAATGGTTATAAATTTAACGAAAAAAGACTAAAATATAAATCAATAATCAAGATATATATAACTAATTAATTAAGTTTTTTTGTTTCTCATAAGTTATGACATACAAATACAAAAACAACCTACTTGCTACTTATATCAACAACAACAACAACAACAACAATATCTCAATAGGAATCTTATTGAGATGTAGGGTATAGGGAGGTTCAAAAGTATGTAGCCTTATCCCTAGCTAGTAAAAAGACTATTTTTGATAGGCCAACAAAAAAAATTCTAAATGGTTGGAAGAAAAACTTGTATCAATCATTCATAATAATTACAGATTACTGAACTCATAGATTGCAATAGAATAATCAATACTAAATTAATTTATCAGATCAATCCATATTAGTTACTTATAAAACAAAAGAGTAAGAAACAAGAAATACTTGAATTAAAATAAAATTCTAGTATAGAATTAAAATTCTCAAAGTTATAAATAGAGTTTTAATTTTTATTGAATCAGAAAATTTAGATTTAGCCTTTAATGACTATTTTCCACCAAAAAATGTAAGAAAGAACATAAAAGAATTGAGAATAAACATATTCTTTCTCTCTCAAAACTATAGTATATAAATATGTTAGAGATAATGATTGAAAAAATCAAAATTCCTATATAATAGGGTTGAAAATAAAGTCTCCTAACTGGGCTAAAATTCTTAGAGTGAATCTTACTCCAAATATGATCTCATGTTATTAGTTTTAGCGATTTGTCATCTTTTACTTAATCTCCCCAAAATTTGTGGCTTTGACATATGATGCTCCAATTAGATTTCAAACCAAATTTGGTCCAATCTCCACTTATCACTTCTTAAAATAAAACAAAAATCAAATTTACCAATTAAATACCAAAATCAACCTAAAAAAAGAGATAAGTTTAATTAATATGATCTAATCACATCTTATCACACCATCATCCATTTAGGAAGCTAGTGACTGTTGGAAACCCATACCATGGCAGCAATCTATAACAATGCCCATAAATGGCATAAATTCCTCCATTGTAATTCCACATTCACACAACCTATTACTTCAACAAACTCAACACCCTTTAAGACAAAACCCATGTCCATAATTAGAAGCAACCTTAGGCACCTTAAAACATGCAGATAATGACTTCCTCAAGGTGCTTTTGCAAAACCATATTGGTGGCCTCTAAGTGACTAGAACTTTTCTAGAGCATATGTGGTATACGACTTATGGTAGAAGAACTAGGTTGCTTATTTCAAGAGCTTATTCAAATTAATCTTATATTAGGGTTGTGACTTTTAATGTAAAATGTTCATATTCTAAACCAATTAATTAAATCATTATCTAATTTTAGTAATTGAGGTTTTGTGGTTTCTCAAATTACAATCTTGTCGTAACTCTTTATGAATCATTGGTTTTAATTAAAGGGTTAGTAGGTTATTCATGAATCATATTTAATTTTATTTAAGGACTTAAAGTGTGCAACTTTTGCAAATCAATTCCAAAATTCATTTTAATAACAATCAACCATGAAATCAACTTCTAGAATCAAAGATGTCTATGATGCCACTATTAAGAAATTAGCATGAGATCCAATCTCATGAATAGTGAAATAAATATGAAATTTTTTTGTTCAAAAATTTGAAAGTCAATATCACTTAAATTCAATAACATAATTAACGTATAAAGCATAACAATGTATGAATTATAATTTATACCTTATTATTAAACTTGATCATTTTCTTGTCGTTTCACTTAAACTATTTCTAAAATTGGCTCATCGGAACTACTGTAGCCACATACATGTCCAACATTTAATGATATCTATGAAACATGTTAAAAGAACTCTACAAGTGGAGTAAAGAGGATTAAGCAAGACAGGTTAGCTTCTTTAGAGTATAAGCCTATTTATAATAGGATTTGATCCTTTTAGTAATTTAATTGAAATAAAAGTTTAATTAAAATATTACAATTAATTATAATTAAATACTAATTGGATCCAAATAAAATTTAATATCTCATATTAATCCTTATTTATTAAATATATCATATCTAATCATAAAGTTTTTCAAATTTTGCAATCAAGTTTAACTTGAATAAAACACTTTTCTCTATTCAATTATTCTTTGTGTATGGCATATTAGGTTCCTAAATATGTTGACAATAAATATAAATAATAACCCTACTTTATGTTTAAAATTAGATAAATTAAATTCCTTTAATTTATCTTTAATTCTCTAATTAAATAATTATATACATAGATCAAGATAGCATCTAGCAATGCATCATAACCATCCAAATATTTAGGAATGTTAAAGTAATTTTGACTAACCTTTTCATGTATGATTTTTTTTTGTATAATTCAATCTTTTTATTATAAAATGTTTCAATTGGGCATATTATGATATTGATATCTACTCAATTTAAGTCCAATCATATTAGTTATCTACTATTAGTAATTAATTCCATTAATGATATTTGAAAACTATTATCAAATTATCATTCTGCTATGGCCTAAAATTTCCTAAATTAATAATATTCGATAACAAGGAAACATTCTCTCCAATCTCTTTTGGCGGTGATGAATCTTATGTTCATCACTCAACTATCTCCATATAGTTCATGTTATATTCAATAACTATCAATTAAGCTACCTTTTACTATAGTAAATCATAATTAGTATTAAAATATTGCAATCCCCATATAAGATACTTTGAAGATTTCAAGTCACAAGACTATTTATAGATTATCATAATTAGAATTTTCATAGATATATAGGTAATGTTCTAAATAGAATTCTCATATGGAGTTAGCCCAATGAACTTGTTTTCTAATAAGCACTCACATATTTATTTAAGTATTGATTACTTCCTTTACAGGAAAGAAATATAATATATCCTAGCTCTTTTAGATTCTATTAATGACCAATCTTAATAAAATATCGACTAGGAACAATTTAAGAATAATACGTAAATACAATATGAATATTATAATTTATGATTTCATTGTAATTTCATTTGGATTGTACATTTATTATATGAAATTTATCATAAATATCTAAATATGTATAAGATAAAAAAATTCCTTTAAATAATTATATCACTAAATTACAACTAATTGATTGACTATAGGGATTAAGCTAACAATCATCCTATTATATTATATGTACAAATACAAGAGTTTTTTTTTAGTATAAAGACGTTTTTGTGAACTACTAGCATTATTTTCAAAACTTAAACAAGGGATACAATGACTATTAGTTGATTGAAAGAAAGAGTAATGTATTTTATTAGTTACAAAGTCAGTGCTTTTATATCTACATTTAGATATAGAACAAATAGTGTTGTAGAGTTTAAACCATTTCTATAATAATCACATGTCAATTTTCCAAACTAAGCTGTATTTGTCGTGCTTGTTATCTAGGAACATGATGAAGAAATCAGGGAAGAAAACATTAGTCTATCCAATAGGCCTAGCAAATTTACTTATCTTAAAGCATGTCACACGCGAATGTTATAAATTAAAGGCATAACATTTTTTAATTAATTCCAGTGAAACATTAATTATTCAATTTAGAGTTAACAATTCTCAATAATCATTAGGATTCCCAAGGTTGTCCAAACTACATTATAGTCTCAGGCAGCCTATGAAAAGTACACAAACATAATTAGGTACCAAACCAGAATCAATATAGCACATGTTTCATATGCTTTTATGAATTAATAACATCCTAAGCTAGTTTTGAGAGATACTATATACACATGATGCTACTAGAGAATAAAATACTAAAAGCCTAGAATGTTGGTTTTACTTTTGGAGGTTGAGTGTTTTTGACCAACTTATGTCAACCAATTGGACGGATAGCTTTAAAATGTGTGACTATAAAGTGTGTGATAATGGTATTCCATTTTACTTTGTTTCAAAGTGGTCCTTAACAACTCCCTATAATCCTTAGTTTATTGCTTCCACTAACTGAAGTTGGCACAGTCTTAATGGTTCCCTAACCTAATCTACGTACCTCTGCCCCCTCCATAGATACTAATGCTGAAAAGAGCAGCAGAGATGGGCACACGCAAAAGGAAGCGAAATTTTTGGGAAAATAACCGGAGGATATGTGAATGTGGGGACATTGTGATCAAGCCAAGTGGATGGAGATACAAAGTTGAAGTGAAATCTCCAGTTTCAACAACTCTTTAGGTCTTTGCCTTTACATTGAATATTACTTTAAATGGTTAAAAATAAGTTTGAACTTCTAGCTATGGATTCTACAATCACCTTGTCAAGCAAAACTTCCTGCGTATGATTGTTGGTTTCTTTTGAAAGCAAAGGAAAAAGAACTAAGCAAAATCAACATCTAGCTAAGATAGTTCACTCATATCAGGAGCAAACAATTCAAGTGAAAGTGAAATCCTTAAAGTTTCCATTTTACCAAAAAAAAAAAACAAAAACAAAAACATTGAAACATGCAGTGTCAGGCCAAGTAGGATATCTCTTGTTGTTTTTTTAATCTACATGGTTTGTTTCACTATTTCCACTTATATTATATATATCTATATAGCCTAACTCAAAGAAAGTGTTTCTTCTCTATTAAAATTTTACTTTGTACATAATCTACATCATTAGTCAAACTTAAAAATGCTTCCAGTAAATTGTGAGAGATATATCATCTCTAATTACAATTGTTAGATACTCATTTTGAGTGAATGACCTAGTAATTATAGGTTGCTTTTTGATTACTCAAGAAATTAAAATTTACATAAATATAATGCTTATTTATTAATAAATATCTTATTAGGACGTCTACCATAATAATAATAA
>JAOSBL010000211.1:9839256-9859518 GCA_027568915.1 Erythroxylum roraimae | reverse complement strand
TAATAATAATAATAATTGTAATCCAAAATTTTTGAAAATAAATAATTAGGTGTTATTGTGTGAAATAAATATCACAATTATTTTACCTTTTTCAATGAAAATTGTTTTTCTATAAGTCACGTGTATAAAATATTGCTTGTAACCATTGAATAAACCAATTAATTTGGTTTAGATTGGAACCTGTGATAAGAATGTGTTGACCAAATAATTTAGATGTAATACTCCCTCCTATCCAAAGTAAAAGTCGTTTTAGAGGGATACACACTTATTAAGAAAGCTAATGAAATATTTGATATACCCTTATTAATGGTTGATAAGAGAATGACTTGTCTGCACAAAAGCCGCACACCTATCCAGCTTTTAGAATTTTGATGTTTTCAACTTTTACAGTTTGAATGTTTTCAACTTGTAGATTATATGTACATCTTTTATATTTAAATAAATAAATGAATGTTGTTGAGAACTAAAAGGTTTTGAAGCAAAATAAAAAGAAACATGATGAAGTGCATCGAAAAGGTAATTTGCAATAATTAGCATGTGAGAGAAATTGCATGTTGAATTGCCTTGAAATTGTAATCTGTGTAATTAGGATGTGAGAGAAATTAAAAGGTAATTTTGGAAGTAAAATTGTAAACATGTATTAAAAGTCATGAATGACACTTATTTTGAATAATTAAAATCTATCTAAAACGACTTTCATTTTGGATAGGAGGGAGTATTATTCTTAATGAATAAAGATGCATCATTAGGTGAGCCCGTACGGATAAAATTTTGGCAAGTCGATAAAATAAATCTCTAAATGCATATGGTGATTATGGAGGTAACAAACATTGGCCTAGCTAGTTTTGTCAACAAACCTATTGGATTATTCCATTAAAATTGTTCATATAAAAAACTATGAAGAAAAGCATTAGAAATATTTAGATATTTAGAATCTCATCCATAAAATGCTAATAATACTCGTATTGTTGTAGTTTTGCCTATTATACTAAATACGACTGTTAGTCAATTCTATTTTCTTTTTGAATCATTTGGCAACTAATCGTGTCTTGTAACAGTTAATACTGTCATCTTGTTTTCTTTTAAGTCCAAAAAAAATCAATGATATTCTTTTCTAAAGGCTTGGGCACTAAAGTCCAAGTTTTACTGGCAATGAGAACATTAATCTCAGTTTGCATTCCTTCTTACCGTTCAAAGTATGACTTTGCATTGCCAAAGGAAGAAGGATCAACTTTAAGATAATCAAACTTTTCAAGTTTGGTAGTTGTGGCTAATGCATGATAATTTCTTCTTATGCTTGATCATAATTTTATGGTATGAGCACATTATATTAGAGAAGATGACGAGTTACTAAATTTGGTAAGATCAACGAGTAAGTTTAGGCATGTATTGTTGTTAGAAATAGGTGATCTAGATATTATTTTTAATGAAGATGAAGTGGATGAGTGATCATTTGAAAGAATGGATGATGGAGAAAGTTGATTTGGACCTATATTTATTGGTGTTAGGAAGGATGATGAAGAAAAAATAAGAACACGACCTAGATTCTAGAGTTCATATTTGAACAAAGTCATTAGTCATTCTAATTCTATCCAAATTGAATTAGCTCCATGCACTAAAGAAGAAAAAACATTTTGTGAAATAAAAAGAAAGCTTTTTTATTAAATTTAAGATAGCTTGAAAGATAAACTCTATTGCTTTCTATGTCAAACTAATGATATGCATGATGAGATGGAAAAGTACCAAGATAAACAAATATTTCAGTTTTATAAACAAAATTATGTTTTTTTATAAAAACATAAAAAAATAAATATAACATAAATAAAAAGGCCTCAATGATAAGTAATTTAGATTGTCTTTAAAAGAGAATAAAATATGATGATTTTTATTGCTTTTAGATAGACTTGACAAATTATTAATAAATATGGCATCAACATCTAAGGCATAGTTCTAGTATTTAATTAAAGCTTTATTATGTGCAAGTAAAGACAAACTAGTAACAATTTTATTTTTGAAAACACCATTTTATTCATGAGTGTATGGATAAGCAATGTGATGAACTATGCTGATAAAATGAAAATTTTTATTTAATTTTTTTATATTTTCCTCCTTAATCATAATGAAATGTATTGATTTTTATGAAATTATAGTTCAGCAAGAGACTCCAAATATTAAAAAAGATATAAGTTGGTTTTATTTTTAAGAAATAAACAAGTTTAATGAAAGAAGTCATTAGTGAAAAGAACAATATATTGATGGCCTAAATAAAAGGGAATAAGAACATATCCTCAACTATCAAAATGGACAATATCAAAAAAGTCTTTCTAATAAATAGAGATTTAATTAGAAAAGATGGTAAATTAAATTATTTTATTATTTTTGTGAATGAAACCATCATAAAAAGGTTCGAGTCGAATATGCCAATCATCTATTATAAACGTTTTAGAGGTTTCATATGTCAATTATATATATGAGCTTTTTAGAGATTAACGTATGCTTCTTATTCGAAGGTAGAAGAAAGGCATAAATTCTTTACTCACTTAGTTCTTACAAGAGAAGTTTCCTAATTAGTAATTACTTGATGTTGAAGAGAGTCAAAATGCAATGAAACAGTTGCATTTACGAACATAACAAATTTAAGGACTTAAAACAGTATAGAAGCATAATTCACTTTAGCAAAAGGTAAAAATGATTGCCAATATGCAAATTTTTTCCATTGTCAACGCGAATTTGATCAACATTCTTGCATTTATTTTTTATGATTAATTTATAAAATTTGGACAGCAGTACTCGAAAATCGTGAAATAGTGTCAATATTTAATACATCATAGTGTTGAGAACAATAAATATATAGATTAAATGATTGTCGAACGTTTGTAGTATCTGTCAACTGTGTGGTTTCACAAATCACAAATATGGTTGCCCCTTTTGATTATAGATTGAGTTAGTTTAAATACGGAGTTGGGTATTAGAGAACAGTCAAGGGAGTATTGTAGAATAATTTTAAGAACAGTTAGTCTAAGCAACTAATAAAAAGAAAATGAAAGATTGAGTGCAGTGACAATAATACTATAATCACTCTGGATATTGAAATAAATCATAGTATTATATTCACTTGACTAATTTTATGACCACTATCTCTTTTGAAAGAAATTTGACATGTTGAAAATATATTTATGGATAGATAAGTCATTTTCTTGAACTCTTGAAACTTTATAGTTAACTGTAATTGATGATTTATAGACATAAAGAAATCATGATTAGATAAAGACTTCAAAAATTTTAACTAAAGATAATTTCAAAAGATGAGGATAATATCGAAATAATAACTTTAATTTCAAAATCAATTGAAAGAATAAGAGTGATGAAAAAGTTTGATTACTTTAATTTTCAAATCAACTGAAAGATTAAGAGTGATGAAAAATAGGAAAGGATGTGAAATGAGTCAAGTACTTTAATATTTAATTTAGGCAAAAGGAGAATGGCAAGGAGGTATATAATTCATAATTGCACAAGGTGTACTCCAACTAGCAGAGATGCTCCTGAAACAACCAACTTAATAATATTTCACAAGCCAATTTTACAAAGAACAGGCGATTTTAACATCTTTTTTAATTAAAAAAACTTATATTGTCCATCATATGGCACCATCCCTACATTTTCCATACCTGGAGAAAATCTTTTTTGATTGACAATGCATGAAGGGTATCTCTTTTTCCTTAATACTTGAAGAATAAAGCTTGGAACAATACCAGATGAAAGTGATGAAAAATAGAGAATACGATGCTTTCTCCTATTTCCTATGCTTCTAATATTCCGAATTGAAACACTTCTTAGTCCAATATCTAGATAGTGCAAGTGACTAATATGTGAGGAATAGAACACCAGAACTATAGGTATCTTATTGTCTGATTAATTTTCAAATATATTTTATTGTCAAATTGAACAACAGTGAATGTCCTAAAGAATCACAATATCCTTCTAAATTACATTCACTTCATCGTGTCACCTCTAAGGATTAAGGCTATGTTTGGTTGGACGTAAGATTTTTAATGAAATAGAATAGAATGAAATGATTTATAATAGAATGGAATGTAAATAAATGTAATATTAGAAAATTGTTGTTTGAGAGGGATAAAAGAGCTCATAATGTAATATGGAGAAATGTTGTTTGGAAGAAGAATTCGTAATATAATATAGTAAAATGTTGTTTATCATTTTGCATTTTATCCTAAACCCCTCAAATCAGAGATAACTTATTTTTACTGTTTAGGATAAAATGGGGTATAATGGGAAACCCTCCTCTTCCATTCCAATCTATTATAAAGTCTCCTTCTGAACAATGGAATAATATTACATTTCATTTCATTTCATTATTAATCACCCAACCAAACATACCCTAGTGACCAGTAATTGTTACTTAACATATGGGAAAATGTGAACAGAATTGCAGCTTTTGCTAAAGCCAATAAATGATTGTTGAATTGATTTAGCAAAATATAAATTTCTTTTGTGATATCATGCATTTATTTGAGAGCAATGGGTTATAGTTCCACATTTAATTGCTTGATAGATAAAATACTATAATTTAAGGTAAATAAAATAGTACTGGCTCTACTAGCAATAAATCATACCTACCGAGACATCATCATATATATCCTATGCATCATCTTGTATTTCGTAGTATTGATTATGAACCTTGACCTCGTGTATTCATCTCAATAGGTTATGAAGTTTCTACAGCTAGCCAAAGTTGAAGTTTCCTATCATGTGAAAGATTCCTGATTTAGAAAGAAACAAGACATAGAAGTAGGTAACTCTCCATTAGGTATGCCAATTACAAGTTGGTTTAGTTGTCTCTTCTTTAATCGTTTGTCTTGCTCTAAATTTATTTGTATTCCATGAAAATGGCATCCTAGCTAGGGGAAGGATCTGTCACGGGCCCGTTGTGTATAATTAATTGTCCTAGATGCACAAATCATTGAACAAAGAACAAAAGAACACGGGGAAAAAGCAGGAAAATAGAGATATCAGGGATATTAGCTGATTCGATTAGAGGGTTCATAGGTTGGAGACTCGAGTGGATACAGCTATGGAGCTAGTGGGATGACAGAATTAATGCATAATCTCTGAACAAGAAAAATCACTAAATTAATATTGACCGGATCGAGAAGGCATATACTTTCCTGAATTCAATTATATTTGTCTCCAACCTTTCTGCTTTTCATTTTCTCCTTAATATTTGAGCTGGCTTCATTTATCAAAAACAAAGTCTGTCACTTTAAATTATGTCTTAACAAAAATTTGAATTGTAAGTTACGAGTAATTTATGATTATAGGTTATTATGTTTTAATGAGTGTAATTATGAATAGTACATGTGTCGGAATTATAATTATATGTTGCATTTACCACCCACGTCACTCCCAAATATAGTTCACTTTAATGCATAATATTCATTATAGTTGCTAAATAAAATTTTACATCTTTAACAAACTTGCATAATGAAGTCCACTTTCTAACTTGTTAAAAGTCGCTAAATTCACAATGTTAATGCTAAAATTCCTTCAGATGCACAGAAAATATTTTCAATCATCACAAATTATAATGTGTGTTAAAAATAGTAGGCACCGTTTTCGATGCCTACAAAAGTTGAAATAAAAGTCAAGGATAGTTGGCCAAATGACCAGTCATCTCACACGTCTTCTGCCTATAAATAGGCAGGAGATGATGAGAGCAAATATCTAGAAATCTTTTCTTCTATTAAATCCCACAAAAGTTTAGAGAGTGTTTTTCCTATTTAGTAAGAGAGTTAGTGTTTCTTTTTGTAAAATAGAGAGAGGTTGTACTCCTAAATTTCATAGTGAAATTCTTCTATCCTTGCCCGTATTTTTTATCCTAATTTAAGGGTTTGCTACGTAAAATATGTATGTTAATTACTATTCTTTTAGTCCTATTTAGCTGCGAACTTGCTCTAATCCTGTCGATTTTTATAACAAGTGGTATCAGCGCGAGATGAGAAAATTACGACGAATTTTTTGGCATAATCCGTTCAGAATTCAGGTGAGTACAGTGAAAGTTGGTGAACAGTAACTACAAAAAGGTGACAACTGTTTATGCATTTATTTTTCATTAAACTGTACTATAATTCAAGTATATAATACTATTCACGTGTATGGTATTATTCATACATAAGCATACAGTACTATTCACATATATGGAACTATTCATACGTAGGAGTATTATTCATACATAAGGGTACTATTCACGTAAAATAGTGGAAGCCAAAATTCTGTTAGTGATAGAAGCAATGGCAGCAAAATTTGAGATTGAAAAGTTTAATGGGAGTAATTTCTCATTGTGGAGTTGAAGATGAAGGCTATATTGAGAAAAGATAACTATTAAGAAGCCATCAGGCAAAAGGCCGACAACATTAACAGATGATAATAAGTGGAATGAGATGGACAAGAATGCTATTACAAATCTTCATCTGGCACTAGTAGATGAGGTGTTGTCAAGCATAGAGGAGAAGAAGACGGCAAAAGAGATTTGGGATCATCTCACAAAATTGTATGAGGCCAAATCACTCCACAACAAAAATTTTCTAAAGAGGAAACTATACACTTTACGCATGAAAAAATCCACTTCAATGACAGAGCACGTAAATAATTTAAATACTCTATTTTCCCAACCCATATCATTGGGGCACACAATAAAGATAAGTGAATGTGCGAAACTTCTACTTCAAAGTCTACCAGATTTGTATGTTTAACTCATCATCAATTTAACAAACAACACTGATACTATAGTCTTCGACAATATTGCAACTGTTATTCTGGAAGAAGAGAGTTGATGCAAAAGTAAGGAAGATAGACTGACAAATCCGCAACAAGCGGAGGCCCTGACAGTGATGAGAGGAAGATCAATAGAACGTGGTCCAAGTGGGAGTCATAGTCATAGTAGACCAAAATCCAGGAGTAAAAGAATTTCAAGTGCTACAATTTTGGCAAGAAATGGCACCTAAAGAAGGATTGGTGGAATTTGAATAAGAAAGATTCTATTACTTAAGGAAATGCGGCAAATACTTCAGATGATGGAGGTGCAATGGTTTGTGAAGCGACAACAACTATTGGAGGTAAGAGAAGATTTGTTGATATATGGCTTCTCGATTCAGCAGCTATTTTTCATATGACCTTTCGAAGAGACTGGTTCCATCAGTATGAATCTATCTCTGGAGGATCTGTGCACAACTGTAATGATCAAGCTCTGAAGATCGTTGGTATCGATACCATCAAGTTAAAAATCTATGATGGGACAACTCAGATTATTGAAAAAGTGTGTCATGTAGAGGGCCTGGAGAAGAATTTTTTGACTGTAGGATAAATGGATGATCTCGGTTTTAAATTTGATATTTAAAACAAGATCATGAAAGTGATTAAAGGAGCACTGGTACTTATGAAAGAAGAGAAGATTGTTGCAAATCTGTACATGCTGAAGGGAGTAACTTTGCAAGAAGGAGAGGCATCTGTTGCGGTGACTAATTCAGATGACAAATCTACAATGACGTGGCATAAAAAGCTTGGACATATGTCAGAACAAGGAATGAAGATACTTGTAGAGAAGAATCTACTTCTAGGTCTCATAAAGGTATCACTACCCTTCTGTGAGCATTGCATTGTGAGTAAGCAGCATCGATTGAAGTTCAACACATCAAAGTTCAGAAGTAAAGAAATTCTAGAATTGATTCACTCTGATGTATGGCAAGCACCAGTTACATCCCTAGGATGAGCAAATTTCTTTGTATCATTCATTGATGATTATTTGAGGAGATGTTGGGTGTTCCTAACAAGAGGAAGGGAGATGTGTTTCCAGCTTTTAAATTTTACAAAGTGCTGGTGGAACTCAAATCTGGTAAGAAGATCAAGTGTTTGCGCTCAGATAAAGGAGGCGAATACACTGGTAGGGAATTTGATGAATTTTGCAAGCAAGAAGGCATCAAAAGGTAGTTCACGACGGCATACACTCCTCAACAAAATAGAGTAGTAGAGCGGAAGAATAGAACTCTGTTGGAAAGAACAAGAGCGATTTTGAAAACTGCAAGCTTAGATAAGAAATTCTGGGCAGAAGCAGTTAATACCGTCTGTTATTTGGTGAATCGAGATCCATCAACTGCAATTGAGTTGAAGACACGGATGGAGATGTGGATTGGTAAACTAGTGGGTTATTCCAACCTCCATATATTTGGACATCCTGCCTATGTGATGTTCAATGCCTAAGAATTTATGAAGTTGGAACCAAAATCTAGAAGATGTATTTTCTTGGGATATGCTGAAGGAGTAAAGGGGTATCATCTGTGGGATCCCACTGTCCACAAGATTATTATCAGCAAAGATGTTATTTTCTTGGAAGATAATGATCAAGAGCAAACAGAAGATGTTAGCACTTCAAAAGAGAATTCAGAGACTAAAACAGTACAGATGGAAAAGGAATTTGATCAAAATGATTCTTCTGAAGCTGCACTAGAGCACGAGGAGCAAGAACCAGACGAATATGATGTTTCAGATACTCGGAGATCAACTCGCATAAGAAGAGCACCGAGTTGGCACTCATATTATATTATGGAGAGCAATATTGCATACTGTCTTTTAACTGAGGACGGAGAGCCATCAACTTTTCATGAAGCAATGAATAGTTCAGATGCATCTCAGTGGATGGCAGCAATGCAGGAAGAAATTGAAGCTTTGCATAAGAATAAGACATAGGAGCTGGTATCACTGTCACAAGGAAGAAAGCCTATTGGCTATAAATGGGTTTGCAAGATCAAACGGAGTGGTGACGATCAAATAGAGCTATATCGTGCTAGATTGGTGGTAAAAGGATATGCTCAGAAGGAAGGAACTAACTTAAATGAAACATTTTCTCTTGTGGTTCAACTTACCATAGTTCGAGTAATCCTGACGATGTGTGCTACATTTGACTTGCATCTTGAGTAGTTAGATGTGAAAAATGCATTTCTTTATAGAGATCTTGAAGAAAAAATTTATATGCTCCAACTAGAAGGTTTTAAAGAAAAAGGAAAAGAGAACTTGGTTTGCAGGTTGGACAAATCTCTATATGGTTTAAAGCAGGCATCGAGGTGTTGGTATAAGATATTTGATTCCTTCATCATGAGCCTTAGATACAGCAGATTGAATACAGACCATTATGCAGATTTCAAGAGCTTTGAGAAAGATAATTTTATAGTTTTACTATTATACGTGGATGACATGTTGGTTGCAGGCTCCAACAATGATCGTATCAAAGAACTTAAGGCACAGTTGGCTAGAGAATTTGAAATGAAGGACTTGGGACCAGCAAATAAGATTCTAAAGATGCAATTCACCGAGACATAAATAATAGGAAGATTTGGCTTTCTCAGAAGAATTATTTGAAGAAGATCTTACGGCGATTCAATATGCAAGATTTTAAGTCAATTTATACCCCTCTTCCTGTGAATTTCAAGTTATCCTCAAGTATGAGTCCTAGCAATGAAGAAGAGAGAATGGAGATGTCTCGAGTACTGTATGCATCAATAGTGGGAAGCTTAATGTTCACTATGATTTATACAAGACCAGACATTGCACATGCAGTGGGAATAGTTAGTCGATACATGGCGAATCCTGGTCGAGAGCATTGAAATACTGTTAAGAGGATTCTTAGATATATCAAGGGAACCTCAGATGTTGCATTATGTTATGGAGGATCAGATTTTACTATCAAAGGATATGTTAATGCTGATTATGTAGGTGATCTTGATAAAAGTAAATTACTACAAGATATGTGTTTACACTAGCTAAATGAGCTGTGAGCTGGGTTTCAAAACTGCAGTCAATTGTGACTATGTCAACAATAGGAGTAGAATATGTGACAGCTATACAAGCCAGTAAAGAAGCAGTGTGGTTGAAGTTGATGTTGGAAGAACTCGAATGCAAACAAAAGAACATTATTTTGTTTTGTGATAACCAAAGCGCTTTGCATCTTGCAAGGAATCTAGCATTTCATTCAAAAACAAAACACATTCGAGCTCAATATCACTTCGTTCGTGAGAAAGTGGAAGAAGGAATGGTGGACATGCAAAAAATTCATACAATGGATAACTAGTAAGATTTTATGACAAAAGCAATCAATGATGGCAAGTTTATGTAGTGTCGATCCTCGTGTGGCCTGGCAGAGACGTGTGATGATCTAATTGACTCTCAATTAAATATTCAAGTGGGAGAATTGTCAAAAATGGTCGGCACCGTTTTCGGTGCCTACCAAAGTTGAAATAAAAGTCAAGGATAACTGGCCAAATGGCCAGCCATCCCACACATCTCCTGCCTATTTATAGGCAGGAGATGAAGAGAGAAAATATCTAGAAATCTCTTCTTTTATTAAATCTCCACAAAAGTTTAGAGAGTGTTTTTTCCTATTTAGTGAGAGAATTAGTGTTTGTTTTTGTAAAATAGAGAGAGGTTATACTTCTAAATTTCATAGTGAAATTCTTTTATCTTTGCCCGTAGTTTTTACCCCAATTTAGAGATTTTTCGTGTAAAATCTGTCTGTTTATTACTATTCTTTCAGTCCTATTTAGCTACGAATCTGCTCTAATCCGGTTGATTTTTACAATAATGTGCAAATTGCGAATAGTATTATGATCCTGATATTAGCTTTCAATCATTACGTAAACTTGGTTGATCTAATACCGAAATATTGTAACGCGCAAAATGCAGATATAAATATATTAACCCTTCTCAGTTAAGCTAATTGCACAAACAAGATCAAAGTTAGAATATGCATCTGACTATTCTAATATAAACCACTTCAAAGTGTATGGAAAAGCCGACAAGCAAAGTCATGCTTTTGAAGGGAAACTCGAATGATTCGGAATAAACAAACCAAAGCTATCAGTTAAAAGAACAAAACAAAGAGGAGGGGCCCTAAAACACCAATGGCCAATTGGACGGTGTACGGTCATAATAATCATCTTTCGCTAAGAACAGTGAGGCAAATGTGGTTAGACTTGCTTGTGGCATTAGAAAGCAACCACTTGTTTAAAATAATACTAACTCAATATCTTTAACCAACCCACGAAAAGCCTATCATGACAACTTAAGGGTTGTTTCATGGGACGTCACTAAAACAGCAGCTCGTCGATATATATGTTCTCAGTTAAGCCATTCTCTTTGAGCCCTGCTAGGCTGTGACCCTTTATGCAGCTACTATAGCTACTAAAGCTAGTTTCAAGGGTCTCCGCCAAAAGGTGTAAATTCATGATAGTTTAATTACTTCTCAAAAGATCAAGAACGAGATGAGTATTGAAGGAAGCAAATCTATAGCCACAATTTTCAGATATGCAGATTGGGTTGATATATTGCTTATGCTGTTGGGTACTGTTGGAGCTATTGGAGATGGTATGTCAACCAACTGGTTACTGGTATTTGCTAGCCGCCTAATGAATAGCTTGGGTTACGGTAAGTCCCAACAAAATCACGGGAATTTCATGGCTGAGGTCGAAAAGGTGAGCACTCTGACAGCCAGTGTACACACTCAAAAACAGTCCTTTTCTCTTCTACCTGTTTTTTCTTCAATAAATGATAAGTATCTCAGCATACATTTCTCGGTTTCTGTTTTGTCAACAGTGCAGTTTATACTTCGTCTACTTGGGATTAGCAGTCTTGGTGGTGGCTTTTATGGGTAAATCTCGGTTGCCCATGACCATAAATCTATACTCTCTACTAGCTAGTTTTGCTTCCTAAGGACAAGTAGTGCAAAACTGAATCTGTTGTGCTTTCTTTTTAATCTAAAATGGCATCCAAGAGTAAAGGATGGTGTGATAAGGAGACACCAGCAATAATCTAAGAAACCAGGTCATTTTGTAGAACTATGGGATGCCCTAAATTTGAGAAACTGCTTTTGCCTCATCTGAAAGTAACTCTGGATTAAGCTGTCCTGGAACAAAACTAAATAATATTTGCATAGATTGGGAAGCTATGAAATAGCTCCTATTTTACAGGCTAAATCATAGCTTGATCATGCTTGCAGAAGGTTACTGTTGGAGCAAAACCAGTGAGCGACAGGTTCTGAAGATCCGGTACAAGTACTTGGAAGCCGTCCTTAGACAAGAAGTTGGGTTTTTCGATTCACAAGAAGCAACTACTTCAGAAATCGTCGACAGTATATCCAAAGATACTTCTCTCATACAAGAAGTACTAAGTGAAAAGGTAAAGATTATGAGAAACACTATCAGAGCCCCAGTCCGAGAATGTTTTGGTTATCTGATATGAAACAGTTGTATCAACAAAGAAATAATGCTTGGTTGAATTTGCAAAGCTCATTTCTTTCAAGTTTCGTCATTTACACCTCTGTCTGGTTATTTTCACCCTCTAGCTAAAATCGATTTGTGTCGCATATTGTTAATGTGAACTGTTTTATCTTGATCTAAAATCAATCGTTTTGATTATTTCTCAGGTGCCCATATTCTTGATGCACATGTCTGTGTTCATCTCCGGACTTGCATTTTCCACTTACTTCTCATGGAGATTGTCCCTGGTGGCCTTTCCAACTCTACTTCTCCTAATAATCCCAGGGATGATTTACGGAAAATACCTTCTCTACCTGTCCAAAAAGGCGCACAAGGAGTATGGCAAAGCAAACACCATAGTTGAGCAAGCTCTCAGCTCCATTAAAACTGTCTATTCATTCACTGCCGAGAAGACAGTTCTTGATAGATATTCAGCAATCTTGGAGAAAGCAACAAAACTGGGAATCAAGCAAGGCATAGCCAAAGGTGTTGCAGTTGGGAGCACAGGGCTTTCTTTTGCCATATGGGCTTTTCTCGCTTGGTATGGAAGTCATTTGGTGTTGTACAAAGGAGAAAGTGGAGGTCGAATTTATGCTGCTGGCATTTCCTTCATTTTGGGTGGACTGTACGTTTTCGTTGTTTCCTTCTCATTTCACTTTGACGTTCCAAATCATTCATATTCCATTAATTGCATTTAAGTGTAGAAAGAGCATGCAAAATTTTCTTTACCATATCTGCAGATTTTGATAATTCACCATACAATACAAGCTGAATTTCGCTACCTAACTTCCATTAATTCTCGAACTTCATAAGCTCTTTACTTCTTTCTCCCTTCCTACTAAAGCAGTCGTCGAGAGAATTCCTTTTACTTGATTGCAGTCATGGATTTTCTTTCCAGCTTTAACTTTGATGGCCTATGGTAAATGTGTTAGTATTTAATGATAAAGCTTACACGTGCCTCCTTTTTCGTCTTCAAAGTTCATTTACAGTAATTGTCTCCTGATTCAGCTTTCTAGTCATATCTAATTGAACACTTTATTCTAATTCCTTCCACTAAATTATCAAGTCCTTGCTAGATCTTTATTTCATGGGAACTAAATATCTAGTTAAGGTAACTGTGTCATTAATGTATCTTTTAGGGCTATTGTTTTTTTTTAAATGACTAGATTCTATTTTTCTATATTTGATTGTTTATATTTTAAAATTTATTATTTATTTTATAATATTATTTAGCTTTTATATATTAATTTGATTATATTTCTTTAAACCATCTATTCATAATTAAAATTTAAATGTTAAGTTATTTTAAATAAAAATGGATGAAAGAAGATCATATAATAGCTAAAAATATTATAGAAGAAAATAATAATTAAAGCAAAAAAAATAGACTTTGATTATGGGTTGATTTTAAAACTGGCGCTTAGTAGCTTTTGAATGTATTGTGCATCTGTTCATTTCCCTGCATATCTGAAGAACTCGCGGGCTGCTGGGCCAACTTTCTTCACCTCACAGAGAAACCAATCCTTATCTTAGAACCTTTTTGGAAATGCCAATATATCCTTGGATCCTCCCTAGCAAAAATGCTCTGATTGAAGGAAACCAGAAATTTTGTCTAGTTTTACTCTGTCTTATTTTGTCTCATAAAATCTCAGCTATTTATTTTGCGGGACCCACGCGGGTTCTATACGGGCCTCATATAAATAAATGGCTGAGATTTATTGGACACAATAAAATACCATAATATTGGATAGAGGATCTAGACTCTAATTGAAGTGGAGGACTTCTTTTATCTGGTCTACTTAACTACAACAGTCATGAAACCTGCGTCGATCCAAGACATTCAAGTTACCAGTCGTTCATTTTTCTTAAAATGTAGTTGTAAGCCTTCATTAAAGTGTTGAATATGCAATATCATTTGTTTACGTTTTATGATTAAAAACTTTTGCATACAGAATTTTGAATTACCTTCACAATCATAATTGAATTCCGATTCATTACTTTAATTGAAGAACATAATAACTTGCAATTATATTTATATTGGCTTCGATGATGATTGTAATAGCATGCAATATAATTTGCAAAATTGTAATTGAAAATTACATTTATGTGTATACCTTTCTGAATTTAATGTCTCTATTTAGTTTTTAAATACCCCTTTTGAAACATACTTAAAATTTGAATATCGATATCTTATCAACATGATATAACATATCGTTTACGTCATGTCTTTATAAGCTTTGCTCTTTTTTTGGTAATTAATTATACAAAAAACTAAATGTTGAGGACTAATGTGTAATTTAAATATTATCCCTTTTATTTCTAATAAGCAACATTCCTATTTTTCTAATATGTAAATAGCAAAACTCTGTAAAAAATAATCATTTTCAATGTAATCACTGGTTTTAATCAAGATTAAATATATATGAATGTTATATGACATGCAGATCTCTTGGAATGGCACTTCCAGATTTGAAGTACTTCACAGAAGCTTCTGTAGCTGCCTCTCGTATATTCAACAGGATCGATCGAATTCCAAGAATCGATAGTGAGGATACAAACGGAGTGACGCTTGATAAAATTAGAGGAGAAATAGATTTTGAACATGTCAACTTTACATATCCTTCTCGTCCAGATTGTAATGTTCTTAAAGACTTTACTTTAAAAGTTGAAGCAGGAAAAACTGTTGCCCTAGTTGGGGCAAGTGGAAGTGGAAAGTCTACTGCAATTGCTTTGGTTCAACGATTTTACGATGTAGAAAGTGGGACCGTGAAGATTGATGGTGTTGACATAAAAATACTTGACTTGAAATGGATGAGAAGTAAAATGGGACTCGTTAGCCAAGAGCATGCATTGTTTGGTACATCAATTAAAGAGAATATCATGTTTGGGAAGATTGGTGCCACTATGGAGGAAGTCACTACTGCAGCTATGGCTGCAAATGCTCACAACTTCGTCAGACAACTTCCAGAGGGATATGAAACAAAGGTAATTGAGCTCAACATTATCGCTATTATCATTGAATTTTATAATTTTATATTACTTGCTTAAATGTTTAAGCATATCTGCTCATCCATTTTCTTAAATTGTTTTTTTTTATATAGGTTGGAGAACGAGGAGCATTCTTGTCAGGAGGACAAAAGCAGCGAATTGCCATTGCTAGAGCGATCATTAAAAACCCTGTAATTCTCCTTCTTGACGAAGCGACAAGTGCTCTTGATTCTGAATCAGAAACACTAGTTCAAAATGCACTTGATCAAGCCTCTATGGGAAGGACAACATTGGTACGCTTTTTAATCAGATTCCTACTAAATTTAACCAGTGCTTAATTATAACTGCTGCAAAATTTTCCAATTACTAGGTGGTAGCTCACAAGCTGTCTACAGTTCGAAATGCAGACGTCATTGCAGTTATTAGCAACGGTTCCATCATTGAAATAGGTTCACATAATGATCTAATTAACAGGAAAGGTGGCCACTATGCAAAACTTGCTAAAATGCAGCGACAATTCAGTTGTGATGACCAAGAACTGAACAATTCTGACACACATATATCTTCAATAGCAAGAAGTAGCGCCGGGCAACTAAGTACAGGAAGATCAAGTCCAGGAATTTGTACTTCACCATTAGCAGTTGCTAGTCCAAAGCCCAAATCTCACCCTGCTCCTTCTTTCTATCAGCTCCTGTCTTTAAATGCACCAGAATGGAAGCAAGCCCTGATAGGAAGTCTCTCAGCTGTAGCATCTGGTGCCGTTCAACCTATTTATGCATTAACCATTGGTGGTATGATTGCAGCTTTCTTTGCTCCAAGCCATGATGAGATGCTCGCTCGAATACAAACTTACTCTTTAGTCTTTTGCTCACTATCCTTGATTTCAATGGTTTTGAATGTGGTTCAACACTACAATTTTGCTTATATGGGTGAGAAATTAACCAAGAGAATCAGGATGAGAATGTTGGAGAAGATATTGACATTCGAGGCTGCCTGGTTTGATGAAGAACATAATTCGAGCGGAGCTCTATGTTCAAGATTGAGCAATGAAGCCTCCATGGCTAAAACTCTTGTTGCAGACCGAGTTTCCTTGTTGGTTCAAACTACTTCTGGGGTGACGATTGCTATGATTATGGGATTAGTAGTGGCTTGGAAGCTAGCACTTCTTATGATTGCAGTTCAACCACTCACAATCCTATGTTTCTATACACGGAAGGTTTTGCTTTCTAGCCTTTCAACAAAATTTGTCAAGGCACAAAATCAAAGCACTCAAATTGCAGCTGAAGCAGTCTATAATCACAAGATTGTGACTTCATTCGGGAGTGTGGGAAAAGTACTTCAACTTTTTGATGATGCTCAAGACGAACCCAAAAAAGAGGTAAGAAGAAAAGCTTGGCTAGCAGGAATCGGTATGGGGTCTGCAAATTGTCTGACTTTCATGTCATGGGCTCTAGATTTTTGGTATGGAGGTGTTCTAGTGAAGAAAGGAGAGATATCAGCAGGAGATGTGTTTAAAACATTTTTCATTTTAGTGAGCACTGGAAAGGTCATAGCTGAGGCTGGAAGTATGACTTCTGATTTAGCTAAAGGTTCAGCTGCCATTACATCTGTATTCCAGATTCTTAACCGCCAGTCCTTAATTCCAGCGTCTTACAATGTAAGTTATAGCAATTACCCGGATGTTGTATCTATCTTTGAATAATCATTAACAACAAGTCTTAATTATTTGTAGTATGAAGACGGTGGACATCAAACTAAACTAAAGAAAATTGAAGGAAGGATAGAGATGAAGAAGGTTGATTTTGCATACCCGAGTCGTCCAAACACGTTAGTGTTACGCCAATTTTGCTTGGAGGTGAATGAGGGAACAAGCATTGGTCTGGTCGGAAAAAGCGGATGTGGCAAATCAACAGTGATTGGACTGATTCAGAGATTTTATGATGTTGAGAAAGGGACAGTAAAAGTAGATGGAGTGGATATAAGGGTACTAGATGTTCATTGGTACAGAAAGTACACTGCCCTTGTTAGCCAAGAACCAGTCATATATTCAGGTAGCATCCGTCAGAATATTGAATTTGGGAAGCTTGATGCTAGTGAAACTGAGGTGGTGGAAGCTGCCAGAGCTGCCAATGCTCATGAATTTATCTCGTAAGTATGATGTCTATATTTGTGAATTTTTTATGATGATGCTTATAATAATAATAATAATTAAGTGAGAAAATTTGGAATGTAGGTCAATGAAAGATGGGTATGAAACAGAATGTGGTGAAAGGGGGGTCCAGCTGTCTGGAGGACAAAAGCAAAGAATAGCAATTGCAAGAGCTATACTACGGAATCCGGTAATCCTACTATTAGATGAGGCAACGAGTGCACTTGACGTGCAATCCGAGCAAGTCGTACAAGAAGCCTTCGACAAGATTATGGTTCGAAGAACCACAATTGTGGTAGCTCATCGTCTTAACACGTTACAAAAACTCCATTCCATTGCCTTTGTTGAAGATGGAAAGATAGTAGAGAGAGGAACTTATGCTCAACTAAAGACAAAAAGAGGAGCCTTCTTTAATCTACTAAGCCACCACACCTAAGACTAAGACGAGATCCACACTTGATATTAGTTCTCTCTATCTACTATAAATCAGATGATATGTGACACTGAGAATGAGGTTAATCTCTAAGGCTAAGATCATGTCACTATTGGACCATAAGAAAAAAAAGTCTTGGATTAGAAATGGTGTACTAAATATATAAGTGTGAGAATAAATTTTGGAGAGATGTGTTACAATAAAACGAGATATGTTAGACATATATGATTCATATAAGTCACCTTTAAATAATTTATCCTGAATTTTTAAATTTATAAGGGAAGTTACACATAAATATTTTAATACTGAAAATATTTTTGTCTTTGTAACCAACTAGTAGTTAAAAATATAATAAGATTATCACTTATTTTTACTTAAATTTTATTAAATAAGAAAGAAGTACTAAATAATAAAATCAAATATTTTTTAAATTAAAGGACTAAAAATAATTACTATTCTTAGTAATTCAAAATTTTAAACGTATTAAATTATGATATTCTTATACTCATTTAAAATAAGATATTAGTTATAAAAATTATTCACTCTTAATGATGATACTAAATTATCTAATAAAAAAAGTCTTAGTAGCTTGAATTATATTAATATTAGATCATAAAATGACGTGATTTTTAAATTATCAAATATTCTTTAATTTATATTAATAGAAAAGAAGGCAATATGATAATTTTTGAACACCTCTATTAAAATATTGTCCTATTTCATTAATTTTCAAATGATCTTATAAAGATTTGAAGTCTCACTAATCACTACAACATAGGGGACTTTTGGTTACATTTTTCTTTGGCGATAATTTACCAATCGTCGCTCTAAGTCCAACCTTTTGCGATGTTTTTGCATATCGTCGCTAAATAAATATATTTTGTGACTATTAATGAGAATCGTCGCAAAAGGAGTGACATTTTGCGACGACTTAAAAATTTCGTCGCCAGATGATGAGCCTTTGGTGATGATTCTCTAAATTGTTGCAAAAGTTTTGCTTTTGGTGACGAAATATGAAATCGTCGCCAAAAGTTGATGATAAATATTTTACATATTTGTATTTCTTAGGAAAATTTTGATGAATTTTTGTATGTGATAGTATTCTTAAAAATAATAATGGTTAAAAAATAATTTTTTAATGCTAAGTGTACTTAATAATCCTAAGGTTAATTATAATTGACATTAATATGATTTTTCATATTTTTTCATTTGTCTTCTTTATAAATTTGTTTAAATAGCTAATGCATTCAAACTCTATAAATTTGTTTAAATTTATGGATTTATACACAAATAATTCTTTAATGATGCCTATTGTATATAGTATTACACCTCCATTCGTATAAAAATTTCATGGAAAATATAATGGAGCATCTAAAACCTGTAAAATGTTTTCAAAATTTTAAACATATTGTTGAAAAACACATGGTAGGTAATTTAAAATTTGAAAAGTAACTATTTTTTGGACATAAAAAGATAGTCATACCTAAAATTTTAATGTTAGTAAGAACAAAATATCATAAATTTAAGTTGACTACTATTTTTAATCATTAATATTTATTAAAAATAAAATAATAATACATATAAATATTGAAATATGGTAAGTGATATACTATAATGATATATGTAGAAAAGGTGAAAGGGTTCCTAATGTTTGGATTAGTAAGATCAAAATATCATAAATTTAAGTTGACTACTATTTTTAATCATTAATATTTATTAAAATAAAATAATAATACATATAAATATTGAAATATGGTAAGTGATATACTATAATGATATATGTAACATTTGGATTCCCAAGAAGGCTCTTTGCACGTTCCAAGCCATCAATTGAGACAGTTAAAGATTTTCGCTCAGGGTCTAGTTTATTGATACCCTCTTTCAACACTTCTTTGCTTTAACTAAATTTGCAGAAGATACAGTGAATGATTTCCCAGATGCAATATGGATGACGGTATTAGATGAATCACACGTACCTTGCATTTCACCTAATAAGCAAACAATATAGAACATTCAAAGCTAAATCAAACGGTATTAGGAACCCAAATTTGAACATATGCATACCCGACTGATAAACTCCATCATCGTCACAATGAGCAGACATAGTTTTTGCAAGTAACCATCATTCCAAAACAACCGATTTTTCTAATCCTGTACGAAACATAAGGATATCACCATCTCCTCCATTTCCATCTATATACATATAGTATATACAATCAAATGTTCATATAATAGCTTTCTAATAGAAAATGAGATATAAATAATAAAGAAAGAGCGGTAGTTCGGATGTAGCAACCCACTCCCGCAAGACCCGAACCCGACATCGTGGGTGATATCCGAGTCCGTGCCTCACGAGGGTGGTATGCTAGAGC